>CM040448.1:15936898-16000515 GCA_022749755.1 Azadirachta indica
TTTTTCTTTGAAGAAATAACTTGCGTCTTTCCTTGTTTGTTTCTTTGAAATAACTTGTACATTTTGAATTGCGGTTGATTATCTTCTTTCTACTTATAATTAATGTCATTTTCGTGACTCATTTTATTTAATAATTAATTTATGCTATTATAATTTTAAAAAAATAATTTTATAAATCTTATTTAATTCCTAATATATAGATTATACATTTATCTCATACGTTAGATCTTTATAAATTTATATTTAGATGTTATCAATAAAAAATAAATATATTGTCGATTTTACGGCCGGTTAATGCTCTTTATCATTCTCCCATGCTAAAGACTCCTTGTGCTATTGATTGATCACCAATTTTTAGACCTTCGAATTTTCAAAATCTAAATAGATTCTAACTTATCCAATTTCCCACTCCAAAAAAATTAAATATTTGTACTTTTTTTTTTGAGTTAAGAACAAAATCTTACACAAATAAATATAATTTTAAATTTTTTTTATGGATTAAAATATAATTATTTATATTTCTTAAGAGTTTATACAATTACTGTCATAACACATTCCTAAAATCTACTAGCACGTAATGGTAAGATTTCTACCCTCCGTCGTGAAAAAATTCTTAATTAAGGATTCGGGCCCTTTACCATCTAATCACTAATTGAATGACACGTGTTATAATCATTTCAATTCTTATATGAAGAATATTTATTCTTAACAATCGTTTTACGCATTTTAAAATTTTAAATAATTAATAATCAATATTTTTATTTTGCAATAATTATAATTTTAAACATTTTAGTGGCTTACAATGCGCTAATACGGAGAGTTTTTTCTCACGTGTTCCAAACTTGTGAACAAGTTTCAGTTGTTAATGCTAAAAATAATATCTCGCGTCTACGTCGACAATGTAACACGCTGGTACAAGTAGGCTTTAGCCGCATTTGAAATGGGAGGCTCGTCGTAGCGACACGTATGCATTTCTACTAACGCTAAAATCGCCTTCAGCAGTTTTATTCTAGATTTTTTCCGTCCACCCCCAGAACCAGATACCCCCATCAACTTACGCTCGGTAATTTGCCACTTGCTGAGCCGGCTTATTTTACTTTTATTTTTTATTATTTTTTTAATAATATTTAAAAAAATTAAATTAATAAGAATATATTATTGGTGATACCAAAATTTATAATCTTATAGCTAACAACAAAATGAACAGAAATAAGATATAGTAGGGTTTTTTGTCGAGAACCTTCTTATACTGATGTTAGAATTTTAAATTGTTTATTAAGTGAAAATTATAAATAATATCAAAAATTACATATTTTTTCTCTAATTTACCTTTTTTATTACATATTTGAATGAATCAATAGTTATATTGAGTTTGTAACTAAAAATAATAATTAAATCTTTCGAATTAAGTAATTATAAGCAATTATTAGTTTGATGTTTGTTGAAGTTATGATTTTGCATTCATCTTTTAGGTGTTATCTTTGATTTAAACAAATTTCTTCGAGCTACATTTGACCCGAACTTATTTGAAGAGAAATATTTCTTTGACTAAATTCTTCGTCTAAAAGTTTAATTATTTTATTGATCAGACGTTACCATAACTTATGTCTGATTTAATCAGAGTTTACCTTTTACAGGTGCTAACTAAAATACACTCATATTGTAATTGTAATGTCACTCAAAAAATAAAATGCCTAAGGATTTTGATTTTTTTGACAGTGAGGTCACTCAAAAAATAAAATGCCTAAGGATTTTCTTACTTCAAATATTTCTGGGATATATTTCTTCAAACAAGGGTGTTTATTAAAAAATTATTTACTTTTGTCACTAATTTAATCTAATTTAAAACAATGTATTTGTAAATTTTTTAAATCGCAAGTAAATGAATCTTCAATTAAAATAATTCAAATAGTTATAATATTATAAAAAATTAAAATTTAATGAATAAATCAATCTAATTATTTCAGTTTTTATATCCAACTTGACCCATTATAATTTTATTAAATAAAAATTGGTTTGATGAATTTAATTATATTAATCCAAATTTCATCTAAAATTTAGATAAATATAGATATTATAGTATAATAGAAACAACAATTTATATCCCTAAACTTTAACAAAATAATAAATAGTACATTGGTTGCTTAATGTTTTCAATTTAGTCCTCGGCCATTTCGTATAACATAGCGGACCAAATTATTATAATTGAGTAAATATATCCTAATTTATTTGTTTCCAAATTTGGGGACGAAAATGTTATTTTTTCGATTTAATAATATTGTTTGCAGTATGATCCAATTTAAATAAAACAATTCAGAAAAACGAACAGAACGCGTCTCGAATTCACTAAAAGTATGGTCCTAACCAAGTGTCTAGCCATAACCACCACCATCTCCTCCTCCTCGACGTCCCCTCTTCTTCTCATCTCCTCTTCTCTCTCTTCTAAGCTCCCTCTTTCCCTCTCTAAACCCAACCCAATCACTTTCTCTCGCAAAATCAGACCTATTTCTATCTACAAACCTCCCATGAACATACTCAACAAGCTTGGTTTTGGTTTCAAGCCCTCTCCTGACCCTCCTTCCATGGAGAATTCCTCCATCGCTCAGGGCCCGGACGACGACGTTCCCGCCCCCGGTCATCAGTTTGCGCAATTCGGTGCTGGGTGCTTCTGGGGTGTTGAATTGGCTTTCCAAAGGGTGCCGGGTGTTACCAAGACTGAGGTTGGGTACAGTCAAGGGTTCATGCCTAATCCCAGCTACGAGGACGTTTGTACTGGGACGACTAATCATAATGAGGTTGTTAGGGTTCAGTATGATCCTAAAGAGTGTAGTTTCGAGTCTTTGCTTGATGTTTTCTGGGCTAGGCATGATCCTACCACGCTTAATCGTCAGGTGGGGTTTTTGTTTAATTTTCTGTCGATGGTTTAATTGAACTGCGTTTTGATTGATTAGCTTGTCTCAGGTTTATTTTATTTGTAATTTTGCAGTCTTAATGGTCTAGAAAGTAAATCAATTAGTTATCCATCAAATTTTCATTTATTCAATATCCAGAATTAGACGAGGATATACAGCTCGGAGACGTTCGATTTTTTTGGGTTTTTGGTATTATATGAATATTGTGTAATTTTGGATTACTGGTACTAAATTACTAGATGGGAAACTTCAGTTTTATGATGAACATCAGTTATCTTATGTCTCTAGGCCAGAGTTGTTACTTGCCAATACAATTATCAATTATTAATTGGGATGCTCTTCAATTGTGGTGTCATCTAAGTCTTGGAGACATGAAATGTTGGATTGTTGTGCTTGGAATTCACTTCTTTTAAATTGCCAAATTGATAGCGTAGGTGGAAGATTATAGAGATCATGTTGTCTTATTCTAGTAGTAGGTATCATGGATTCTTGTCTTTGTATCATAGATGCAAAGGAAGTTCCTTTCTGCCTTATGACCTTTTTCCTCCCTGCTTGAAAGGCGATCTATACTAATATGTTTAAATGACATTTTGAATAACATGTGCTTCTTCTGCGCTATCTGGATTCCGGATAAGTCATACAAGGATGTGGCTATATGTTTGATTATTGGGATTCAAATCTTTTGGGTACTAGTTGGTTCAATTGGAAGGGCTCTTGGGTGGTACAAGTGATCTTGAGAATAAATCAGCTCTCATGAAGTGATTGTCATTTCTTATTATATGAAGCCATCCAGCCTAGTGGCTTGCTTGCTGAATTCTTCAATTGAAGGTTCTAAACTTGATAGGACTACAGCTAAGAACTGAACCAACTTTTAGGTCACACAGGAAGTCAGTAACTTTATAAGGTGTAGTTGGGAACTCGAGCTAAATACATGTTAGATTTTTGTTCTGTGTCAAGTTTTTTAGTAGTTCTTGAAACATTTTTAGCCTCTGGTACTCAGTGTTACTTGAGGGCACGCTTACGAAGAATGGTGAGGACTGCAGTATTCTATATTTTGCAGGTTGTCTTACACTTTTAATCTTTGATTATATGATCTCAGATTTGTTATTTATGAATGTAAAAACTTCATTGATCCTGCAGAGATAAAATGCAAACTTGTTCCCTTGCTTTGTGCATTTGCATTAATGATTACTGAAGGCTAATGTCAGTTGCATATTAATGCTAATCATTGTAGTGTACACTATACAAATCCTAATATGGGATGAGTAGGTGTTCCTTCCCGTTTATTCTAGTATTTTACCAATTATTTTTGGCATTTTAACTCTTGTTAATCTTATATGACAGGGTAATGATGTTGGAACACAGTACAGATCTGGAATATACTTCTACACTCCTGAGCAAGAGAAAGCAGCAAAAGAGTCCTTGGAACAACAGCAGAAGCTTTTGAACCGGAAAATCATTACTGAGATACTGCCTGCCAAGAAGTTCTTCCAAGCTGAGGAATACCACCAGCAGTACCTCGCAAAAGGTGGCCGATTTGGATTCAAGCAATCTGGTGAGAAAGGCTGCAATGATCCTATCAGGTGCTATGGCTAATTAGTATCTTGCTTAACAGGCCAAAATCAACTTATTTGGAGATTTTCCTTGTTCTGAAATCACAACTTTTCAGCTTGGCTGTTATTTATAAACCTTGGCCTTTATGTTTTGCCATGGTAAGAATGCCAGATAAATATAGTTTCTGAAATATGGCTCTGTAATTAATTGTAGTTTCCTATAACCATCACCCTATATCTGTATCCTGAGATGTCTACTGGTTTGTGTTTCACTGTTTGTGTAAAGGTTTATGATCGGTTGCTATATTTACATAATGAAATGGCTTTTCCCTCCATTGTCAACGATTTTCTTTCCGTTCCAAACAATCTCATATTGTCTTATACTAGGAAGTGATCAAATTGTAATGGCCAAATATGACTCGTGTTAGTATCTTTTAGTTCTTATGTTGCACTGCTAGATTGTTTTTGAGAAATTGTACCGGCTCCTCAAAATTTATATGCATGGGAAATTTAATGCTTCAAAATCAACTGTTCTTAGCATTTTCACTGCCCTGTTCTAGCTATTAATCATTCCACTTTACTTTGCAACATAGCTTGAAAAATTATTTCTGCGATGTTTTTCCTTTTTATCTATACATATCCCTCTCCTGAATGGCTTATGAAGCAAAGAACTTGAGGTTCAAACAGTTGGTACGCGGAGGCTCTACATGCAAGGTTTCTTTATCGAGAATGTGAGCATATAGAGCCACATCGTGCCAATTTTAGCTGTGAATTTTTACTTAGAATCTTCACGATCCGCAAACATCCTGTACAACTTTTTCCTTCTAAACCCAAATCGCAAGGCAAAATGCCAGAGTTAACAATTTGCTCTTCCAATGGATAATTTATGCACTAGAGAAATAGTATATGGGGTAAGTTTCTTCATATTAGCAACTTCTGGTAAATATATATATGCTTTAGGGTCTGTTTAGTATAATTTTTTAAATAGAGTTTTTAAACTTTTATGAGTAGAGCTTTTAATAAAAATTGATTAATCGTTTGGTTGTTGCAAATGACTTTTGAGAAAAATTTGAGTAATTATTTTAATAGACAGATTTTAAATGTTTTATTTTAAAGAAATTATGTAGAATTTTTAAAATAAAGTAAGAGTATTTTAGACAATTTCACTTTTAAAAAAAGTTGAGAAAGTTCTAAAAAGTCCAAATTTTAATAAAAAAAATAATTTTTTTAATTCCTAAAAACTCTTTTTCATTGTCAACCAAACGATATTAAAAAATTTAAAAAAAAATTTTATCATTAAAAAAATTTTTTTGGCCAATGAAAAAGGCAAATCAAATGGACACTTAATCTATTTGAACCTTGTCACCATTGAACAACACGAAGAGGAAAAGTTGTGTGCACACTTATTTCATACAGTTCTTTATATGTGCTGAACCTAATTAAACTATACCATCAGGCATATGCGGTTTTTACTCTTATGAGTGGGTAACAACTTCTCATCATCTCACGTCCGCCAGCTTTTCTTCAGGTTTCAAACATTAATCAAAGCTGAGCAGATTCAATAACAATGGCACCTGCCTCGGCAAGAAGGGGCAGCAGCTGGCCTTCTTGGTGCTTTTCCAAGAGAGCTGCAACAACCACCAAAATAAATAGAACAAGTTAGAATTTCTATTAACTTTCTTTGTTTCCAATTGGGTTTGATCACAAAGAGGTATTCAATGGTCTCACTGTCACATCCACCAATGTGCTTTCCGCCAATAAACACATTAGGTACTGTCCTCTGCTCAGTCCAGCCTGCTAGAGCTGATTGAATTTGATCTCCATCCCCTTCAAAAAGAGAGAATATTAGTTTCATCGTCAACTTCATTAATATATAACTTCAAAAGGAAAGACTGTTGCTTACTTTCCTCGTCAAGTTCAATAACCTTGTAACTCGCTCCCAGTTGGGTAAGCAACTGCTTCACCCTTCTACAATAACCGCAGTAGGTTTTGCTGCTCGTAGTAGGAACAACAAATATCGAAATAAATTAATTGAGAACTTATTAGTAAAAGCAAGTATAGCTGCAACAATATATATATATATATAGTACCTGAAGACAACGACGGGAAAGGAGGCGGCGATTTCCTTGGCCTTATTTAGCGCCATTTGCTGATGTTCTTTTTTCGTCTTGCTTGGAAAACTCTTAACAGGATGATACACTGTTGGTAATACCTTTGGTTTATAAGAAAGAGTAAAGCCAAAGTCGGTAACAAGTGTTGGGAGTTTGATGTAGCATGCTGGCACTGAAAGGGCTGACAGTATTTACAAGTGTCCCACTCCCGAGATAGCTCGTAAAGTTATACATGCAATGCAAGAATACACACAAAAGCCCAAAATGTGTACTCACTTTGAATTGATAGAATAATCAATAAATGTCGGGCTCACATTAAGCTCAGCAGGAACTTTGTAACAACAAAAGGAGAAAAAATAAAAATGGGCAAATCACATAAGAAAAATTATTTCGGAAACAAAATAGTAGAGGACAAGTACATTCTTCTTTCTTAGTTCAGTTAAAGCTGTGAACCATTTCGGAGTTGAGCACAGGAGAGCAATTGGCAATAACATGCTAGCCCCAACAACTACCGTGTTTGCAGTGCGCGAGAAGGACAGAGAGAACCAAATACTCAACAGGCTAACTAGCAAGCTGCAAGATTTCAACGCACAATAACTTAAATTTGTGTGTTGATACTTTGAGATGACAGAACATAGATATCAACATATAATTAGTGATTTATTAAATTTTTGCATTGCTTCAAAGGAGATATTTGCAATTTCATCTCTTATATATCCATAAATTTTAAATTGCTTTGAAGGAAAAGATGATGGTTTTGATTTTATCTCTTTGTCCCTTGTTCTGTACATGAACAAATAATATAGTGTTTTTGGCACGCTGGATTAAAATGTATTATAATATAAAATTTTTTAATCTAATATTTAGTGTACAATGTTGAAGAGGTTGGACTATATAAAAATTAAAAATAATATAATTCAAATCCCTCGATTTAACCTACACCCTTTATAGATCAAGTTTGTAGTACATGATTTTTTTTCCTTTCATTCTCTTAAAGAATAATTTTTAAAAATAATAATTTTTTAGTTATGTACTTTTAAATTATTTAATTTTTAATTAAAAATAAAATATAATTAATTAGTAAAAATAAAGTTATATAATTAATATTTTTTACTACAATCACACACTAACTATAATATTATATTAAAATTTATTCGATATGTTATAATATAGTGCAGTTCAATACGGTCAATGCGGTATGCCAAACACATTTATAATGACTAATTTTAAATAATTTATATGAAATTGACCATGCTGTGTGCAAGAAATTTGCAATGTATATAAGAAATTTGTGGTTTAATCATGTTTACAATTTTTTTGATCTATCATCATTTGCATGCTACAGTTATTCACATTTAGCTTTAAATCACTTTAATTGTTATCATAATTTTGTTTATTCAATCATTTAATTATACTAGGTTGCAATATTTTATTTCACTTTATTTTATTTTATAATGTTAACTTGATGTTTCTTTTTTCAAGTTCAGTGTTTAATATTTTATTTTTAATTTTCTCCAATATTTTAACAAATAATATTTATGTATAAAGTTTGAAAGTAAAAGATTTGTCAACTAAAGTAAGAAGGAGATCATTGCGACTAACTATTTAGAAATGCAAAATTTTGTAAGAAAATAAAATGTATTAACTTCTTTCATGAATCACATATGTTAAAAATTTGAAACATAATATTTAACATATATTGAAATGTAATACTTGCATGAGAGATCTAACATTCCATACTTGAGAGATAAAATCAAGCATCAATTTCATTTTTGCCAATATAAAATTTATAACATGTGACTAAATTACTGTTCATAAAAATTTTAAAATCAAAAGTTGATATAAATATAAAAAAGAACCATATAATTTAAGAAATTCATTTTTTTTACTTATTACATTATATTTACATTATTACATTGGTAACTGTACTTCTAGCAAATTTTTAGCGAAAAAGTGTAATTGTTGTAAAAAAATTATTTGAAAAAAAATACTGTATGCATTTAAGTTTGCTAAAAATTTTCAAGCGGATTGTTGTCGTTATTAACATTTGGTTAAGAAAATTGATAATTTGATTTTTTATATTCCTAAAAAAATAAGGAAGGACACCTTCAAGTTTTTAATTTATAACAAATAAAAAATTTTAATTATTTTTCAAAAGGCGTATAAAGTAAACTTTTCTGAAATTAGACACATGGCATCTTTCTAATATTTAAACGTTTTCTTTTTCTCTCTTTTTTTCTTTTTTTTTTTTTTCACTTACGTTTTATTTCTAATATAAAGGGCTTCAGGTCGGGTTGGATTGAAATGCAGACTCGCTCACATTCAGATCCATCAGGGAACCAAATTGGATTTTCAATTGGGTCCACTCCACCTTCAAATCCATTGGAGACCGACTTGGATTTTTTTTTTTTTTCTCTGAATGACAAATTTTATTTACAACTTACTAGAAATCAAAAGCTATAATCGTGTAAAATTTAATTTTACAAATTTTTGGAAAAAAATTGGCCTCTAAAGGATAGTTGATGGGTCAACTTGAGTTTAAATGTCCATAAATCTAATTTTTTTTAATTTAAAATCTAAAGAGCTTAAGATAGGATAGGAATATAAATTCGTTCTAAAACCAAATTCATTAAAATCGAATTATGTAAAAATTTAACAATAAAATCAAATGAAAATTACTTGTTGCTTTTTTCGTATACACGTGTGTGTATCTATAAGGGAACAAATCGATAATCCTATATGCTTACATTTATTTGTAAATCATTAGATTTAAACACTTTTAATAGTTAAAATTAAATCTGACACTGCCATATAGTATATGTATTAATTGCATCTATTATATTTATTTTTAATTGTTAGAAGTTTTTACATCCAACGAACAACAAATAATATAAGATTATATGTAAAAATATAAAATTAGTGATATGTCCCGTATATATAAGATGGATCAGCAATATTTTAACTTTTTATTTTTTTTTATATAATTTTCATACAATTAAATTTAAATATTTTTAAATATTAAAATTAAATTTAACATATATATTTAATACATAATAATGTACCATAACTAATATATATATATATTAGATTTAATCTCATCCGTTAAAGATATCTAAATTTAACAATTTACTAATGTAAAGCCACCATTCATCCTTTTTCTCTATATATACGTATACGTATATGTCATAAATATGTATAGTTAACATCAATTACTTGAAACAATCACGCCGGCAAGGAGAGGGGTGGCGGAGGAAAATTGACGTTGATTTTGTTGTAAAGTCATGGCCCATGTGAGGTTTTAATTAATTAATTAATTAATTTGATATGTATTTTAATGTGGTGTAAAATATATGCTTCCCACGTTTTCTTTCAATTACTTTCAAACGATGGATATGAGATAATGATGTTATAGTTGGCAAAGTCTACAAGAAATAAAGAAAAATTGTTGCAATGATTTGTTTAATTGTTACTTTAATATCAATCACATGTTCAAAACATATTGTTAGATTTTAAATTTTTTGATTCATGCAACAATCTAAGTAATTTTGAAAACTTAAATGATAAAAAAAGATTCATAGTTATTCTAAATATAATTAATTTAACAAGTTTTTAAAAGTTAAATTGAAAATATTTTAACTAATGAGAGTATCAGATAGTTACCTTTAGACATTGTTCAAATAGTTTAAAATATATTTAACGCTTTCAGATCATTTTAAATTAATTCAAGTAACAATAAAAATAAAAGTTTGATATTTTATGAATAAGATTTTTCATTTTTATCTAAATTTTTTATTTTTATTCAAAATTTTTTATTAAAATATTTAATAGTCATTTTTTTCTAATTTATCTATATTTTTTTTTGTAAATTAATATAAAATGGGAAAAACAATTATTGAAAGCACATATCATTTTACTATGAAAATGTATTGAAACTACACGTTTTACATTTTCTTGCAAGAATTGAAAACTACTAGGATGTATTAATTAATTAATTTGAATCGCAGTTTTGGCAAGGAGCAAGCTGTCACCTAGAAAATCATAAAAGCAGACACACAACCAGAAAGTGCAAGGCATTGTTCATATATGTATTTATTATATATATGAAGATTTACCCATCAAGTCAATTCACACCAACACAAATTTTCAATTACAAGAATGGGGTCTCATCATCATCATCATCATAATTATTATTATTATTATTTTTATTTTTATTTTTATTTTTATTATTGATGTAAAACTGTCAATTTTTTCATTAAATTTATAATTATTTGGAAACCTTTTTATATAAAATTTTTGAAAAAATGATAAATGTACATTTTAATGTCGATAGTTTAAAAGATTTTCATGCTCTATTCTCATTCTTTAAGAGAATTTATTAGTTTGAGTGGTTTATTTATTTTTTTATTACAATTATCTAAAATTTACATCACTTGCATTGTTTTGAAAAAAAATTTACCCATTGAAAAATTAATTAATAGTTACCATGATTAGACTGGGAATGTAAGAGGTCATTTTTAATGAAAGTACGATTTTAATTGAAAGTCAAATAAGAATTTACTTTCAGTCATAAGTTAAAAGTAAGTGGATGGAGATTAGATCAGATCTGATAGTTTTTTGGGGCCATGTCTGTCTTAATAAGCCAAATCAAATATTAGGTAGAATTGCCAATTTCCAACTTAGATCTTCAATTTGTACAATTCAGATCCTCTAAACAACAGTGAACTTGCATGCCTTTGGATCATACATGAATTTCATTTTGAGTAAAAAAATTTTATCCGCTTTGCTAGTATTTTTTTAATTGAAATTTAAATCTAATTGATATATTTTTTTACTTTTATTTCAAATATTTCAATATAAATATTAAGTATTCATTTGATTTGATTTTTTTCATTAATTAAAAGAATTTTTTTAATAATAAAAATATTTTTAAAATTTTTTAAGGTTATTTGGTTGATAATAAAAAAGAGTTTTTCAGAATTAAAAAAAACTGTTTTTTTCTTGGAAAAAGTTAAAATTTGAGTTTTTGACAGTAGAACTTTCTCAACTTTTTTAAAAAATAAAATTATTTAAAATACTCTTTATTTTAAAAATTTTACGTTATTACTTTAAAATAAAACATTAGAAATTTGTCTATTAAAATAATTATTCAAATTTTTCTTAAAAGTTATTTGTGACAACCAAATAATTAATAAACTTCTGTTAAAAACTCTACTTTAAAAAGTTTTATTTGAAAAATTATATCAAATGAATCCTAATTAGTTTATATTTTTATAAAAATAAAAAATTTAAAATTGGTAATGTTGATATATATGCACTAAAAAATTTAAAACTGATATATTAAATTGTTTTCATACAAAAATATTAAGTAATAAATTAAAAATATTATTGACAAATAAAATATTTAATTTATTAAGTCATTTGGTTATTTAGATTTAAATAAAATTTTTAATTTAATTACATTTACATATTTTGAACAAGTTTGCACATAAAAGTTAAAAACGAACAGTTTTAAAACATTTGAAAACTTAAATATTTGGGTGATTATGTTCTAATGAAAAAATAATAAAATTTTTAACTTAAAATTAAAATCTAAAATTTAAATATATTTTGTACTTGTAATAAAATATCTTTACAAATTTTAATTTTTTCGAATGTATAGAATTTATCTTTTATAAGTAATTAAAATTAGACATAATAAATAAAATATAAATATATTATTAAGAATTATTCATATTTATATATTCAAATATTTATTAAATTTCATATTTGTTCACATTTTAAATAAAGAACAAATAAACCTTAAGATGGAATGGTTAATTAAGATAAAAATCAAATGCTAAATAAGTAAAAAGCACATGAAATCATTGACGTAGTGACTATTTTTTACATATATTCCATAAGTTGGTGGACGAAAAAATTAGGTCAGTAATATAGAATATTATCCAAAACACAATAATATGTTTTACTTCTTTTAGAAGTTAAGTAATTACCTCCCAAATATTCCCACCTGAAGTTTTGGTTTGGGTCATGAGTAATTTAATTTTAAGGACAAAACTCTCATTATAGCTCAGCAACCTCCACAACCCACCTCCCCAACCCATGTTGATTTAATTCCTACATGTAATTTAATATGGTTAATAAAAAAAGAATTGGTTGATTTTGAGTAGTTTTTGATAATTTGATGGAATATACCATTTGTATTTGTTAAAATGTAGTCAATTTTACTTAATTTAATTGATAAATTGAATTGTCGTTTTCTGTTCTTATTAAAATAGATCATCAATTCATTTGGAATAGATTTGAGTTAATAACACTTAAATTCTAAATGTAATTTTATGAAAGTTTTTTTTTTTTAATAATTTTATTTCAAATATAAATAAAACTCTTTATATCATAAGAAGAATTCCAACTTTGATTAATTTTAATATCACTTAACATATTGTGAAGTCACTCACTAATTATTTAGTATAAAATCATAAATTTATGATGGTAGAATAATTTTTTTTTTGAATTAGAGATAAATTTTGTTTAAATTGAATTCGGTGTTTGGTTAATATAAAATGTATGGATGTTATGAAAGTAAATTTTATTTTATTTTATTTTATTTTATTTGTTCTTTTAAACATTTCAAAGAGACAACCCCACTCATTAACAATCAACTTTCTCATTTCCCAAGCACCAATTCTATCTCTTATAAGAGCCAGAGCTAGAGCGAAGACTATTAAACCAGTTACACAAACCCACCCACAAGAAAGCTGCGTCTTCGTTCCAAGACGCAGCAGCATCAGCAGCTACCTCTGAAACAGAGACACAACAAACAATGGGAGACCTCGAATCCAATCTTGAAGAACAGTCAGTTATGCCCAAAGTTATTACAATTCTCTCTTCTCTTCTTCAAGGTGTTGCCGAGTCTAACGATTTCACACATCGGTTTCAGCCCCAGAGGATCTCTGTCTTCCACGGCCTCACTCGCCCAACAATCACCATTCAGAGTTATCTCGAGAGGATCTTCAAATATGCTCATTGTAGCCCCTCTTGTTTCCTGGTGGCCTATGTTTATCTTGATCGGTTTGCTCAGCGGCAGCCGTCTTTGCCCATCAACTCTTTCAATGTTCACAGGTTGCTCATCACCAGCGTTTTGGTCTCTGCCAAGTTCATGGATGACATGTAAGTCCTTTCATCTTGATAGATCATTTCCAGTTAGCTCTTGATTTTGTTTTCTGTTTCAACTTGATCAAATTTCGACCTTAATTACTTGTTTTCGGGCCATTCTAGAGTTTACTCTTAGGAATTGATGGATTAATTATATTTTATATTGTTTAAATTAATGCTATAGAAAAATGCGAAGCAATTTGAATATAATATCGTTGCCAAAAACAGCTGGTTACGTAGTAGAAACACAGTTTAGAAATCAGGACCGCCAAGAAAAAGAAGAAAGTCATGTGAAAACCTCCGTATTTTACGAGACAAGCCCACAGAAGACGCGGTGTTGTTGTCTTGTCTCCCGTAATCTCTATCAATGCATGCCTGTAAATCTCATAGAAACTGTACAATCTTAAGTCATTATTAAAAGGGTAATGACAGCTCAATTAAGACCATGATCCCATTTGCATACTACACCCATATCCCACTTTCTCCGCTCTGTTTAATGATTGGTACAACACACTTTTTGCCTTTCTGCACAATCATCCATCGTGGTTGTTTGACTGTCATGTTAGCTTCATCAGAAAGTAATAATGGGATTTTTTATGGAGTAAATTTTTATGGTTATTTTGACTTTATTACAGATATTACAACAATGCTTATTATGCTAAAGTTGGAGGAATCAGCACAACAGAGATGAACCTTCTTGAAGTTGACTTCTTATTTGCTTTAGGCTTCCAATTAAACGTTACTCCCACAACTTTCCACACTTACTGTTCTTATCTCCAGAGAGAAATGTTTCTGCAATCCCCTCTAAATTTTGCTGTAGAACCTCTGAACATGGGCAGACAACTAAAGCTCCATTGTTGTTTCAATGAAGATGAATCCACCCATCAAAAACAACTCGCTGTTTAAGTGATTCCGGAAGGTTGGATCTTGTGATTTTTGTGTACGTAGTGAAGTAAAACCTGTTAAGTTCATAGGTATAATTTTGTGTAAACTTGGATTATTCAAACTCTTTGTTTGAAAACAATTTACCCTCTCCATTCCAATGCAATTCTATGCTACAAAAAACAAAGTTAAAATTTCAAATCTACATCCAACTATATTCCCAGCATCTGCCTTCTTCTTCTTCTTCTTCTTCTTCTTTTCTTATAGAAGTAGTAGATGTAATGTACAGATAGGTTTATTACCTTTACAGTCTGGCTCATCAAGCTTAGATTCTTCATGTGGGTTACTACAATACAAGACCTTGCTGTTGCCAACCACGCAAATGACTCAAGTCATTATTTATTTATGTAAAAGCATTATAAGTAGAAACTTGAAAGCTTTTTCTTTGGTCTCATCTTTAGATAGATCGAGTCAACCTAAATTCTAACAACAGAAAAGTAGAGGAATTTGCATCGTATATGCATTCGAAACGACCTTTTATATAATATTAACTCTCTTTTTAGTTGCGTATGTACATTGTTTATGCTTAACTTTTAAGTCTACATCTTAATTTGCTGAGAAATTACTATTAACACGTTATATGTATATAAAGTCATGTAAGACACATGGTCTTTTAATAAATACGTTGCATATAGTTGTAATGCACATGGTCTTATAATGCGCAAGGTCGTGTAATGACAATCCTATTACATGATCCCTTAGAACAGAAAAAACGGAGATAAATAAAGTGTTCTCTTTTATTTTTTAAAAAAGGTATTTTTAGAAACCTCTCACCCCAAAAGATAAATTTGTGTAAAAATTTGTTAAAAGTATATGTGTAAATAACTCATTTTTAGGAATATTTAAATAAAAAACTTAGAAAAGTAACATGTATTAAAACAAAAATTAGCAGTGAAAGTTAATACTGTAAAAAAATAAATTAATCAAAAAAAAAAAGCATAAAAAGTAAACAACTTTTACCCCAAGGAATTGAATTATTTTGGGCTCGATTTTTGGTGTGTGGTCGACAAAAAGGGCTATTATTCTGGGTAGACCCAACCTTGGGCCTAGTATCAAATTTTGTCCGCAACAGATTCAATGAGCAAGCATTTGAATAGGGTAATAATATTTTAGTCCCTAAATTTTAAGAAATTATCATATTGGCTGAAGTTGGGACGGGCCAAGGAATGGGATCTCTGGGCCGATTTGACCCGTTTAACTTTCAAATAAAATATTTGTTACCTTTGGACCACTTTGACCCCATTTACCTTTCCAATAAAAATATTTGTTATAATTGATATAGTTCAAAAATAAAACTTCGATGACGATGAACAAGGAATATATCACTACAACACCTAAACTTATTTGCCAAAATATGTAAATACAAACTACTTAAATAAGAATCTATATTTAATTTATATTATTAATAATATTATTTCTAAGTTATTATTATTGACATGGGTAATTATAATTATCAAATCTGAATTATTTTAAATTATATAATTATTTTATATATATCAAATATCACAAATATAATGCTAAAAGTTAGTAAAAAGATAAAAATAAAAAACTAAGTAACATTAACAATCATTCAAATAATTCGTGTTAGTGAAAACCATTCTTACCGACAATAGGCAACTCATTTTATTTTTAGATTTAGGTTCTTCTCTCTCTTTTATATGCATTTATTAAATATTTGGATTTAAAAATATATTACAATGATTTGTTCTAAACTTAATATAAATCTTTAAAAAATATTAAATTTATTTATTTGAATACATATTTAAAGTATTTAAGAAAAAATTAGCTTCTATAATTATCAACTTCTTAATTTATTATTAAAAAAAAGTATCATTAATTTTTAATTTTTCGTCAAATCTCATAATATAAATCAATTTCTTTATATCTTTTAAATAAAATAAATTAATTTTTCACACGTAAAATCACCACTTAACATATCATCGAAACAACATAATTATTTTTTCATAAAATAATTGATGAAATAACGTTATTGACAATAATAATCAATTTAATTTAAACAATTTATATGAAATATTATAATTTATAATAATTTTATTAGAACAAAATATCAAATATAATTGATATATTTACTTCAGCTTTTTTATTAAATCAAAATTCGAATTTAATGTTTCTTGATAGTTTTGAAGAAAAATATTTTATTTGGTAAATAAGAAAATGATATATGAAGAGAAAAATAAAATTTTTGAGAAGTTTTTTATTTTGTTAATCTTATAATACCATATTAACACATTAATCCATTAATTATAAATTGATGATTTCTTTTACATTAATTGATGATTTTATTTTAACAAAACCCATTGTTTTTCAATTATTAAAAGTTATTAAATTTTTTAGTTGTCGATTATTTCAACAAATTTTTTTGTTAATAAAATGAATTTAAAAAATTTCTAAAATTAATTAAATTGAAAACTTGTAAAAAATTAAGGTTATAGGTTGAAGTCTCACCAAGGCCATATTATTTAACTCTCCTTTCTTGTTGCACACGCGCGCACACACACACACACACGCACGTATATATATATTTAAAAATGGAAAGGGGGTAGGCCAAGCCCAAATGCATATATATATTTTTTTTCCTTACATACCTCGGACTCGACAAATAAGTCGGATCAACCACCTGAACTGAGTACTACGAGGCTTGTTGCGTACATATATTGTTTACGTTGGACTTTGACATCTATATCTTAATTTTGCTAGATAATTACTATTAACACCTTATATGCATATAATGAACAAAGTCATGTATGACACATGGTCTTGTAATAGATAGGTTGCATATGGTCATAATACACATGGTCTTCTATTACACAAATATTTTGTAATCACAGTCCTAAATATATGACCCCTTAAGCCACTCTAACTTGCCTGAGTGGTTAGGAGCCTTATCTTCTCAAGAGACAAGGCTTCGAGCCTTATCGCGAGCAATTCCTAGCAAAGTTATTGCCCACCAAAAATAAGGTGAGCTTCCCATTAAGATGGAATCCCCTCATATTAGAGTACGGATAAAATTTCTTCTCTGTAAGGACAGATACCGCTTGTATTGGACGTAGAAATCCAAACAATGTTATATATAACTCAATTAGAAAAAACTCTTGATAGATATCCAATATAATATTGGTAGTAGTTTGTGCATATAATATGTAATACTTCAAAAAATATATATATATATATATATATATTTGACCCCTTGGAATAAAAGAAAGAAGATAAAAAAAAGTGTTCACTTCTATTTTTTAAAGAAGGTATTTTATACACTTCTCACATCAAAAGATAAATATCAAAAATTTTATTAAAAATTTATTTGTCTAAATAACTTATTTTTTGGATATTTAAATAAAAAATTTAGAAAATTTAAAATAAAAATTAGGAGTGAAAATGAAAACTGTTAAAAAAAAAAGGCATAAACAGTACCCAAGGGATTGACTTATTTTGGGCTTGATTTTTGGTATCCGGCCGACAAAAAGGATTGGCCATACTAGTAATCTGGGTGGACCCAAGCTCGGGCCTAGTAATAAGACAACAGATTCAACATGTAAGGATTTGCACAGAATGAGAATACTTGTCCCTAAATTTTAAGAAACTATCAAACGGGCCCAAAGAAGGGATAGGCCACGAAGGGGGATCCTTGGATCGGTTTGCCCCGTTTGACTTTCAAATAAGATATTAGTCATCTTTGGGCCGATTTGACCCAATTTAACTTTCAAATAAAAATATGTGTTGCATTATCGTTCAAACAGACTTCAATGCAGAACAAGTGACCTATCACTATATCTCCTGTACCGATTTGCCAAAATTTGTAAATGCAAACTATTTACATAAGAATAAGTATTTAATTTAAATTATTAAAAATATTTAATTTTTATTTAATTTAAATTATAAAAAAACTATTTATTTTTATATTTAATTTATATTATTAAAAATATTTATTTTTATATTATTATTATTGACATAAGTAATTATGATTATCAAATCTGAATTATTTTAAATTATACTATTATTTATATCAAATATAAAATTCTTTAAATTGAATAGTAGTGATCAAAATCTCAAATATCACAAAAATAATGTCAAAAGTAAGTAAAATCATAAAAATAAAAAACCTTATACGTAATATTAACAATCATTCAAGTAATTCATGTTAGTGAAAACCGTTATCATCTAAAATAAGATAATGGGTAGTTGTGATAAGAAGATTGAGGGGCGGGAGCAGCTCACTTTATTTTTAAATTCAGGAATTTTTTCTTACACATAAAATAAAATTTTAGGATTTAAAAATATATGTAATAATTTAATTTTACAGTGGTTTGTTCTAAACTTAATATAAATCTTTAAAAAATATTAAATTTATTCATTTGAATATATATTTAAAGTATTCTAAGTATAATTATCAATTTTTTAATTTAGTATTAAAAAAGTATCATTAATGTTTAATTTTTCGTCGAATCTCATAATATAAAACAAATTTTTTTTATATCTTTTCAATAAAATAAATTAATTTTTCATATGTGAAATCACCATTTAACATATCATCAAAATAACATAATTTTTTTGTAAAATAATTAATGAAAATAAAGTAATTGATAACAATCATTAATTTAATTGAGATAATTTGTAACAATTTTATTTGAACGAAATATCAAATTTAATTGATATATTTACTCCAACTTTTTTATTAACCTATGTAAATAAAAAAGTAAATAAATGTAGTAGTAAATTATGAACCAATTTTGCATAGAATTGACAAAAAATTAGAGAACATATATTAAATCAATTTTAAAATTTAATATTTCTTGATAATTTTAAAAAAATATTTTGTTTAGTAAATAAGAAAATGATGTATGTAAAGAAAAATAAAATTTTTGCTTCCACACATTTGATTACGACCATTGGTATCAAGGTACCATATATTACTGCTGCCACTGTTTTTGTCCTTAAATGCTAGTAACAATGTTTCTTCTCCTTGACTTTTGTTTTTCACATAGTTGCCTTTTCATCAATTTTATTATTAGAAGCTCGATATTTAAAAGCATAATAGCCAAACTTTTGACAATTATAATATTTAATTAACTTGAGACTTATCGTACCTTGAGTTTAAATTGTCTTTTCCATAATCTTATGTTGAACCTTCTTCTTTATAGTTGTTGTTGTTATAGTTGAAAAGTCCTTTCCATCCTCATCCATGTTGACGCGCTACAAGAAAACTTACATATGGTAGCATCTGAAAAATGCTACCATATGTCATTGGTAGCATTTTGGCCTATGCTATATTAGCCAACGTAACTAAAGTCTATATTTTTTATAGCATCAATTGGATGCTACAATAATGAATTAATAGCATGCAAGAAAAGCTGCCTAATCACCTCTAATTGCATTGCATAAATGCTATCATTGGACTATAAGTAGCATTTATAAAGTGCTACCAAATACAAAGTATAACATGGAAAAAATGCTATTATTAGAATTTTAGTAACAATTTAGAATGTTACTATCCAATCTTTTGTAACGTTTGAAAAATGCTAGTATTGTATAATAGTAACATTTTAGAAATGCTATCGTATTCTTATAAAATCTATTAGCATATATGTTAGTAGCTATTACAAATGCTACTAAAATATTATCTTACTATTGTAGCATTCTTTCAAAAGTTGTCAATATTAATATATATTTCTTTTAATTTATAATTTTTTTCAAAGCTATCTATTTATGTAAATATCAAATATAAAATAATGTCATATAATCCCAAATTCAAATCACTCAATTTGAAATTATATATATATATGTATATACACATTTATATATATACACATCATCAATTGTATCACATAATACAATAACAAGTTGTTAGGAATGCAAAAATGATTACACAAAAAGATGAGTATGTATTCAAATATGCAAAAGACATATACAAAAAGTTAATTATAAACCTAATCCAAGTAGACAAAAAACACATACAAAAAGCTAAGTATGATTTTCCTACACTTGCATATAAAAATATCACTACTAAACTATTATACATTTAAAACTGTTATAAAACGTTTTAAAAACTCTTTTATAACGTATTACAAACCGTTTTCTTTTGACGTGTTTTAAAAAATCAAAAATCGTTCTCTTTTGTTATGATCAAAAGATAGTTTTTATTATTTTTAAATTTATAAGAAAATAGTTTTAAATAGTACTCGAATTTATAAGAGAACACTTTATAACAGTACTTAAATTTATAAGAGGACGATATTTAACAGTTGTTAAAATTTTATAAGAAATTTATTTTTAATAATATTTAGATATATAAGAAAACATTTTTTAACGGCTATTAAAATTTTTAAAATTATAATTCTTAAAAATAACAATAAAAATTATAACAACATTCAATTAAACAAAAATTAATTTATCAAAAAATATACATATAGATATATGTATATGTGTATATATATATATATAATATATGTAGAGGACAATAATATCACTTAATAGTTCATACATATGTGTATCTTATTAATTGTTTAAAAATATATTAAACATTGATTAAAAAAAAAGTCTAAATTAAAAAAGTCCGTATCATTACAAATTACAAATATAAGCAGTAGCACAACAGCACCAGATCATGAACCAGAAACAGCAGCAAGCTGATGCTAGATATCATATACATAGCTATTTTATCCACTAATTATTATAAAACTAAACATAGCAGCTGTAAAAGAAACAAGTATCTCCCAACAGCACTATATATTTACAACTTTATCAATAGTTAGTTGAAACAACAATAAACTATAGTAGAAATGACTGCAACAAAGTAACATTAGGAGAAGAAAATAGCAGAAAAAAAATAAAAACCACAGCTAATAACAGGAAGCAGAACCGGCAACAAGTAGTCAAGCAGTAGGGAGCTTGGTAATTAATAAATAGTAACCTTGTCTTTCCTAGTCTTTGTCATAGTTTTAAGTCAATGCACTTATCAATTAATTTATGACTTAATAAATTGAATAAAAAGTAGATCAATAGACTTATAACCAAATATATCCATCAAAATTCGTTAGGTAAAACTGAAAAATATAACTAAAACAAGAGAATAAAAAAATACAATTATTTCAATTACAAAATTGACAGAACAAATTCAACCCAATCTTTTCTCATCTCATCTATCTCTTCTTGTTTGTATAACTATTTTTTTTCGAACTACACAAGATATTACACATAATGAAATTAAAATAAAATAATATTAGAAGTCATGCATGTTATAAAAAATTAATAAAATAAGTGAAATAATTGCAAAGTTATAATTCTAACCTTTTGTTGGATGGAAATATTTGGATCTGTAATAATATCTTTTATATACTTCATTACATAATACCCACACTCTGAATTTGTGGGTTGTTTAGGACACTACTAAAAATTAAAAAAAAAAATCGAGTATAGTTTAATTAACATAAAACAACGAAAAAAATTGTTCAAATAGTAAAAATCTAAATTATTTTCCTTCAGAAAGTCATATGAAGATGGTATGTATATATATAACATATTAGCATATTAGTTAGTAAAAGTTGTACCAGCAGATCAATAACCAAATATGTATATATAATGTGACAGTATATATGTATCGCGTATTATTTTTTTCTTTTTAATGTGTAAATATTAATTTGATTGATGTATGAAATGAAAAGATTCAAAGTATGTACCAATTATAATTATATCATTCATTAGATTATTCTTAAAGATGATTTGAATAATTGATGGGTTACTTCAATTTTGGACCCAACTCTAGTTTTAAAGAATTCTTAGTTTTCAATTCTGTTAATTTAATATTTCATGCTAATTTAAATTGATCAATAGTCAATAATATATATTTTTTGAGACATTTGCAATAACCAATGATAGACCATTGTTTATCAACTGATATTTATGTTATTAACGTATATTTTTAATGTTGTCAAATATGTATGCCTTAAGAAAGTAAATAAAATATTGGAGAAAATCAAAGGAATGATGGTATCTATGTAAATAAAGAAAAAGGATTGAAAATATTGGTACGTATAGTAGTAGGTTGTTGGCCCATAAAAAATATCCTACCCCAACCCCTCCCCCTCCACTACAAATTAAAAAAAAAAAAGAAGCTAAATCATTATTAAGTTTTTCTTAAAAATATTTATTAGGTTAAGTTTTGATGCATTGATAAATTATTTGTTTTATTATTAGAATTGGCTATCATAATTTAAAGATTGGTTATCTCTGTCACTTATGATCAAAGAAAAAAGTTTCAAAAAAAATTCAATAATATAATTTTTATGTACTTACATTAATTTTCTTGCAAATCGGTGTCTTTCTTCCAATTCTTTGTGATAGGAAAAGGAAAACGAATATCATAAATTATGTCAAATGAATAGAAAAAAAATTATATCTTAATGCAAATAAATGTATTACAAATTATATTTATTAACGACTTGCTTGATGTCAGAGACAATTTCATTTTGAAGTGAGTTTAAAAAAATATATTATGTCATTATATGGATTAATAATGACCAACATCCAGTGACATTTATATTGATGATAAAAATATATATATATAATAAATGCATTAGTTGAAATTAATTATACTCAACAATTAATAATTAAATATATAATCATATAACATAATGAAAATACATACTCATGATAATATGGAGTAAAAAATATCTGATTCATCTTTGCATGTCTTATCCTTTTTGCGATTGAACGTACTTTATCAGCTTCTATTTTCCTACTGATTGAAGCAATATCATGTGAATTCACAAATCCAATCATGTCAACCAAATTTCTCTCTTTGATGTAATTGTATAAGTGCCTAACAATAAAGTAAAAGCTTTTGTTATTATAACAATAAATCTATACCTTTAATCCTCAATAAATAAGTCAAAATAATACATATTCATTAGGAAAATATTAAATTACCTTATATACACTACTATACAAGTGAGTGATATGAGGTCTATGCTTAAAAACTCTTGGATTATACCTTGAATAACATTCTCAACAAATTCTTGCCCAAAAATATTTTTTTCTATACTTACTTCAATGGTGTCACCTGGAAGCATAACTTTATTGGCATATACACCAATAGATTTCATAGAACAATATGACTGAGTTGAACATTGAACTTTGGGGTTTATAATTGGCTCCACTGATTTTGAGCTTAAATTGTTGAGTTGTTTGCTTGGTTCTTAAGTTGATGAAGCAAAATATTAAGAAAAAAACTATTATAAATAAATAATTGAGAAAAAATTACAAATTAAAAAATAAATTACCTTATTAGTCAATGGTATAATAAGATTTCTAGGCCATGTGACAAATGATCCAATAGCATCTTGTATGTTTTCAAATTCACCAAGAACAAGAATTGGTAAAGAGGCCGATGAAATTATTGTCATATGAATAGATACACGTATATTTTCATTTAATGGCATTTTGTGTATAGTGGCTTTTGGATCATTTGTTGGCATAATTGCACCATGAGCCACTATATTCTCTTTGTTGCCAATAGCAAGCTTGCCTAATTTTCCCTTTCAAATGTCACATTCATTTCATTAAAAAGATGTTATACAACAAGATACAAATATTATATATATATATATGTATAGTGAATAAATAAAAATTTATTACCTTTATAGTTATATCACTATTAGCTTGACATTGTACTTCCGTGTTTGTCTCATGACTAGTCACCTTGACGGTTATATCACAATTGGCTTGATTAGAACTCTTTTGGGTTGCTTGTTTTTAATGCTTCTAATTCACTTTGTAATGACTTCAACTTTTCTTGCATTTGTTGATTTTCCTCCAACATCCTCTTATTTTGTTCAATCAACTAATATTGTTGCTCTTGCATCATCTTTTGTTGCTCTTTAAAATAATGATTACATTTAGGCATGTGAAAATAATTAGATGGAGTGATGGAATGACCAACTCCTCTAATACTTCGTGAATGCTCAGGAGTTTGTAATGCCATTGTAAGAATGTCATTGTTGCCATAAACGCAAACATTCCTCAATTTAACTTGTTACATAATTTTTTCTTATCAAAAGTATAGACAAATAGTTTTTTTTTTAAAAGAATTAAGATGAAAGTCAATATAAATAAAAACTTTTAATGAAAATTAAATACTTTTTATTTAATTATTAATATAAATTATATATAAATAAGTGCAACATTAATAGCAAACTTACAATTCTCTCTGCATATAATTTGACATTCTCTTTTTCATATTCTCCTTTCTTATTTTGATGAGCAAACATCCAAATAACAGAATGGTCAATTTGTTCATCTGGTCTAAGTTTACGTATTTGTAGACATTCAAATCCAAATTTCTACAATACTTTACATTAAATAAATTGATCAATAATTTAAACACTAACCAATTCATCTTCCTTATTTGCATATCCAAGACGTGAAAGTCAATATCTATACTTGTTTTGTCTCTACCTCTCTTGTTGAATTTTTCTATGGCTCTATACATATCATTACAACAATATAGTAAGAATTTTAAGTTAAAATTAAATTAAATTAAATTAAATATAAAAAAAATTTAAATTAGCTTACAAGAAAATCTTCTGCCAATCTACTCTTTACAAATGATTGCCAATGTGATTATTCAATAAATTTGTAGTGTGTTGGTGGTTTTTTCAGACTAGTAGGGTCATTTCTATGTAGCAATATATATTTCGATATAAGACGATTTTTAAAAGCTTTCCATCTTCCTGCTCCAGATAAAACCTTTTTCTTATAAGCTTTTATTAGTATTACACGCCATCTATAAACAATAGCATGAAATAAAAATTTAAAATAAACTAATTATTATAAAAAATAATAACAAAAAAATGATAATTAAACATTGACATATGTCAAACCCCAATGCAATTCCATATATTTTCTTTAAGTTCTTTTGGCACCCTAAACCATGTGCAATATGTGATTGGAACTATTGTACGTGCCAATACACCAATTAAGCTTCCCAACTTTTTTGATGTTTTACCTATTGGTTGACCTTTCTTATTAAATACAATAAGTAGCCTATAGCCATCGCTTTTTTCTTTCGTAAGCTTTGGCAAAGTTGTTTAACTTCTGCCATTTTTTTTCTTCAAAGAATTTCTTAGAGAAGTTCTTACATTATCATGGTTGTCTTCTTGGAAAAAGGTCATGATACTGAAACAAAAAAAAAAAAACATGTGAGTGATGCTAGTAAAAATATAATTAATTTAGCACTTTAAGATAAAATAAATGTTACTTACTAAATAAAATTTAGGATATGTTAATTGCTAATGAATAAAATTTAGAATATCTTAATTACTAAAGTAATGTCTAAAAAAAAAAACTTAAAAAATAATTTATATAAATATATTCAAGTTGTAACCAACAGATATATTTATATTACTAACAATTATTTTAATAATCAACAATATAATTATGTCATTAATTGTATTAAGAGAATAATCTCAATTACTGTTAACCTACCAATAAATGAATTAAAAAAATGAAAATTTAACTAAATTAAACTAAATTAAGATTCTCACCACTGCATTATGAGTTTTTAAGAATCTAAACAATAAAGCAAAAGGTTTACTTTATAATTTACAAATAAAAATAAACCAAATTGTTGTTTTCTTCATTCACAGCCAGCAAGAAACTTAGCAGCAAGGTTGTAGAAGTAATTGTAAACAATGTTAAATTTAAAAAATAGTAGCATCTAGAGTCGGTAACATATATCAATATTTGCTATAAAAAACTGAAAAATCTGCAAAAACAATTTCAAAACTTACATAGAGGACCAAGTTGCTGCCGTAGTTCTAGAGACTAGTAATGAGAAGCTTATGTGCTATTTTCCTCCTTCTGCGCAATTTTTGGCGAAATTTTAATGTTCTCAATATTCTGAATTATGAGTTTTCTAAGAATTTAAATCCTCTAATCGGTGAAGTTGAGCGCAGAAAAAATAAAATTAAAACAAAAGAAGGATTGAGTAGCAAGTAGTAAGCTGTATAGTAGTACTTTTTGCTAGTGAACACAATTGTAAGCATCAAAGAGAGTAGTAAAAGCGTAGAAGCAAGGTAGCAGCATAGGAAAAAGCTGAAAAATCTGCAAAAAAATATATATATATATATTTTAAAAAATCAAAAAATAATATATTATTAAATAATAAGGAAGCCTAAGAAAGACACAAAGAAGCCCAGAGGAAGTTATAAAACAATTGCAGGAGCAGCATTGAAAGATGCAACAGACGCAAATTAAAAAAAAAATATGGAAACCACTAGCAACAGCATCAGTATCAGCAACCAGCAGGAGAAGGGAAGAATAAAATGCCAGTACTAGCAGTAGGAATGGCACTTGAGATTGAATTCATCAGCAGGAAACCAAAAACAGAAAGCAAACTCAAAAAAAAAACAACTCAAGCAATGGAGCAGCAGATCAATAGCAGGGCAAAAACAACAAGCAGCAAAGGAGAAAGATTGATTCCAGCAACAGTAAATAACTTTATTTATATTAATCTTATAATAATTTTATTTATATTAACTATCTTTAATAATTTTGTTTTTAACTTTTTATTATCTTTCAATAATTTTTAATAATTATGTTTCTAACTTTTTTTATTTAATTATTATTTATATTCAAATCTAGATCTCGGTTTTCAATGTATAATTTAGATTTTTTTTTTAATTTTTATGATCAATTTAATTGTTGTGATTGTCTTTTCAATTTTTTTTTTATTTTGGTGTTTCTACCTTATGAGCTTATATTCAACATCAAGGCCTTTTAAACTTCTTATTCATTTTTTTTATTTCATCACTTTAATCTATTGCTTAGAGATTTATTTAAAAAAAATGTATGGACTAATAATTTTAGTCAAAACAAAGCAACAGTAAAAGAACACCAAAATAGTATGACGCTAACAAATATATACTAAACAACCGCTCCAACAAGATTCAAGCTATATCAGAAGATCAACATATGACTATAGCACAGCTTAACAACAGTGAAGTGTATCCATAATAATCTAAAACCAATTCCTCTTTTGAAAAACTTTTCTATATCATCTTGGTTGGCTCTATGGAAAAAAGCCATGATACTGCAAATAATTTTTTAAAAAAAAAGTCAGCCATACTATTCAAAATATATAATTTATTCAACGCTTCAAAATAAAATATATATAAATGAATAAAATTTATGATATCTTAATAAAAAATGCTTAAAAGCAAAATGAATAAAAAAAAATATAAAAACATGCCTATTTGCTCATAATATTTTCAATCCAAGTACCCTCGCAATCTGTACGAGTATATTTGCTCAATTAATTCTAAATTTGGTAATAAAGGAGTTAAACATTGATGCTCTATGATAGTGTCACCTAACTCATCATTGTCATAGTCATAATCCTTCTGAGGGGGTGCTTGTACAATTGACCATCTTGCATTAATTAGATCTTATATATAAAATATTTGCTTTGCTTGTGATGCCAAAATAAATTGGTCAGATTTATGCCCAATCTTATTAAGGTCAACTAATACAAAGCCTAACTCATATACTTTGGTTCCATTACCACTATCCACTCAATCGCACTTAAATATTGGAATTTTAAACTTGTTATAGTTTAAATCCCAATTTCTTGAATAACTCCATAAAAGGACATATTCAATTTTTATCTTTAAAGCTTGCAATTTGCATGGTATTCACAATTATGCTTACTCCACTATTTTGATGTACACGCTGAGCATCTTTTCCTTTTACATGGCAACGACATTTATTGACATTATAACCTTGATATTTTATAACTTTAAATCGTGGTCCATATGCTATCCACCGTAAGTTCTTCGATATATTATTATTTGAATGACTTAACTCATGAGTTATCTGCACACATATAAGTATCATAAAAAATGGTTAATTTGGTGTAGATGATTTATTTCGGTGCCTTAATATTAATACTAAATGTTAGCTAGCACTTACTTTGTCACGCAACCAATAAATAAACGTGCGGTTGTGCTTATCTTGTAGCCACTTCTTTTCTTTAGATTTTTTTTAATGCTCTAACCTTAATAACTCCATGTGTTCCCTAACATATAAAATAAAAAGTAATGTTATATATATGGCTTTAGACCTAGATAATTAATTTTCAAATAACAAATGAATAAAATTTTACAACTTACTCAATATACGGTTGAACTTCATTTGTGTTTTCTAATACATATCGATGAGCTTGCTCCCATTGAATATGATCAATAGTCTCTACCTTACCTCCTAATAGTGGCTTACCAACAAAATCACTTTTATAAGCTTGACCAAATGGGATTCTAATTGCATCTACATTAGATAAGTATTCTGTGCAAAACTCAATAACTTCTTCTGCAATATAACATTCTATAATACATTCTTCTGGATGATTACGATTCCTCACATAACCTTTCAAAACTTTTATGAACCATTCAAATGGATACATCTATCGCAAATAAACTGGTCCGCATATTTTAACTTCTCTAACAAGATGCACTGTTAAATGAACCATTATATCGAAAAATGACGGAGGAAAATATTTTGATGCGCGTATCAAAACAAACTTATCACTTATTCTTTAATTTGATTTGTTTATTTAATTCTCTGCGAGTAAATTTAATGTCTTTTGGTTATATTTTTTTGCAGATCATGAGATAATTGGCGATTCAAAGGGAATTTAAACTAAAATAATTGAATTCAGCTAAAAAAAGAAGACGTTCGGAAACCAAAATGTAAGAGAAGTACAGACCAAAATGCAAGTCATTAAGGGACTTAAGTGCAAAGATAAGTGGACCTATTTGCAAGGTTTTCAAACCTTACAGGTCAGCTTTGCATGGCGCGGTTGCGCCAAGTATCAGCGTGGCCACACCATGCATTCTGCCATCTGCTCTTATGTAGCATGCATGGCAGAGGGCATGGCGTGGCCACGTTATTAACAGAGCAGCCGTGCCACCTCTTCAATTGTACTGTACTCACTCCCTCGCGTTTTTTTTTTGGTATCCTAGAATCCACTGCAATCAATTAAAAAATGAAAGTTTAATTTATTTTGATGAGTATATCAAAACAAACTTATCATTTACTTTTTAATTTAATTTTGTTTATTTAATCCTCTGCTAACATCAATATTTAATCTTTTTTGGTTACATTTTTTGCAGATCATGAGAGATTTAGCCATTTATAGCAAATTTGACTCGAAATAATTAAATTTGACTAAAAAAGGAAGACATTCGAGGACGAAAACGTAATGGAAATACGGACCAACACGCAAGTTACCTGCGGACCTAGGTGCAAAGTTGAGGGGACCGATTTGCAAGATTTTTAAACCTTTCAAGTCAGCTTTTTTTTTTTTTTTTGGTACGTGGAGAATTTTTGCAAGTTTAAATCAAACTAAGGGAGTTAAGGAAAAAGATGAAGAGAGAAAAAAAAAAGAAGAAAAAAGAAGAGAAAAGGAAAAAAATTAAAAAAATGTAAAACGAAAAAAAAAAAACAAACAAAATGGGCTTGCTTCTTAATTTTAATGTTTAAGCAGGAATATTAAATTTAAAGGTAAAAAGAGAGAATAGTTTATTTTTCATTGGATTCCAATATATATACAACAAACATAATCAGAACGAAAAAAAAAGAAATCAATGTCCTACTGCTCATTAGCTATAATCATTAATTTACATAAGAATAAAATATTAACAATCTCTTTGTCCGAATCTCCTCTTGCTAAAACAAATTTTTTTAATCAAGCCATCAGTCTGCAATTCCATTTCCAAATCTCAATCCTAGAGCCCGCTTTTATTAGTTGACCAGCTAGCAAATAATTTCCCTCTTCAAAGACAATTCCCTCAATTCCTCAATCAATCCCTATTCCTCTACTGATTCTTTCCAAGTTGGTGCAGTACGCAGTTGCCTCTGGTGGGCAGGAGTTACACAACTGCATTAAAAATGCCTATGCCATGAGAAAGAGTAGGATAACAGCTGCAGAATTTGAAACTGCTACTATGACAGTTAATAATAAGAATAACTGTAGATATACGGAATTGGGCGGGTTTATGCTTTGGTAGATGAATCTGTATGTTGAACTTGTAGTAGGAGGTTTGGATTTGTGCTTTGGCAGATGAATCCAAATATGTGGTATGTTGAACTTGCAGTTGGAGATGTGGATTTTTGCTTTGGCAGATGAATCCAGATATATGGTATGTTGAATTTGTAGTTGGAGGTAATAAGGTTCATGCTTGCTATAATGGCAAGCTCGTTTGGGGCATGCACCTTGGGTTAATGCCCACACTGTTGAAAGGCTGATGAGACCCTTGCTTCGAGCAGTTCAGGTAAAGTTTTGTGTGTTAATTTTAGAGCTCAAAATCAGCTAATTGATATTTTGTGAGATATTTGCTTACTTTCAAATGCATGTGGTTGGTTGATCTGTTTCAGGGTCTTGATCTAAGGAAAACAGCTAGTATGTTTGCTTATGCAAGGTGTATAAGGGAGAAGCAAATTAATGGTGAGGAATACTTCATCCTTAAGTTTTGCGCCGATCCTTCGAAAGCTGTTAATAATAATAAGTTTTATTTTATAACACCTTAATAATTAAATATTTATTAACCTATTATAAATAAAATATAATTTATTTTTTTTTACAATATATTAATAATTTCATATTAATTAGATACCAAAGAATAAATAAAATAAATCATAAATAAATATTAATTTATAAATAGAATATATTGTAGTATAATACTTATAATTGTATATAATCATAAATATTGTACTACAATATTATAACAACTTAATATTTTTTTATCTTACAAAATAAATAAAATAAACTACAAAAATAAATATATTATTATATAAATAAAAGATATTTTAATTTAGTACTATTTATAATTATTATATTTTATTTATAATTATTTATAATATTTAATTATTTTGTCACTTTCTCTTAAGCAAGAATCATGTTTAAAAAATAATATATTTTTTTGGTTAAAAGAGTAGTTACGTATCATATCTTAGTTTTATTAACCTTTTTAAGAAAAAATAAAATAAAATCTAATGATTATAGATTTTCAATTTAAATATAAATATATCTTTAACTTTTTGACTTTAATTAACTAAAATAAAATATTCCCAAAAAATTATTTTATGCACGCGCCCCATTTTTTTTTACTTGTGCTGTCCTTTTTTTTTAAACTTGTGCTGTCTTTTATTTTTCACTTCACTTATTTCTTTTTTTGTTAAATGAAAAACGACATTTTAGTCTTTGTCTTTCTGTCTTTCCCTCTTCCAATGCACAACAAACAATTAGATGTGTTTAATAATATATCTATCTATATTATATATTTTGAATTTTAATTGATGATAATCATATAAAAGTAAAAAGCCATAACCCTAAAGTCTCTCCCTTCTATTTTTTTTTCTCTCATCGCCGTCGCCCTTACAATCTTTCTCTCCCACTCCCTTCTTGTTTTTCTCTCTACATTCGCTTTACTATTACTATTTACAAGTGAAATTAATAGGTATCATATGTTTAATTATGTAAATTTGATATTATTTATTTAATTATGTAGTTATTTATTATTCTAGATATCATATCCACGTATTTTGTTAGTGATTTTTAATAGATAGATAATAAGACATTTTGATTGGTTTAATTTTTTATATTCATATAATTCCATATCATTTGAGTTTACTAAATTTTTATTTTGAAATTTTCAGTTTTTTCTTAGGAAAGGTGCATTTGATTTAGATATTACTTAAGAACAAATATGCCGCTCGAGTTTGAGTTTGTTTTGCTAATTTACTATTTTTTACTCTTTATATGGCTGTTAATTATTGTGATCATGATGCATTATTCAAGAGGTAAGATCAATTTACATATTATATATTACTTTGATTATGTTTAAATTTTATTTATTTTTTTTATTATCACTAAAGTTCATTTTGTATTTCTTAACATATTTTACAGTTTGGAAAAACAATGCCCACTTGAGAAGGAACTGATGAGTTGTTCATGTTTGACTATTTTTGGACTTCTTCATTTTATAAGATAGTGTAAGTATATTCTTACTTTTATAACTTCTACCTTTTTGAAATTATGTTTTTGCAATGATTAAAATTATGCTTTTATTTATAAAAAGTAAACAAATAATTGTTATTCTAAGTTAAAGGGTAATAATTTTTAAACATTATCTTTATATTTCGTATATTTTAATTATTTTGTAATGTCAATCTTTTTCAGTCTATTGTAAGGAAAAGAAGAAATCAGAAACATAAAATGAACAATAATGGTGTCGGTATAGTTCAAAGAGTTGTAAGGATTTCAGTCACTGATCACAACGTGATGGACTCCTCCTGCAACGAAGATGGAGAATTCTCCCACCGCCAGAATCCATGGCGTCGCTTTGTGAATAAAACATACATCGAACTCACCCCCAGAAAGAATAGTAACACTGCTATCCTCACCAATAACAAGAAGAAAACCTCAACAAATGCTTCAGTATGTCGACGACCAATTAAAAAGTTTCGTGGCATACGGCAGTAGCCTTGGGGTAGATGGGCTGCTGAGATTAAACATAGAGGGGTATCACTATGGCTCGAAACTTATGATGCAGCTGAAGAATCCGTGAGAGTTTACAACAATGCACTATTAAGCTTAGGGGTCCTAACACTTTAACAAACTTCTCAACACCGCCCCTTCAGCAAAAAAGAGCAAGACCTAAGAATTCAGACAAATCAATAGTACATGGTGATGAGTCTAACAATTTTTCAACTTCAACTTCTGTTCTCAATTTTCGGGCTCATTCCAACAAAGAAATAGAAAAAGAAAAAACATTGATGAAACCTGCTAATAAACCAACAAATTCAAGAGTTTCAGGGAGAGACAACAAATTTATCGTTCAATGTTTTGGAAGATTATTTGTCACAGGATATTTCATTTCTCGAAGAGTATTTCAACAACATTTAGACTCCAGACTCGTCATTTTTAGATGACAACATCGATTTTCTAAGATAATATTTAGTGGAGTATGGATAGTTGTTAACTAATAATACTATCATAGTTATATTTGAATTAGAAATTTGGTTTATTTGTAATTAATTCTCCATGTCATGAACTATCAGACTATGCTTTTCTGCATTTTATACTTCTCTAGTTCTTGAACTTGGTCCAAGATAATTTTTCACAAATTCAGTTTACATTCATGTTAATGAATTTTTATCATAATAATGCTAGTTCATAAGCTGTAATTAGTTTTATGCCATCTCCAAATTTACAGCTTATGTCATAAGTAAGGATCTGGACAAACCATTGTTTGATCAAAGAGAATTTCAATCATTAGGGAATTTTACAAATAAATTTTAAATTTTAAACATTAATTAAAATATAAATATTAACTGAATGATTGTTTTTATTTGTAATATTTCAATATACATGTAGGAATTAGTGATTTGACATTATATTATAGTTATATAAATTCTCTGCTTACATTAATATTTAATATTTTTTGTTGTTTTTTTTGCATATCACGAGAGAATGAGCCATTCAAAGTAAATTTAACTCAAAATAATTGAATTTGACTAAAAAAGGAAAACGTTTGAGGATGAAAACGTAAAGAAAATACGGACCAAAATGTAAATCATCAGGGGACTTAAGTGCAAAGTTGAGGGAACCTATTTACAAGTTTATCAAACCTAGTAAGTCAGTTTTTCAATGATTGTGTTTTTTTTTTTTGTAGGTGAAGAATTTTTGGTTGTTGAAATCCAAACTAAGGGAGTTAGGGAAAAAGATGAAGAGAGAAAAAAAAAAAAGAGAAGAAAAAAGAAAAGAAAAAAAAAATTAAAAAAATGTGAAAATAAAAAAAAAAAATGAAAAAATATATATATATGCTTTTTGCGCGCATAGGTGCACGCATAACACAGATTGAGCGGTGCGGCCGCACAAGACAGTAAATGCAGCGTGGCTACACAGAAGAGTATGCAACTGCGCCACGCTTCGCCGAAATTGGGCGCGCCAAGCGTTCGCGAAAGTATTTTTCCCTAATATAATCCCCTTTTCTATTTTGTTTTCAAATTTCCCTCTTCCTCCAACACAAACACCATCCCAAACACTCTTTCTTTTTCACTCTTCACCCAAATTCAATTACTACACACTCATTCACCATCCCAAACACTAAACTTCAAAATTATAAACCCGTTCAACATATTTCCTTAACAAATTTAAACAAGCAATTACCTACAATCCCCCTACATAGTAAGAATTTGGAGAAGTGTAGTAAGAGTAAGGAATTTAATCCCAATATTGCATTTTCACTCCAATTTCAAGTAAGTTTTCACTAGTGTAAAATTTGTTCTTCTAATTATACGTTTATGAAAAAATGCTGAAGGTTGTAATGTTAATGGAAAATTGAAGTGTTTAGTTGTTGATTTTTCGTAGAATTTGATGTAGGTGTTTTGGAGAAATTAGTATTTTGGAAGTGTTTGAGTTTTACATTGTAATTTTGGCCTAAACTTGAAGGATTGGATTAAAAATTGGGTGGGTTAATAAAAGTGCACGCCAGATGTTTGATAAAATGTTTCAGTGAACTTTCATATAGTAATCTTAAGTTTGATAGTTGAAAAATACTTGGAGGGTGTTTTAGGAATGAAGGGAAGGTTGATTAAGTGGATTGAAGTGCAAGATAAGAGGTAACAAAAGTGTGCATTCCAAGTGTTCGGTAATTTGTCTGAAAGAATATTTAGAGCAAAATGGCACTAAAAAAGGGGAGTTCTTTACGAGTTTCATTAGTTTTTGACAAAAGGAAATTTGTTTTATGTGAAGCCGAACAAAAATTTTTTAAATTTCAACAAGATAAAAAAACATTAGTGAGAGAAGGAGCATTGAAACCGGGCTCAGAAAATTGAATGATTTTGCAATTTATCCGGGATCGAAAATTGGAATCGTTCACTGACTATCCTACTCAAGCAATAGTGCCATTGGTTAGGGAATTCTATGCTAATACTTTAGTAAGCAGAAAGAATGATAAAGTGTATGTTAGGGGCAAAAGGATTTCATTTAGTTCTGAGGCCATTAACACCTATTATGGCTTACCATCCATTGACGTAAATGAAGATTTGTATGATGCATTCAGGAGAGATGATGAAAACTACATTCATATCATTAAAGAATTAGGTGTTCCTGGAACACAATGGTTAAGAGGTCGTAGTAGATACAACATATCTCTCACTTTCTCAGAAAATACGCTCAATAGATTTGCCAAGTCTTGGTATAAATTTATTTACTCCAATTTCATGCCTACATCCTATGTCAATGAAGTTACAATAAAAAGAGCATCTCTGTTTTATTATATTTGTATTAAGATTACCATTGATATAGGAAGGTAATTTTTAGACAACTTGGTTGCATCTATTGAAGCAAAAATAATGGGAGAACACACACACCTCTATTTTATTACTGCCTTATGCTTAAATGAAGGGGTAAGGGTAAAGGGCACAAAGTACAAGGTGAATCCGGACTCTCCAATTGACAGGATGATAATTTTCAAGTTCAACTGTTAGGTAGGAGGTGCATCTATTCGATCGAGCTTAGGATTTATTGTGAATGATGATAATCAAGTTTCACCACCACGAAAACCATTGCCTCGGTTAAGAAAAGGTTCCATTAATACAATTCTAGAGATATATCGATCAGCCTATGAAGAAAGACTGAGGCGTCAACGAAATCCTTATGAAGGCTTACCAAATTCTCCGTTTGTCCATCATGATAATGAAGTCAAGGCTTTCTCCTCACAACACGAAGATCCAATGTAATCAAGGATTTTCGATATTCATCAAAGAATTATTCAACAAGGGCTTGAGATTTTTAACATCTGGCAAGAGCAATCAAGGATGCATCAGTATCAAGTGGACTGTTTCAACACTTTGACTTCATATTTTCAACAAATATATTCCGATGTTTAATTTCCACCACTTTCACAATTCTCGCCCACCCAAGCAGATGAAGATAACAATGCACAATGAGAGGCAAGATTCTTACATCTTACCTCTCAGGTAAGATCTTTCTAATTTTCTCCTTTATTTTTCCATTTTTCAACATCGAGGACAATGTTTCCATTAAATGTGGGGGAGGAATTTTTAGAAGTGTTTATTAAACGTAGTAAGTTACTACCAATCACACATATACATGAAAAAAAAATACTATTTTGATTCAAGTTTAACTTATCATGTTCTAGGAGTGTATTTGTTTGATTTTTTTTTTTCTTTTGTTAATATTATGTTTGTCTGTTTTTAGTTTTTTCCCTATATATCTTTTTTTGTTGGTTTTATTTGCTTGATAACAAGCAAGCATTCAAGTATGGGGGTATTAGATAAGTGCGTAAAAACATACACTTATTATTTACTCTTTAATTTGATTTATTTGTTTAATTCTCTACTTCTATTAATATTTAATGTATTTTTATTGTATTTTTTGTAGATCACGAGAATTGGCCATTGCGCTATTCATCCTGCTCTTAGGCATGAAGTTCAAGTTTCTAAAGATCAAGTTCAAGTTTTTGGAGAGAACTAAGAGATAGAGAGAGAGGAGATTGGAAGAAATTTTGGGCATCAAGTTCAAGGTTTTGAAAATCAAAACTCTCCTAATCTAGTTTTATCTCTTTCCCTTGTCTTTAAACCTTTGTTTTGAATTGAAGAATAGTGAAGTTATTGTTTTTTATGTTGTTGATTGTTAAATTTTTTATTGTGGATTTTGAACTTTATCTTATGTGTAGTTAAATTTGTTTTTTAAGACAATGATCTAATCTATTTGAAGCATTCAATTTCTGTAATTGTGTTATTTGTTTTAGTTTAATATTTAATATTGCGTATTCATTATGATAATTAATGCGTTTTAATATTTAGCTAGTATTTGAATTATTTGTGGATTAATATGAATTGAGAAGTGATTATTATCTAAAACAGATAATGAATACCACAAATTACGTGTTAGACAGAGATGTACTAATATGATTTACGTAGTTAGTTAAGAATTATTACTAAATGTAAGGTACTTTCATTTAATTTAATTCACATAAAGATATAGTAAATTATTTACGTGCAAAATAGATTCCACTGATCTCAAGAGAGACTGTCGAATAATTTAGGATAATTAACTAATAACACAGGTATTAAATTACAATAAAATTATTTGGAGAATTGGATGTGAATAAATATAATGAAATCATTAGTCCTAAATCTTTCCATCAGCTGTATTTGTTTTAATTAAATTGCTCAATAGTTTATTTTACTTTATTTTGTTTTAATTTTTCTCAATTAAATTAATTCAATTTTTTTAAATAAATTTATTACTTAATTATCTTCGGTAATTAACAAATTAACTTTTCTTGTGGGGCCAACACTTTCTTACCACTGTATTACTTGTTTACAATACATGCACTTATGTTCGTAATTTATGCAACATATTTTAATTTTTTATTTTTGGTTTTCAAGTATTTATCTTTTTTATTTTGTTATTTTTTCTCTAATCGATAATTGAAGTTCATTAAGTGACCAGAAATTTAGTCAAATAATATAAAAATAATTAAAAATAATGATTTTTTTTGTCTAAAATTTTCAACATATATTTTTTTTTCAACAAATACCATCATTTTTAATTATTTTTATTTTGCTTGACTATTTTTTTACATTTAGTAAATTTATGATTATTATTTGTTAATATATTATTGTTGTTTTAATTATAGATTAGGGTAAAAATTCAAAGAAATTTGAATAAAAAAGTAGAAAGTATTTAAATTCAAAAATCAAATAAGAAAAATTAAAGTAAAAAGAAGAAAAATAAATTAAATTTTTATTTTGTTAATTGAAATTAAATTATTTTCATGTAATTAATTTATTTATATAAAAAATAATTAAAAATTATTAAAAAAGAGCATTTATGTCATTATATTAATTAAATAAAAGTTAAAAGTATTTTTGTTATTAAAGTAATCAATATTGAGTTAACAATTAATTTTAACGAAAAATTAACGAAAAGAATGTGTGTTTAATAATTATATATATATATAATTTAGAGATTTTATAATTATAAAGTAGATTTAAATTTTTTTAATGTAAAATTGAAATTTAATATATATATATCTGTGTGTGTGCATTTATTGTTCAAAGTTTACCATTATACTATTAGGCAAATTAGTAGATTAAAAATAAAAATAAAGTCACTGTTTAAAGACCGACCTAATACATAAACAATATCTTTTAATTACTATTCATTAGCTTTATGTACAAATGTATATATATACTGTATCTATATTTTGTTTGGTATTCTTAATTCAAACACCAACATCTTTAGTTACATTTATTAAAATTAAATAAGTAAATTTTTTAATTTTTATATATTTACTAATCAAAAAGTTTTTGAATGAATTAATATTAAAAAAAACTCAATCTCACATGGTATAGTAAACGAAGACAAGATTAAAAATTATTTTTTTAAATTTTTAAATAGAAATCAATTAAATTAAAATTATTCTCTAAAAAGAAGAATATTTAAAATAATTTTTTATTATTTAAATAAAAGTATATTTTATTATAAGTCTTCTAAATATGTATTTTAGAAAACGATTTGAAAATTACTTTTTATTTTAAAAATCAAGAATAATTTTACTAAACCTGTCATTTAAATATGTGAAAAAAAAAGATATAAAAAATTTTTATATTTTTTTAAAATAAAAATAAGTTTATTAAAACTTCTCTATACTTATATTTTAGAAGACGGCTTACAAAAACCATTTTTATTTTTTAAAATTAAATTCGGTTTTATTAAAACAGTTCTTAAAACATATATTTTAGAAAACAATTTACAAAAACCGTTCTTATTTTTTAAAATTAAAAACAGTTTTTGAATAAACTGTCTTCTATTTAGCGTGCTCTTTTAATTATTTTCTAGTAGTGTATATTTTTTCTTTATTTGAATATATTATGTCTTCAGTTTGATTATCTTTAATTTTTAACCATATATTTTGCTCTTTAAAACCTGTATTATCAACGCAAAACAAATATGATTATAATATAACTTAGTAAAACCAACCAATAAAGCAAAAACTGTTAATATATATCATTAATAGATTAAAAACATAACTTCTTAAATCAAATAAATACAATTTTAGAGATTTTACCTTAACTTTAAAAATAATATTACAATGGAGTTTATTTGAATATTCATATAAACATATGGTAAAGCTAATTATACTACTATATAGAAAAAACATATGATATTATTTTCCTAGAACTTTAAGTTAAAATTTACTCTTTTTATGATAATAAATGCATCAAATTCATAGAAAAAAATTATCTAATTAGATGAACTAGAAAAGCTTATTTGCAACAACCAAAATCACTTTGTGAGGCCATGCAATTGTACTCCCAACAGCTTCTTTAATAATAGACATAAAAGGTGTTACCCTGCACAAATACTTTTCACCTTGCTTTGCTTTATCTATCCAATAGGAATGTGATGAGCAAGTGGCTTTGGATCACTTGAAAACCAACGCCCCTCAGCCACTACTACTTCAGACCCTTCCTAATCATATTTTAGACCCTTCCTAATCAAGCAACTTGCACTTAGTAATATTTGGCAAAGCATTCAAGCTCTTCAACAACACGACAAGAGTGATTTTAAACCAAAAGGAATAGAAAAAAATCAATGACCATTAACATTTAATTTTTTTGTCAATCTTTCTAAAAAAATTCAAATATAAATAATAGTCTTACCAATAAAGAAGTAAAAGATAAATGTTGTGGATGGATAAGTGCTTCACTTTCTTCACTTTGACTCTGAAATGAAAATTTAAAATGTCATAATTAAAATATCATAATTGTATAAACGTGAATAAATCATAAGTAAACTTGCCTTATGCTTTTTTAGCTTTTTGATTAGACTTCGCATTTCTGGCATTTCCTTCTTTATTTGATCATGCTCTTGCTTCATTTGAGTATTTTCTATCTTAATTTCATCGTGTTCTTCTTGCAATTTAGCTCTAATGCTATCTTTCTATGATAGTATAGCTACCTTTGAAATTGTAACCCCCTTTTCCTACTGCTCTCAAATAAAAATTATCATGACCAATTACTTGTGAGAGAGCATCTTCCCTTAAATTTGTTGCACAAGATACTGATAAATCATTTTCAATCTCTTTCAATTTATACTACAATTAAAAGAATTTATAACCATTAAAAAAATGTTAGAAAAACAACATTTTTCATTATATAAAAGAAAAGAAAATGCATTGTTCTTACAGTGGTTTCAATAGCTGTTATGTTCACTGGTTGACCATTTTTCTTTGTACATGCTTGAACCCAAACGTCAACTCTGGACATCTTTTATTTTCCGCTACTTTTCTTTTGCAAGAAAAAACAACAACAAATATATCATGAAAACTATTTTATTCGCATTTTACACTACCAAAAGAAGGAAATTTCCTTTAAAAAAGATCAAACATATATAATAAAATTGTATTTTCATAAAGTAGTCAAACTTGCGACATTCAACATACAAAAATAATGAATGTAGATGAGCTACACTCTACACCAAATTCATTAATATTCAACTTTTGTAGCTATCGATAATTTGGAAAGTACTTCAGAATCATTTGAAAAAAAAAGGAAAAAAAACTTACTCTTTCACTAGTTGAGATATGTAACAATAATTATACTTTTATCAAGAAAAATATGACATCCATAAAACATTTCTTGATCAAATTTTTGTACCTAGCTTAAAATTAACTTGGACAACTTATATTTAGTATACAATAAGAGCATATAGAAAACACACAAACTACAACTTACTTGCCACAAATGATTTACTATTTTCATAAACAAGCAAATCACTTTGACAATTCAGAAGCTTTATCTCATTAACTACGATATTTAGATAAAAATATATTTAATTACCATATCCTCAGTCACCCAAGTAATTCCCCTACAACCCGATGTGTGTAGGATTTATTTTTTCCTTATCTTTTTAAATCCTTCACTTTTTACCTAAAACAATGTATCAAATGTTTTATTCATATAAAATAAATTAATTATTCTTATATTATGACATAGTAATGCACCTATCTTAAACTTATCACTTTTTTTCTTTTTCACAAAGCATTTCCATTCACTTATTGAGTTGATGTTATCAGGTCTCAGCCTCATTCTTTCTTCTTTATTTTTGGCCTTCAATAATTTTTGAACTAATCTTGATTTTGAGGCCCTCCAAAGCTCACCCATCGCATGGAGTACATAAACTTTTTGCCATTCTTCATCTATATTGGTATCTTTTTTACAATATATATTCATATAAATAAAAAAATTATTAATTTTTCTATCCAGTAGCTATCTATAAAAACTTAAGCATTTATAAAATAAGGATACCTGAACACAATACTATAATAAATTTTTCATATCCAAAGAAAACTTCCTCCAATCTAAAATTGTATATGATACAGGCTCTCTTACTAGAGGCCCTAAAAAAGAAGAAAGTGTAACTAATCCACCACTAATAGGTTGACCAAGGTTATTAAATTAAACCTCTATTTTACTTTCACCATTTATAGCAATGGTCTTCAATTTAGTAGGACTTCTTTTCTTTTTTGTGCTTGGGTTAACAAGTGTATGTATACCTTCCTCATGAGCCTTATCCATAGCAATCAATCTATTTTGAAAACAAATGGTTAAAAATAATGAAAAGATCCATAAAAAATACAACAAAATAATAGTATTGAGTGAATTCTTTATTAGGGTCATTAATGAAAAAGTTTCAAACATATTTAATATCAATTTTACCAAACTTTCTTTCTTAAGTATATGAAATAATCTGTCACATTAACTTAAGAAAAAAAAAATTATCGAACCTAAACAGTAAGCAAAACTTACAAAAATAATAAATAGAAATATATAAATAACAATATATGCTGTAACATAACATAGAGCAAAAAATTTTGCACAAAGCTAGCAACAATGAATATAACATGAACTTGCTAATACTTTCTTTATTTGCGTCTTAATATCTTTTATCAAACTTGTTACACTAACAATGTCATTGCCAACTTTGATCCTTTTTGCACTTGTATGATAATAAAAACCACTAATTTCTTTTAAATTAATAGCTTGTAATAAAGATTTAAAAATCAAACAAACAAAATTATTGTCAAACTACACTACCAATAAAGAAAAAGAAAAAGTTAAATTAACATTCATCACAAGTTAAATGACAATATTAATCACTATTTATTTAACAAATAAAATAAAGTACCAATTTTTGTATGTGGGATCCATTCTCCTGAGGATCAAGTGTTCATAAATTGTCTATACATCATTATGACTCAAATTTCAAGAGTTTTTACAAGAGCACAAAATCTTTTCTGGATTCCCTATATTATTTTTAGCCATCTTAACAAAATTTCATACAGTTTTCATATACTCATCAGTGGCTCTACCAAATCAAATGTAAAATGCATGTTAATATTATAATTTAAAAATATAGTACATCATGCTAAAATCTTATTTTTATCTGTTAAGATGGACCCAATCTTTATCCATGGCTGTAATATATTAAAAAAATTTGTGAATTTGGTATGAATTAGACACAGAGAAATTCTTTGCTTCCTCTAATAATTTATTAAAATTACAAGCAAATAATAACATTCAATAGAAAAAATTACAAAAATTAACCAAAAAAATACATAATTCAACAAAATTTTAACAGAAAAGAGAAATTTTACATAAATACAAGAAGTAAATGAGTAATAGTCTATATGTTCACAATATTTTTCAATTTCCTTACATTACAAAACAACTCAAAGAACTAGACAATACAAATTTATATAAATTACTAAAAATAAATTTATAATAAAAACATACAAAAAAAATCTAACAAAATACCAAATAAAAACTTACCAAAGAAAGTGGAAATGATGGAAATATGAGTTTCACGCTTCTTTTAAGAAGAAATATGGTCTTGTTTTTTTAAATTAGTTATGTTTTATTGTCAAAAGAGAGCAAAGAGAATGAAGGGAGAATGAAAGAGAAGAAAGAGAATGGATGAGAACAAAGAAGAAGAAGAAGCTACTGGAAAGTGATTTTGTTACAGTAAAAACATAAATAAATTAAGTTAAATAACTATTAAATCCCTATACTTCAATAAAAAGGCAAAAATGAATAAACGTTTGTATTTGTTATATATAAATCTCTAATTTAAGGTTAGTTATAATTCATTACAGGGGCCTATTTATTTCAACCAGTTAAAGTGTATATTTTTTATTATTTTTCAAAAATTTAGCATTTATTTATTATTATGCAAAACAATTTTTTTGTTCCCACAATTTTTTTGCTGTTAGAATTTTATTTTGCCCCTAAAATTATACTTATTGAAGTTTTTTTATTTATATTATTTTATTTATTTTATTTGGTAGCATTTTTTGAGTGTTATATGTGATTTAACATTTTTTAGCATTTGCAATATGTTATTAGTTAAACATAAAATGTAATGAAACAAATATATTGCTTTGAAGTTAATTATAGTATTTTTAAAGAATTTGCTACCATAATTGATATTTTTATCAAATTAGAATTTAGTTCTTTTTGTAGCTTTTGTCTAGTGTTACTAAATTTATCTTAATTTGTAGTATTTTTGAAGTGTTAAAATATTTAACATTATAGATAACATTTTAAAAAATGTTACTAATTAAATATAAAATGCAACTAAAAGATAAAATATTACTAGTTGAGTATCTAAATGTAGCATTTGTAAGAAAATGCTACCTTATATTAACATTTAGTAGCACTTTAGTAAAAAAGGCTAGTATGAAATGTTACTAAATATGATATTTGTTGTAGTGACGACCTCATCCTCAACTATTTCTTATTCTACTTTGACCTCTCTCATTGCCAAAACTTTCTTCCTTTCCTTTGAAGCGTGCTTTGTTTGAAGAACTAGCTAAAATAATTTCTTACTTCCTTTTTGGTCTCCTTTCATATGCTTGTAATGAGCCCATAAGCTCATTAATGGTCATAGACTTTAAATATTTTGTTTATTTAATTGTTATAAAATATGCTTAAATTTTGAATTTATAGTACGAAGAATTTTCTCCTTAATTCTAACATTAATGAAGCTTTCTCTATTTTTTTAACTGATTAGTAACCGCTAAAACTTCGTAAAAGTAATTAGAGATCAATTTATATTATTTCATATGTAAGGATTCAAACTGACATTTTAGAATTTGAAAACGTACCTTCTTTACCCTTTCAGCAATTCTATATGAAGTTTGAAGCATCTACTAAACTTCGTTGGCCATGGTTGGATTTGAAACCTTTTCAAAACCATATTCATCAAATGATTGATAAATAAGGTAGAAAGCTTTTTTTACCCTTTTTCTTAAATCTTTCAAGAGATCTTTTTGAACTCGAATAAGATTGATCTCATCTTTTGATACATCATATCTTTTTTCAACAACTTTCCATATACCTTGAGCTCCTAGCAAAGTTTTAATTTTGATACTTTAATTATGTAGTTGCTCTTGGTGAGCATTAGAACTTGGAAGAGAGTCGTTTCATTGCTTGCCATGCTTACCCTCATCTTGGTTCTAATACTAATTTTTTGGAAGGTGGTGGGTTTTATATTACAAAAGAAAATAAATTTTTTAGAAATGATTATGTACACAGAAGAAGGGAACAGCTTAATATTGTATTGATTTCTAATTTTTGACCTCATATATAATAAGGGAATTCACTTTTATTTACAACATGACACCTCCTGAACCAATGATTAGAATTATACTAACACATATTTAATTTAATAGTTACAAATTTTTCTTTTAAAAATATCTACAAAAATATTTAGATATTTACTATTTTACTATCAAATATATAGATATTTATTTTAGATATTTTCTTACATCTTTTAGAAATTGGGTAATAATATTTATTACTTTCTAAGCTCAAAACTTACAAGTCAAATTTTTATATTACATCAAATCAAGTTTAATTTCAAACGGTTTTGAAATTGTAAAAATAATCATTTAAACAAATAGGTTTTTGTTGGAGTTTCTATTGTTAGATCGATAGTAATGGCATATGTGTATATACCCTAAATAAAATTATGTTGCGAAAATACATTTGAGAAAAAAAATGCCACACAATATTAGAGAAATAGAAAATAGAGATTACAACAACATAATTACTCAACATAAGAATTTAAGTAGAAAACTCTAAATTGAAGAAAAACCACTATCATTATTAAAGACAACCCAAGATAAAATCTACTATATAAAAAATTGTTATAATCACAAAATATGAAATTATATTAACATACATCCAAACCCTTATCAAGAAGTCCCCCAAAAAAAATCTTATTGATTTCTTTACTTCATGGCTTGCATGTATTAAGCCTTCTTAAGAAGCTCTCAAAGAAACTTCTTACATTTCTTCACTTCTTTATTACTTAGATTGGATTGGATACAAATACTTAATGAAATATCTCTATTTATAGCAGCCATTGCCTCTTCCTTCCTTCTTCAAATTGACAACTATTTTGCAATTAATTACTTAACTAACTTGAAAACTCTGTAATGTTCTAGAATGTCAAATTATTTATAAACTAAATATTTATAGATTCTTAATTCTAGGTTAAGCAAGAGTTTTCTAGAAAATGAATTACTTCCTTGGACAACCCTAGAAAATTTTGGAAACTTTGGGGTTTCCTACCTTCATCATTAAGAATAAGGTATTTATATTTAGTTCACATACTTGTTTAATTTATCAACTTTTTTAGAATTTCAATTTAGGAACTCAATTTCGAATTGACAACTTCATTGAATTCAAATTTGTTATTTCTATTAAATTCGAAACAAAGATAATTCATTATTATTTTTGTTTACCCCTTAATTCAACAACATAAAATGAACAATATCACATTTATAAACAGTACCTCAATATGTATGGCACTCGCCCTATGTACGAGCAATGCTAAAAAAATATACTATAAAGATGAATAGTATTTTGTATGAACAGTACAATGTGCCTATAATCTATATTTGCTACATTGTTATGCGTAGATCCAAATAGATCCAAAAGCCAATGGTCTAATATCAATGTTCAACCTTTGATAGCTATAAGTGATTGTTTTTATTTTTCATACACTAAGAAAGCTTTTAAAAAAGATTAGAGGGATCATAATAATCTCACTTAAAATCCATACTTCAGAGATAATTTATAACTATTTTAACAAAACTTTTCTAGACACACAAACACGTCACTTATAATACTATACCAAGCTTTAATACCATAGTTAGAAGCTTGGTGGACCCTTTTTTTTTTTTCTTGATCTTATATAAAATGCATAAATAAATAATTATTATGTAAGAGACTCAATCTTCTATTAAAAAAAATATAATAATATTTATAAGGTTTTATTTATCATAGCAATAAAATAATAATAAAACTAATACGCAATGGTAAAAACTTTAAATTAGAAAAACATGATGAGATAATATGGAAAGAATTTTTTTTATTTCAAAAAATATTACATTTTTTTTTTAATGAGAAAATTAACAATACTTCTATGTTACACAACAGATTGAGTAGAATTTTGTGTGATGGGAGAATGGAAAAAACTTTTCTTGGGACGAGGATTTGATTTGCCATCCAGTCGGCAAATTGCCCACTTCCATACAACAAAATGGACTTTACAGTTGTGGTTTTTTTTTTTTTTATCTTAAAATTTATTGTATTTTATTTTTTATTTTTTTGTTACTTTTCATAATGTTGCCAACTTGTAGTCCGAGAGATAGACTTTTTACAATTATGTTTTGACTTTTCATAATTATGAATATAATTCAGGCAGGTTGTTAAGCTCGTATCATCTAAAATTGTACTTGTTTAATGAATATTTGACGTTATACTAAATAAGGTCAAGATTTTCAACTAGAAATCGGTCAAAAATGTTGTGACTATAATTTTAACTATTATAATTATAATTGATTTAGTTATAATAATGTATTTTATGAAAATCAATTTGTTGTCAAAATATTATATACTGTATCAATTATAATAAAAATAAGAACTAAATATTAAAAAATATTATTATAAAAATTCAATTAAATTGAAAAAATACTTTTCCGTTAAAAAAATACGTTTCTATTTTTTTAAAAAGCAAAACACTCTATTCGAGGACTCAACCAAACAGCCCCACTAACTTTTCATTAGAAGTTAGAAGCATCTTACGTAACGCATTACGTTTTAAATAGCAAATCGTACGGTTGAAAACGCACTTAGCAAATCCCAACACGAAAGGTGGCAGATAATTTTAAAAATCAAACCAGAGACAGTAATCACGGAACATAATAATTGTCCACCGACTATGTCTATACGTGGCATGATATGAGTGGCCAATGTAGCTTTTACTTTCGTGCTGGCATGCACTGACTAAACTGGCGGCAGAATCTAGACCCGGGACGGGAGATCGCGAGGACTCGGTGCCTTGTTGGTTGAGGAAATTCAAAAGCACTAACACCCTTATAGAAAGGCATCCCTTGTAATGGTTTTCTAGAGGCTTTCATCTTCTACTGGCTGAAGCAACTATCTATGCAGCAGCGAAGATTGATTAGCAGAGCAAAGACTGGTTAGCAGAGCAGTCACTCCCAGGTATGTATTCTTATTGTTTTCAGTAACAGATTAGAAATTAGATCTGTTGCTTGTTAGTAGCGCCTCTGTTTGTTTGTTATTAATTTTTCTTTTAATTCAAGTTGAATCTTGATGTATATTATTGATGTCTCTAATTACAAGAGACAGCACCTATTAGAGAGAATGAATTTGCCCATAGGCTCATATGTCTTTTATTTGGTTGTTTGTTTTCAGTGAGATTGTGAGGTTAATTCGATTTACTTGAACTTATAATGAGTTCGTTAAATCCTATTGCGAATAAGCAAGATAGAGGATTTGAAGGGTCTCTTCGAGACCCTAAGCGTCCGAAAGTTGGTGCTTTTGGTACGTTTGCGAAAGTATGTGGACCTTTAGCAAGACATATTGATAACAACACTGTTCGTAAGTCTCCAAAAGAATGTGGACATCTGTCGAGGGAAATTGACTGCCATCACCAAGCCAAACCACTGGAGAGAACCACCGCATTACTTAGCTCTGCCCCTAGGAAGTACCCACCTCGTAGAATATTGAAAGGAATATCTGTAAAAAGAGATTTTCCTGATGGCTGTGGGAAACAAAATCTCGATCAATCCAAATTTCCATTAGAAGTCCAGAGTAAATCTATGGTGCAGGTCAAAAGTAAGTCTAAGCAAATTGTGAACCTTAAACAATCAGAAGTTGATTTTCAACGTAATAAGGTGAAGCTGATCTTGAATTTATTTCAAGAAACATTTAACAAGCTCATGGAAGAGCATGCAGAAAGGGAAACTTTAAAATGTCTCATGAAGGTAGCGATGATACTTCGAAGGAATGGAAAATGGATTAACACAAGCAAAAGATTAGGTTCAATCCCTGGAGTAAAAGTGGGTGATAAGTTTAAATGGATGAGTGAATTAAATGTAATTGGCCTTCATCATCAGTTTTTCTCTGGTATAGATTACATGAAAGTGGGAAGAAAGTTACTGGCAACTAGTATTGTTGATGCAGGACGTTATGCCAATGAGACAGATTCTTGTGATGTATTAATTTATGTAGGTCAAGGTGGAAATCCTCAAGTAGCAAAGGGAGAAATAGGAGATCAAAAGCTTAAAAGAGGAAATTTGGCATTAAAGAATAGTATGGAGGCAAAAACTCCTGTAAGGGTCATTCGTAAAATATCCAAATCCTATTATAATGTAAATGGTAGAAAAATTGGTTCTGCCAATGTCGTGTATGTTTACGATGGCTTGTTCCTTGTGGATAAGTATTGGAGAGAAGTCGGGCCATACGGTAAACTAGTTTTTAAGTTCATGCTAAAAAGAATATTGGGGCAAAATCGTTGTGGTAGTTTGGAAAATGCGATTGAAAAGGTTGGTATGTACAAGAATGAAATACCTTTATTAATGTATGGATGATGCTTGAGGTCCACGGTATAATTATTTTATTGAAAAGAAAAAACAAGAAAAGAATGGTTGTTGTGTTATTTTTGATGGCTTATATATCAATTGTTTCTTTTGCAATTTATTATTGGAATTTCGGTGACTTTTTGTAGATGAGTATTGTATAATAGTTGATCAAATTGATAAACTTTTGTATTCGATAGTTTGGCATAGCTCATTTGAATACAGTACGATAGAGCATGGTACTTATTAACAGGATTGAGTAAAAAGCTTGCATGATATTGTTCATGCTCATGAACGGGATCGAGGAAAAAACTTGTGGGTAATGACATAATTAAATGGAATGGAGAAAAAAATGCTTGTGGGTATTGACATGATTAAAAGGTATCAAAAAAAATTGTTGGGTAGTGTCACGGTTAAACAGTATTGAGAAAAAAAATCGGTAGATATTGATACGAATAGTAATTGTGTCATGTTGACATGTATAGTGTTGTGATCAATAATCGTTATGGTTGTATTGGGTTGTGATACTTTGTGGATTGAAAATTTAAATCTAGAAAATTTAAAATTTAGAATTTTAAATAAGAAACAAAATTTTAATTTTGTAATTATATAAATTTTAAATAGTAATTTGTTATATTTTTGTTCAATTTTAATTGATCTATATCAAATTTCTTAATACATAATATAAGGAGGATTATTTTTGTGACTTTTAAATATTTTTGATCTGGTAGTTTGAACGGTTTTTTTTTTTAAATTACGAAATGAATTTAGTTTACATGAATTTAAACATGAGAGAGAAGAAATGCATCAATACTTTTGTAACTGTATTAAATGTATTTTGGTAGTAAATTGTCCAATATTTTAATCTTTTGCTAAATATATATAACAATTTTTTAATATAAATAAAATATGAGAGAATGTCCATTATCTTCTGATTTTTTAATTATTGTATCATTACTTTTCTATATTTTTTTAAATATTCTATTGCTCCTCTGACTTTTTATTTATTTCACTTTTATTTTTTGGTTCAATTGATTTATAAATTGGTAAAATTGAAAATATTTAAGATATTAAAGGATAAAATTAGAATTTAAGGGGTTGATGGAATATTAAAGAAAATATTAAGGGGTAATGAAGTTTTAGTTAAAAAATTAAGGGACGAGGGTTCTCCGATAAAATGTTAAACAAAATTAATAAAGAATTCAAATTTGTATTTATTAAAAATTATATTTAAAATTTATTTGGGATTGAATTGTAAATTTTTATTGTCAATTATGACATTCGTTGTAATTTGATTTGATTCGTTTGAATTAGTATAACATTAACTGATTATGGATTAATTAAGTTGTTGATTATGAATTAAACTTAATTGATATAAAAATGAATTTTATATCTAATACAGGAAGCTCGAAATTTTCAAAATAACATTGTAAAAAATCTTCAAATATTCAATGAAAATGAATACATTTTCAATTCAAATAAATAATTGATCATGAGTCTTTAAGCGTTCAAATAGCTTTTGAAATTCTTTAGCAGTTTGGAATATTAAATAATCTGAATTTTATCTTGAACATTTATAATGTTGACGATGAAGCTTTAACAAATTTGATTACATTATAAATTTTAGTGATTGACTCATTATAATATTTTAATCATTCTTTCTTCATTAGCCTCTAAGCGTTCAAGCATTTTATGAAATCTTTTTGCAATTAACACCAAATAAGTTGAATTCCATTTGATAAGAGCATGTAAGCAAATGAGTTTTTTTTAAAAAAATTTCTCGCTCGACATATGTCTTGAATTGTTGTATTCTTGATGGTGACACTTCAATAACTTTAATTACATCACAAATTTAAGTAATTGATGCATTGTTATCTTCCAACGCCTTTTTAATAAGAAGATTCAATATATGTGCATTGTACTTCGTAAGCATAAATTTATGCCCCCCAAAATTTATTTTCTCCCTATTTTTGCTAAATGTGAAACAATTACATTATTAAAAGTTGTATTCTCATCAATTATGCTAAAAATTCCCTTAGTGTTTGAGTAGAGGATATGTTAAATGTATTTTCATAAACTTTCAACATATCATTAAATTTTTTACCCCCTCTGCAACTTTAAATATAATGTAATGTGGAAGTGATATTAGATGTTATCTCAGCGTATATTTTGAATATTTAAATATAAAGCTTTCAAATGGAGACGAATAACCCATGAAAGATGAATAACACACAAAGAATCAAATGAAGAGAATACTATTGAATAAATTAATTGATTAATTCAAATTAATGAATAAGAATTTTCATGAACAAGAGATTAAATTAAGATTAAAATAATAAATTAAAATTTTACTTAAACAATAAAATTAAGAATCTTAATTACAATAAGGAATTAAAATATAACTGGTAATTTATCTGACCCTTTTATCTTGTCTTGCGTCAAAATAATATCTCATTTTGTAATGAACCTAGCAATTGTTTACGAATCGAGCTAGTACTTCAACAATTACAACAAATGTATTTTTATAATGAATTGTCTAAAATTTAGTACATAGACCTTTTAAACATATATATGTGTAATAAGTTCATTAATAATAAATTCCATTTAGTATAAAAAATTTTAAAAATATTTTTATAGTCATTAAAATTTGAACATATTTTAAAAATTTAAAATTAATAATGGTTTAAATAACAATTATTTAAAATAATTATTGTCGTTAGTAATGGTTTAGAAGAATTTTATAAAATTTTAGTGATTATAAAATTATTTTTAAATTATAAAATTTTTTTAAATTACTAAAAGTAATTTTTATTTTTAATAGATTTAGGATAAAGGTGGATAAAATATCATCATGAAGTCATTTGGTGAAACGGTGAAGTTGCGTGGAGTATTTTATGGTGTTCTAAGGTTTGAATTTTTCATAACTACAATTAATTTTGCAATTTAAGAAAAAATTGGTTCAATTAATTCTTCTGGTTCAACAAAGATTAAATTATTGAAAAATAAAATCGAAAAAATTGAAAGGTCAGAGGGTGATGGGTTTTAAAAAAATATAGGAGAGAATAGAATATGAAGCCCAAAATTAGGGGAGAATTGAGTATGTATTTTTTTTGTACATCACTTTTTTAAGTGAGTTATTTGAGCCACAAACATATTTTATACCACAAAAAATGTGTATTTATGTTTATATTTTGTAAACTTGATGATGAAGTTTTGAGAAATTTGACAACATCATGAATTTTAGAAATTATCTCATTATAATCTTTCAATCTCTCTTTAACAGCAAGGTTTAATGTATGTGCACTACGCCTCATTCGTATAGATGGATCTATACTTGGAAAAAAAATCTAATTTATTGATATTTGAAACTAATTTTTTGCTTGTTTTAAGTTTTAATTTTAATATTTGATTTGAAGGGTTAGGTTGGCCAACTCTGTAGCCAAATTTTAGGTGTCTGAGCACTATATAACTTAGAGCAACAGTAGAAGTTCTTCTTCAGGAGTGATTGAGGACTAACATTAACATTATATTTTTGCTTTAAAGGTATTCGAGCAGAAAAGAGCTTCTGCAGGACTCGTTCATTCAGCAGCATATATGTAGAAATATGATGAATACGTGTGTAAGGCATCTGTCAAGGAAAAATCTAGCTAGAAACTCAGCAATAAACTCACAGTATTAAGCAGATAATACTCAAAGTCTTTGGTCATGCCACTTTTTATAATTAATATAAGAAATGATCTGTTCCTTTCAATTATTATTAAGTTTTCTTAATCCTCTTCCAAAATTAAAATGGATTGGAATTAGGCTAAAGACTTTGTTCAGCTAGTTAATATTCTTTTAATTTATGACTTCTGGGCTAATTAATTTCTTTTAATTTGTTTGGATTAGATAATTAATATTTTGGAGATTAAGAGGTTCTTGGTTTTGAAAGTTGGAACTGAACGTCATGTAAGACAAAGATGATGGAATGCTTACTCTGCCTGTATCAGATTTTCTTCAAAGATTTCATTTCCTTTTTCTCACATATAATCAATTAAGAAATTAAATTCTTAACACATTATGTTATTACCATTTGATTATTTGGATCAACTTGCCTTCAAGGTTGTTGTCTAAACCTTATCCGTTTGGGAACTGAGATTTTTGAAATGGAGTTCTTTTCAACTGAAGCAAGTCTCTTAAAATTCTTAAAATTCTCAAAATCATTTTATGAAATGATGTTACAGAACAAGGTAGTGAAGCTGTTTTCGCTGTACTGTTGGTTGCTCGTGGTAAGGTTTGAAGAGAGTTTGAAAAAAAGGTGTTTTAATTGATGGGTCATAATTTTTTTCTTTTTTTGTTGTGATTTATTATTTCTTGATTATTTCTTTTTTTGATTATTATTTCTTGATTATTGATGGGTCATTGTGTTTAATTTTTAAGTTGTTGGGCTGTTAGCTATATATTGTTTTGGTCCATGTATTGTTTAAAAAATTTAAAATTTAAAATTTAAAATTTAAAAAAACTTGGTAGATGATAAGTGGAGTCCAAATTTAAAGGGACGAAAAATTTTCAATTTTGACAACTATCAGTGGAGTCCAAAAATAAAATGAAACAAAAAAATTCAATTGTAATAACTGTAATGCGACCTTCTAGCCCGGACGCGGGCCGTATGATATAAAATTGCTTCTGGGCTAGCGGCGTTGAATAAAAACAGAATAATATAATATTAGGGCATTGGGATTTTCTCTTTCCTTTTTTTTTTATTTTACATTTTTTTAATACTACTAATAGTTATATTACTGGGTCTGCAAATGTAATATATTATTTTTAGTTTATTAAATATTATTTTCTTAAAGATTAATAAACAAATTCAAGGTCCTATAATTTTATTAAGAATTTTTTAATCAAAATTAATAGATTATTAAATTCATAATAAGTATTACAAAATTTCATATATATAATAAAATTAATATTAGCATATTAATTTTAATGTATTGTATCAGATTTTGGAGGTTGATAATATGAATCTACAATTGAATTTATTGTAAGCGGATTTGAGGTTTAATTCAATTCGCTGATGTACTAAAGTCATTAAAAGGAAATTGAATTGAAAATTAGATCGAATTAGATTTGGTGAATTAAGGTGATTGGATTGGATTTTGAACACTTTTTATTTAAAATTTTAGCGATCATTTTACTTTTAAATATAAAAGAATAATATTTTTAATTTTAATTTTAGATCAGATTAGGTTAACTAAGATGGAACTTTGAACACCTTTATTTAAAATCACAATGATCATGTTATTCTTAAATATAAAAAAAAATTTTAATTTTAATTTTAATTTTAAGGTATAATTACCATATATCTTTATTTATCATACCGGAGACTAAAGAATTAATAAAAATTTTGTTGACAAATGTTTTTGATCTTCTACCACGTGGTTGCAATCTTCTACTATGTTCTGTATTATACTTAATGTCAAATCATGCGTATGGATAAAACTAATATTTGGAGAAAGACGTTTTTTATTTTTTTTTTTAAATCTTCTATTCGATTATATATTCGAGTTAAAGTTGGTTTTTAGTTATTCCACTAAAAATTCAAAGTTTCAATCTTGTAAACTTACGTCAATCCAGTAAATTCGCTTTAATTCAGTTAAAATATATTTAATTAAACTCTTTTATATTACTTTTGTAATAAGAATAGTTTTGTATCAATAATTGTTAAATTATATGATGGGCTAGGTAAATGTCATGCAGTGATCGGACATTTTTCAATATATTTATATTTGTAAATAAAATATTTAAATTAATTGTAGTTCATTCCTTAATTAAACTAATAAAATTTACTGAAAGTTTATTGAAATTTATTTGATGTGCAATAAATACGTAAGTACAACTCTTTCTTGTAAAAGTCTTCGCTTTAGTGGTCAAGATAAACAATTGACGATTATAAAATTATATATATTGTTTTTCATTATGAAATAAAGGTGTAAATAGAGAGGGTTATATCTAGTTCGAATTTTGTTGGCTCAATTGTGTTTTGGTGTTAAGGTCATACTAGATCAAGGTTGGGCCTAGTGGAGACATTAGGCCAGCTTGAATAATAATATTAAATATTAAAATAACTATTCACTTCATTTTATTCTTTAATTCTATGTTATATTTTTGCATATAAATAAAATCACAAAATATCACACTGTAATTAAAATTTTAAAATATTAATTGCTAAATTTATATTTTAAACCATATTTGTAAATGTGTCTGTTGAGGAAAAAATTTACCTAATTTATGTGTTGAATTGTGATTGGTTGATTGTTGACATATATTTATGCCTTCTATTGTTCATGATGTTCTTCAATATTGTTGAGCTTTTGAATTTAAATTGAGTTTTTGCACCCCTTTTAAATTGTAGGGAATAAGTTCCATCATATCTCATTTATTTTTTATATTATAGTCAACTCACACTTATTTGTTTTTATTTATATATGCTAATTTTATCAATATTAATGAGCCGGTTTTGGTAGGATTCCCGTACCTCCTTGCCCTCATGCCCTTTCCTGGCACTGACGATGGCCAGCCACCACCGTTACATCTCACTAGCAAATCATTTGTGGATGCTGTCTCGAACCCTTATGGTTCCAGACCTGTCATTCCTTACAAGCCAACAACTCTACACAAAGGTGAACCTGCAGTCTGCTTTACCTTATAGAGAAAATCAAGATCATGGCCATCTCTTTCAAGGTTATACTGGTTGAAAAATTTTCATTTCGCTACCCCTCAGTGGGGGGCATTCGAGAATTCTTTATTTCACTTGGACTCTTAAGGGAATTCATGTATTTCCCATTTAAACAAGTGCGTCATCCTGATCAAGCTGTAACTAGAATAGGATTATATCAGGTCATGGCCTAGACAATCATGGTACATGGGCGACAAATATATACAGAAGTTCAAATGGTAACCAATTTTTGCTGGTTCGAGGAGTCTCTGATTTTTCCGGTATGGGTTTTTTTGCCTTATCTCCTGGTTTATATCATGCACTGCAAATATTGCTGCAGCTATCGGAGAGCCTCTGAAGGTTGACCACGCGACAACCTCACTCAATAGGCTTTTTATTGCCGTAGTACTTGTAGGGTACGATATTTTTCAACCTTTGCCGTCGAGGATTTGGATCAATGAGAGCAATGATGGGTTTTGGCAGGATATCATTTTCGAGATAGTCACTCACTATTGTGGGGTTTGCAAACACTTCGGACATTCCTTCAACGTATGTTATATTACCAAACACTAGTTGAGGGCTGCTTCAATGCCTGGACATGTTTATACTACCAGGGAAAATGAGAACATAGGAAAAATTGTCGTGGATAATGTATGAACTCAGCAAATAGGAGCTATTAAGCCTTAATACATCATCGAAGTTGATCATAGGGAGGAAACAAGAAAAGACACGACTGTGGGACCAACAGGGAGGATACAATTACTGAGTCGCCATCACTGTAGCGGGATGCTCAAAGGAGACTCAGAATGCAACTGGTGGACAGGAACAATCAATGAAGCCAAGCTAGGATGTAGGTTTCACTGAGAGGGCTGATGAGTCTCAAAGAAGTCACCGATAGGACGATGTATACCAGATCCAGATAATCACATTGTGATCCCTGTTGATTATCTGTCAATAGTTCCCATTATATGTGACGAGGACTATATCATCGAGGGGACAATTTAGGATGATGACTGTACATGCACGCTCAATAATGAGCATACTTACATTCCGATTAATAGTCTTGTGGGTGAGAGTTTTAGAGTCGAGGATTTGGAGGTTAGTGATGATGAGTTATGGGATGTGAGGCTTGGCTATGACGTCAAGTTTGGCTACTCTGACTTAGATAAATTTATTCATTTCGATGAACAATTTATTCATTCATGAATGCTACGAATTAATTCACAATTGCATTTATTGAATTAATGAACGTGTAGGGTCTGGCCCTAACCCCTTACCATATGGTGGTTTCAATTAAAAAAAAAAAAAATTAAACCCTAAATAAATCAAAACCAAAAACCAATTTTCTCTCTCTCAAGCTACATATCTATAGTAGTTAGCTACAATAACTTCGATTTGAGAAAATCTAAAAAAAAAAAAACTCACTTTTTCAGCACGTGAATAGTCACGCTTTAAATTATTTATTATTTGTAAAAACCATGAAACCCTTTAAATTATTTATTACGTGTTATTATTATCTATAAAGAGCACTATAATTTTTTGATTGTTAACTGTGAAGAAAAAAAGTAAGGAAAGAAGCGTATTAAATAATTATTTTTAAAGTAGAGGTCTATATATTATTTAGGCCATAAAATAGAGTCCATCTGTCATTTATTTTAGGATTATATCAAAATGTAGGATTTCGCTTGTACAATACAGAAATTTTAGAAATAATTATCTTATCTCAATTAGTATCAAAAACTTAAAATAAAATTGAACTAATGTCTAATAAATATTTATATGTAAAAGTAGTTTTAGAAATTTAAAATAAACAAAATTTCATATAAAATATTTTTGATTTTCAACAATAAGTTTAATAAAATATAATGAAAAATTTTGAAAATCAATATTCATAAAAAAAAATATTGACATATTTATTCTTTTATTAGAAATAATTTCCATTAATACATTTTATGCGAATTTTTAGAGTGTTATTTTTAGTGACCTAGGGGACGATGTGTCCATGGTGCCTCCTAAAAGAAATAATGTATGTTGGTTGAAGAATACGCTTTATGACTGGAAGCAATTTTCGACGACATGATTTAAAACATTTGAAAAGGCTACAAGATGGATTTTTAGTTGAGCCAAGGAAATTACACACTGTTCATAAAAAAGTCATACTTGGGTAATTGAATGATACTTACAATTTATGTCAACAACATAACCATATATGACAGGTGATGACCATGAGGAGATAAGGCTACTAAAAAGGAAGCCTGCTAAAGAGTTCGAGATAAAAAGGACTTGGGAAGATTGAAATGCTTTTGAGGAATTGGTTGCATACTCTAAGGATGGGATTTCTATTTTTCAATAAAACTATACTTTTGATCTTCTCGAGGAAAAAATTGTGAATATCTAAAGCTTTAACAGATGATGCAGTAGATCGAAGAAGATATCAACGACTAGTAAAAAGGTATATTTATTTGTCGTTCATACAACTTAATATTTCCTACGCGGTTAGTGTAATTAAGTCAATTTATGCACTCGCCAAGAGAAGCTCCTCTAAAGGTTTTGTACAGTATATTATGCTGCCTTAAATCTTTACTGAGAAAAGGAATTCCTTTTATAATTGGGACTGACTCATACTAATGCGAATTGGGTAGATTTTGTGATAGACAGCAAGTATATCTCTAATTTTTGTACATTCCTAGGAGGTAACTTGGTGACATAGAGAAGTAAGAAACAATAAGTTGTGTCTAGATCCAATGCTGAGACAAAGTTTAGAGCAACGGCACATGGAAGCCAACTGTTGTAGATTAAAATTTATTCTTGATGATCTTAGAATCAAGTGGGTAGGAATTATTCAGTTATATTGTTAAATAAATTAGCAAATAACATTGCTCACAATTTCCTATAACATGATCGGACAAAATATATATATTTTGAAGTAGATTCAGATTTCATAAAAGAGAAGATTGATGATGGAGGCTAAATTTGCACACCTCACGTCAAATAACTCTTTCAGTATTTATTATAAACTTACATCTTCAGATTTTGACTAGTTGTATGTTATTAACACTTGTTAGTACTCACGTCTTTGCATATGTGTTAAAACTATCTTTAACACACAAATTACAAAATTTCATTAAAAGGAAAAACAATAATTGTTTCAGTTCAAAGTAACCAAAAATTTTGTGAAAGCTAATAAACCCATAATCTAATTAAACAAACAAGAAAAACTTAGCTAAACTAAGCATGAAACCTATGAAAAACATTTAACATGGTTTGGCCAATGTGGCCTACATTCACGGTCAAGAATGGTTGCAAGAAGTTTTATTGATCTTCACATTATGTTTTACATGAAGAAGAACTCTAAGAAACAATTTTCAAGCTTTCTCACAACAAAACTATCTCAAACAGATAAGAAAATTACTCTCAAGATTGCTTAGTTAACCAACCATATTATGTTTTGTATGGATTTAGATCTAATCTTAGTATTTTATATCTTAAACTTTCGAAAATCTATTGACATGGGACATAATTTAAAATGAAAAGTTAAGATTGTATTTTAAAAAATTTATTAATTAATTTTAAAATTATTTTTTACTTATTAATATATTAAATTGTAGTGGTTAATTGTTGAAATTTTTGAAAATGAAATTTCAATCTTTTATTTTAATTTATGTCACAGATTAATATATTTTTGAAAGTTCAGAATACAAAAGAACAATAAAAAACTTATAATCAATTATAATAGATTTTGTTTAGTTTGTTATTGTAACACAACAATAATGACAACTCAACAATTGGCAGAGTAGCAACCCTCAACAATCATTTGTCCAACTTTTTAATCACCAAACTTCAACAAGATTATGTCGATAAGGCTTTTGATTTATAAAAACTAATGCTGATGCTAGCTACAGAAGTGGCCTCAGATCCGTTGATAAGGCCTTTGATTGGTTTGATTGGATAATATTTTGGTTTCAGCTGTTAGTAAAATATCAAGGAATAAATGTTGTATTTGACGAATGTATCAAGCAATTTATAATTTATTTTCATTTGGACTTGTTTTCATTTCTCTTTGCTAATTGTTGCTTAATTAACTCAAGTTGGTATGATTTTAGGGTTGGGGTTAGGTCTTTGGGTGTGAGTTTTGGTGCTAAGGAGGTGAAACAATGGAGACATTAATTGGACAAGGTGGTCAGATGGGATAGTTTTCACAAATAACAGATGACTAAAGATTGAATTTACACAAATAATGTAACTTTCGCTTCAAAATTAGGTTTTATCATTCAATTGCTATTATTTTATTTCATTAATATAGCTTAAAATTATCATTATACCTTTTTAGAGATTTACAAATAATAAAAAATTGTAGTTGACAATTAATTTCAACTCGAGATTTTTTTAGTATTATGTATTATATGATGGAATCTAACAGTCATTTATCTCTTTTTCTTTAATAAAGATAATAGTATTCTAATTAATTAAATATTAAAAACAATTTCTAATATTCAATTTACAATAGGATAATATTATTTAGAATAATCAAAATAAAATAACATTTTTTATTTAATTATATAGAATTAAGATCATCTACAACTTTTAAATAAAAATAGTTTTAGTTTTTATATAAAAATTAATAATATAAAATAAATAATTTCAGTTTAGTTAGAAAGAGAGTCAATTGATGTGAACATCTATTCTACCAAAATGCATTGAGGTTTAGATAAAGAGCAAATTATGCATTGACTACTTGCAAAATTTTTTCTTCATATTAAAATCCTAAAAAGGGATAAGAATCACCATTGAGGTTCTATTTTCGTTTTAAATGTTCTTACTAAATGCTCTGAAAATTGATTTTTGAAAAATGTGTGTTTCCAATGACATTCGCAGTATATTCATACTTACTTTGTAAGAGAAAGAAATTTTTTGCAAAGAATTAAAAGTTTGGGGCTAATTTATAGTTTTGACCAAAGTTAAAAATGTCCCAGTTTTTACGAAAGAACAAAATGTCCCAGTTAAAAATGTCATACGAATGAAAGAATCCCAGAAAAAAAAAAAATTACTTTGAACAAAGACAAATTTGAACAAATAAACACAACAGTACAAAAAGGTCTCATAAATTGTTTGTCTTATTGAATATATATAATATATGTTAACCATTTCTTTTTTCATTTACTTATACATTACCAGGCAGGCTGGCAAAATTAATTCATCGATCAGATGAGGAACATTTCGATCGATTTCACCGAGGGGCTGGCGAAGCGTTGAGTTCCGATAATTGCCCGGATCCTGGCTAGTCGTGTAGCCAATACGTTTCGCTCAGCCTAACACTTGTTATACCGTCCAATTCTGCATTTAATAAAACGTATAAAAATCATAATCAAGAATTAATATGCTTATAATATAGCCAGAAAAATGATCATGAATAAAAATATAAGACGTGAAAATAGTTAAAAGACAATGGAATAAGCATGTAGTTGTTGCATTCATTCGTAAGAAATTTGTGCGTAGCGATTTAACATTGATTCGATTGTTACTAATAATGATCTATACGTAGTCATACTTGCTAGCTTTTTTGCCTCATTTTCGGTGAGTCTGGCTGAAAATCCTCCGACGTTCCGGTAACTATACTCTAGAGCTTCATCAGGCGTGCTATTCCCGTATTCCATCGAAAGAACAGGGTCAGAAAGTTGATTCAAAATGCTTAAGATACAGAGAAAAATTAGAGAAATATTACATGCCCTCGACAACTTTTTGAAGAAATTGCAGATGAACTTCCCTTGTAGATTTTACACCAGGACCAGGGTGTACTATATAGACCTGTATGCCTTGGCAGCAAAGCCATCAATGTTCAGTGATCAGAACATGATAACAAAATTTTGTTGGCGAACAAAACTAAATAAAAGATGATGAAAATGTTGCAGCAGTTCTTGCCTTTCTCGAGTCATCGGCTCTGGCATGGCTCTGGAAAATGGCCAGAATTGTGAAGAAGATGACTAAGATTGAGAATGATCTGGCCATTATGTTTGTATTTGCAGAATGGATTTTTGCTTCAGGAATCGTAGGGAGATATATTTAACATAGAATTTTGGAAGTTACAAGTTTTGGCTTCCTTAATAAATTTATTGGTAGCATTAACAATGAATAACGGTGGCTTTGTTTAATAACTTTTCTGTTTCTTTCAGTTACTTTCATTTTAGGGATTTAACCAAAAATAACCACTTTTTTCTCTCCAAAATCAGTTTCGACCACCTTCTATAATTCTATAAAAAAATGATCACATTTCATTCTAATGGATAAAATTACCCCCATAAACTACTTTTTAGAAAAAGAAACTTGAATTCTGTCTTGCTCTACTATTAGAAATATAATAATCACTGATATTAAACTTCTGATACTTTATATAAAGTGTCAGAAAAAATGATACAATAAACTTTTTTTTATAAAATAATAAAAAAATATCAATATTTATTGACACTAATACGTGTATTAATAATTTATGATATTTATGTATCACTAAATATAAAATGACATCATTTTCGTCGTTTTGCTACAATAACAATATTGAACTTATCATGCTACAATGACCATACACACGTATCATACTACAGTGACCACACACAAAGTGCTATAGTAATTTTGCTATAGTGACCATGCGATGTGGTTATGTGTTTAATGAAAACATACTAACACGCAAATTTCAAATCAATCTTCACTGAAAACCCTTAAACTTCTTCATCTTCTCCCTTGCCTTCTCTGTCGAAAACTCTTAATATTGCAAAATTACCGTTTTGTGTTTAATGAAAACATACCCATATATACTTAGCAAAATTCAAGTCGATCTCTTTTACCTTCTCCTTTACCTTGACAATTGATGAAAACCCTTACTCTTACCCTAAATTGCGATATTGCTAGTTCGATTATTAGTTATTACTGAGAAATTTAAGATTTTTTCTACCTTTATTTTGGTCACTGAGATCATTTGTAATTTTAGAAATAAATTAGAAATTAACATCTACTGAGAACATTTTATTTCGTATTATAACTAAATTATATATATTAGATTTAATATTTTGTAGCTTTGTGGGAATCAAGAAAAATTAATAAATTGCCTGAATAAAGTCCTGAATCAAGTAAGTTGTCGTGACATTCTTTTTTTTATCTATTAATTTACTATGGTTATAATTGTGGTTGTGGTT
>CM040448.1:16000615-16083170 GCA_022749755.1 Azadirachta indica
TTGTGTTTATTCTTGTTCGTAATACCTTCAATTTGTTATTTTGATAAATTGATTGATTCGTGTGAATAGATTAATACTCAAGAAAGTTTAATTTATTCACTAGAATAGGAAAACAAAATTTAGATTTTTAAGAGTTCAAGAAGACCTCAGAATCTTGATAATTATATTAACATTTAAGATTACAATGCACTGAGAGGTAGTTAAGTTTTGAATGGTGAATAACAGATCATTTTTTTATGCATGTTTAATTGAATGAGTCAAATATGGATATCGACTCAAGTAGATTATGCATACGATCGTACTTGACACTCAGAAAAGGAAGCGAGATAAAATTTTAGCCTGTGATTAGTGAATTGAACTTGAAAAACATTACTAACACCTGATTAGGATAAACATAAGAATGAGTGGATAAAGATAAGACCCTAAAACTATTTCCATAGAAATTTTCATTTCTTTTAATTTGATTTGTTATTTGATTGTGTTTCTATATTTAAATTTATTTCATAAAATTAGATTGCTTGGATAAAATTAAGTTACCATAGCCATAGTACTTTACTTTAATTCGAAAATTCAATCCTCGTAAGATAATACTCTTACTTATCACTTTATTACTTAATACGAACCATATTCTTGTAGTTAGCGTTGTTGTGATCACTTAGGATTGAGATTGGCAATAATTCCCCTTGATCTGGGATAATTCTTCTTCTTTCTAGTAAGTCTTGATTCTAACTACCTCAACAAGGATTACAACCCTAGCACCATATGTTAAAGAGTAAAAAGTGTCCTCGATGTCCTATGACAAAATAAAATGTTCCTAGACAAAATAAGGTATCTTAAGACAAGGTTAACTGCCTTTTCCTTCAAAAGTATCTTAGGGCACGTCTGACCCTGTTTTCCTTCAAAAGTTTCCTAAAATAAAGCTAATCTCTTTTTCCTTCAAAGGTGTCTTATGACACTTTTTTCTTTAAAGATGTCCTATTCAAAGAAATCCTAAGATAAAATTACCTTTAATCTTCAAAAGTGTTCTAGGAAAAATTGTCCTAGGATATAGCACTTTTTTGTTTAAAACATATCTTAGGACAAAGTAAAGTGCTTAAAATAAAGTAAGCTAGCTAACATTTTCGTCAAGGATGTCCTACAATAAAATAAGCTCAATACCTTTTTTGTTTCAAAAGTACCCTACCACAAAATAAGGTGTCCTGGGGCAAAACTAATCTTTTTTTTCTTCAAAGTTGCCTTAGGACAAAACTAACCTTTTTTCCCCTTCAAAAATGTCTTAAGACAAAGCTAAGTATTTTAGGACAAAGCTAACTTTTGTTTCTTCAAATGTGTCTTAAAATAAAGTAAAGTGTCCTAAGACAAAGCAAGCTGAGTACTTTTTTCTTCGGAGTCTCCTATAAGACAAAACTGTCTACCTTCTCCTCCTAGGATGATGACAACCTACTAATTTCGAACATATCCCTCATTGATATCCTTGGCTATCTTGATGTTATAATTTGCACAACAGTAATTATAATTAGTAATTATCATTTTAAAATACTTTTAAAAATTTGAGTAATACGATGATCATGATAAACTTCTTTTAGAAATAGAAATAATAAATTTATTAATAGAATGAGAATAAAGAATACAGAAGCAGCCCATAGGCGAATTGCCAAAAAGAAATAGAAGAAAGAATAGTATGTCTCAAAGAGTAACATACTACAAGAACAGCAAATGACTTGTCTTAGCCAACAGCAACAATAAAACATCGGCAGCAGCTTACCCACGAGCTATTGTTTTGTTACAAAACAGCAAGAACAAGTCTTGTAGCAGCGAACCAGCAGCATGAAGACAACCCAACAACAGCAAGAAAGAGAAGATATTCCTTTCCAGGACCATTAGAACAGAACAGCAAACAGTACCAAATCCAACAAACAAGCTTCAATATTTTATAGCAACAAAATAATAGCAAGAAGGCAGCCCAGCAGCAGCATGTACCAGCAAGCAGCGAAGAAAGAAAAACAGCAAGAGGAAAGAATGACAATAGCAAATAAGCTGCTTTATCCTTCGAGCAATATCGGAAAATATGCAACAACAGCTAATGTTAATTGGTAGTAGTAAAATTAGCACCAACAGCCGGAGAAGAGTATTATAGCCCCAGCAGCAATCTTTTTTTTTCAAATTCAAGTGCAAAGTCTTATAAGATATTGTAAATATTAATTTATTCAATATTTATTTGTTTATTATTTTAAAATAATACATATGAGAATTTAAATTTGAATTCAATTCACACTAAAATTAAAAATATATTTAAATATTATTTGTTTAATATTTGTGTATTATTTTATCAATAGCTCAGAGGTGCACAAACAAGTAAGATTTATATGATGTGGGGAAACCACGAAAGATAGAGTTCCCTAAACTCAATAGTGCCGACAAGAGAATTGGTCATCCGAGATTTTTGGTTAATTAATGAGTAAAGAAAAGGCTATTGTGAGCATTTTCATAGGTCCATGGGAGAAGAGCTAAGAGACCTCTTCTTTGGTGACTGTGGTTAGTTTAGAGAGATATTAGTGGGGTTTAGGGATATATAATTTCGGTCTTGATGATGAATGCTAAGCTAATTATAACCAGAAAGATCTCATCACGACTTAGTAGGGGACTCAACCAAGGATCATAGCAACCTTAGATGTTCTAAACATAATAGAAAGATGGATTAAGGTAATATTTACCGTATAAATATAGATTAAACTCATGGCTCTTTAGCTAATCGCAAGCTAAGCAAACAATCAAAAGAAATATGCAAAGATGAACAAATTAATAATACCCAATATTTACATGGTTTAGCATTTATCCTATGCCCATGAGTAGAATCATCACAAAATATATATCCACTACATCAATAAGTGATTACAAGTTTTTTATTACAAATAGAGTTGAAATACCAAGTTAAGCTCTCGTTAATAATGAAATTCACTTGTTGAGTGGTGGAGATTTTCTTAAAGTTGAAGATTATAAAGGTTGAGAATCAAGTATCCAGGAAGAAATATGATCTGTAGAAAGACTATAGAGAAGAAAGAAGAGAGTAGCCGAAGAAAGATTTTCCCCTTTTTTTCCCTTTTTTCTTCTATTGGCATTACTTGTCACCTTAGGGTAAAAACGAAATTTTTTTATTTTAATATAATGGTTCTTATATCAACTACACTTCATATAGTATTGTCAACTCTCTCTTCGATAAATTGCAAATTTATGGAGAAATTCAAGTGTACCTGTTATTCAAAATCTCTAATATTTTTTTTCAACTATGAACGCTAAGTAAGATAGTGTTAAAATTAACTTCTTCATAATCCTCAGCGAGTTGGATGATTTTCTTAATCTTTATGCTGTAATAGATCTTTATAATTTTTTGAAAAAATTGGATGTAAATCTGCAAAGATTTCTAATATCTGTTTTGATATGAAATGAAATATTTCTCTTTGTTTAAAAGAATAAAAAACCTACAAAGTTGATGGAACTTTTTCCCTTAACTAATACCAGCTTTCGCTTTGCGACGTAGAGCCCGCATAATGGCTCTATTTTCAACCTACCATTTACCTTTTGCCATGACTCTGTTACTTACACACGAAGTTTATGGTTTTTCCTTCTTATATTCTCAGAAATTAGTCCCAATTTTATTATTTTTTTTACTCTTTTTAATCATTTTTGTCGTTCCAAATCTTATTTGTGCCATGTCCGTCTCTTTAAAACAAGTCTCATATAGACTTCTAATTTGGGCCTCATAAAAATAACCGGAACAAATATTAATCTTTAAAATAGACATTCAAAGCGTTGCTATGTTCAATTGGAGAACATTTCAATTGTTAATTTTTTTTTTTTCCTTCAACGAAGATGAAAATTGGCCCTCATGTCTCATGTCCGGGGGAAAATTTACTCACATTCTATTACGATGAGCTTCACTTATAGTAGATGATGAGCCTTATTTATAGTAAATAGATTTACAGACAGATGAAAAATAAATCTTTATCATTGAGAAGGTGAGAAGTGCTAACTCCTAACCACTTGAACTAAGCCCAAAGAGTTGATTTCAATTGTTAATTGATATACTTAAGTGTAAAATATATAAGTTATGTATGACCCAAAAATGAAGCTCACTCAGATGTTCGTAGTTCTTGATGATGTTAAATGTCTTAATCATAATCATTAGGTTAATGTTAACTCGTCAATTAATAAAGAGAAAGGGACGTGCATGTAGAGCCCCCTAACACCCAATTAAAGTTGTATGAGATCAAAAGTATCCAACCACACCCCAAGTCCAGGTATTTTGCATCTTTTTAATGTTTAAATTGTTACAGGACCTCAATATAATTATATTTTACCAAATATTTATTGATAAATATGAAATTATTTTTAAATATCTATAAGTCTACACATCACTCCCAAATACTATAAAAAATAAATTAGAAATTAAACACGTATAATATTTTATTTTATTATTTATTAAAATTAGTTATATTATTCATCATTTAATAATCTCTCTCATAATTCAACTAATTTGCATTTATAATCTCTCTAGAAACCAAATCAATTAAATAATTTTTAAACAAATTATTTCCAATAAACCACAATTTATGTCTACAAATCAAAACTTTTCTATATTCATTACTATTAATATAATCAAATATATCAATCTTATATATCAAGTACACCATATTTAAAATTGGGAAAATACCTATTATCCTCCTACTTTTTCAGTCAATATTCCATTTCCCCCTATATTTTGTCTAATATCCTATCACCCCCTGATTCTTTTTTTTTTTAATTTTACCCTTCAATTCAATTAATTTACAAATGATAAAATCGAAAATATTAAAAATATTAAAGGACAAAATCAAAACTCAAGAGAGTGATGAGATATTACAAAAAATATAGGGGAGTAATGAGGCATTAGCTGAAAAACCAGGAGGGTAATAAGTATTCACCCTTTAAAATTGAAGTAAAATATAAAGTAAACACATCCATTTCGAGTTTCAATGGCCAATGGCTCATAAATGGCTAGCTTGCAACTCTCTTCCTTTTGCTTCATATTTTACTTAAATTCAATATGATGTATTTGATATGTAAAATGAATATATTTTATTGTTGGGATATTATGTATGTATATAAATTTTGATTTGTGGAAGCAAATTATAATTTACTGGAATTAATTTACCTAAACTGTATGATTAATTTAATTGGTTTATAAAGAAATTAGAATAACAAAGAAGTAGAATTATAGGAAAAGATTAAATAATTGAAAATAAAATTAATTTCAAATTTTATAAAATAAAAGATATTGTAAATTTGTAGATATATTATTACATATTTTTAAGGTATCATTTTGTTTTTACATTGATCTTATATTAGAAGAGTAAAAAGTAATAATTTAGAGCTAATGTATAAATTTATAAAACACTTAGAATAATTTGATATTTTTTAACAAATATAATTTTTTAGGACCGTAAAGTAAGTAAATTAACATCGAATTTGAGTCAAAACACACGATTATTAAATATGAATTGGATACAAATAAACAAGTTTGATTTGAAAAAAAGTTATACAAATTTGATAGAGACATGACACAATTAATGTAAATCTTGATTGTAAATCTATACGTGACATATAAACTATTCATGTAATTGTGTGATGTTAACTAATTTATTAGAAAAATAGATTAATTTTGTATATTTCATATTTTAAAAGCATTTAGTTATATTTGCAGACATTTTAGAAAATGTTCAATTCTATTTAAAATAAAATTTATTAGCATTTGAATAAATAATATTATAAAATACTTTAAAATATATTAAAAAACATAGAGCAAGAAATAGAAGTATAACATGCTTATTTCATTTAATAATTATGTCATATTAGTGTTTTCATTGTTTGACACAATTATTAAATAAATCATAATTGAATTAGTCTAATACATATATATATATATATATATATATATACGACATGACATAAATATAACAAGTGAACCTGAATTGTCAGTTTTAAAAAAGAAATACAAATAATACCTATACCTAGGCATGGTTGATCCGCCTAATTTTTGACAGTTTTACCACTTACCCTTTATATTTCAAAAACTACGTTTTACTCGCTACCGTTATAATGCTAATGCTAGCATTTCACTTTTTGAGGATAAATTATGTTATTGTCCTTAGGAGTAAGAATGATAATGTCACCTGTTTTTTATCAAATTAAAGGTCTATTTGGGAGTGCTAAAGAGAAAACGCTAATATGCATAACGCTTATATTCTTGAGCATTTTTTAGTTTAATAACTTTTAGAAAAGCAGTTATTATTTAGCTAATAGTTCTCAAAAGTGCTCATGTTATAATTTTAGTGCTTAACTAGGTGTTTAGATTTGTAATTAAAAAAATATTTTGGTATTAAAAAATTATTAAAATAGATATTATAACTTTTTTTTTAAAATTAAGTATTATATAAAATTAATAAAATTTTTTTAAAATTAAATAGTATATATAAAATTAATATTAAGTATTAATATTTCCTACTAAAAATAAATATTTTAAAAAATAAAAATTATAAATAAGTTGAAATTCTGCATAGTTTTTAAATTAACTACTATATAAAAATTTTTTTTTAAGTAAACTACTATATAAAATTTAATAGACATAATAAATATGCATGTATTAGTCATATTTTTATATTTAATATGTTTAATCATAATAATATATTAAAAATAAAATATTATTATTACATAATAATATTTATTTTATAAATATCTCTAAAATAATTACTATTTGTTGTCATTATTATTATTAAAAAAATCAATTAAATAAATTTGTTATAAGGGAAATTAACACATACCTCCTCCAAGATTGGAAAAACCAACACATCAATACAGGGTTTGAAGAAATTCACACATACCTCCCCTAAATTAGTTGACCATCTATTTTTCCTTAAAAAAATAAAATGCCTTTATAATTTAACTCCACATAAAAAGACAAAAATAAATAATTAAATAATTAAAAAACTTTGAATATTAGATTTTAAATTATTTATCCAAATCTTTATGAGATTTTGAATTATTTATTCAAATCTTTTACATTATTTGTTATAAAATTAACTATATATTTAAAAATTTTAAAAAATAAAATAATCTACTACAAAAGAAATGTAATAAAATAAAATAGGATTGAAATTCTTAAAGTTAGTTAAGGGTACATTGGGAATCATACAATTTTCATTAAACTCTGTTGATAATTTTAAAGTTTATTCAGAGTATTTTGGAAATTACGATATTTTTACTAAAATTTGAGTGCTACCCACTTAAGCACTTCAAGTATTTATTTATCAAAATCACCTCACTAAATGCTAATTCAAAAATCACTGCAAGTATTAATTTTATTTAAATAAGTACTTTTTATAAAAATTGCCACAACATGTCAATTATCATTTATAAAGTTTTACTTACCACTTTTGAAGTGCTAATAAGTACCGTGAAATGGACCCTAATTTTATATTCTTCATATTTCACTTTTTAAGAGCAAATTACCTTATTATCCCTAGAAGCAAGAATGATGATATCATCTATTTTTACCAAATTAAGGGTACGTTTGGGAGTGTGAAGGAGAAAGCTCTAATATGCTTAGCGCTTTTACTTTTTAGTTTTTTTTAGTAGCTTTTAAAAAAGCAGTTATTATTTGACTAACAATTATCAAAAGTTATTATATTATATTTTTAGTACTAAATTAGTTATTTGGATTTATAATTAAAAAAATCTTTTTCTGAGGACAAATTAACTTATTGTCCCTCAAAGCAAGAATGATGATATCACCTATTTTTACTAAATTTAACTTTTGATTGGATATAAATCATAAGCTAAAGTAGCTTTTGTTCTTTTTTTTTTTGTGAACTCTAAATATGACTGAAATTTAAATTTAATTGAAATCTGAATTTAAATAATATGCTTACTTTTTTTATTTTAAACATTTGAAAATAAGATTAAATTGTTTGTTTTAACAAAATAAAAAATCTGAAAATTGATATTTTGACATATATATTATTTTAAATATTATACTTATATTTAAATAATTTTGATTATATTAACATATAGTAAATAAAAAATTAATAAACTATATTAATATGTATATTATTTATTTGCTTAATATATGTTTTAAAAAAATAATTTATAACCGATGATATAAAGGCCAATAAAACTTAAATAAAAATAATAAGTCATATTATAATATAGTTATAATTATGTAAATATATAAATTTATTGCAATAGTTAAAGTATAAAATAAGTAAGATTGAGAAGATAAGTAGAGGGAACGCTAGAGATGAGATACGTTAAAAATAGTTAAATAGGATTTTAATTTTGTTATTAAATAATTTAATAAAATAAGGATATTTTTGAAAAATAAAAAATTTTAAATTATTCTGACATTTGCTCATTTATATTTAAATCAAAATTTTTTAACTTAATTATATTCAGATGTTTTTATCAAATATTCAAATATAAGTTAAAAAACAAACGACTCTTAAATATCTAAATAATTATATTCAGACTTTAGTCAAAAAAACAAACAACCCCTAACTCAACCCGATTCTTTTAATAGAAACAAGATATTTGTGCTTGTAATTAAGGTAAACCAATAATAAGTATTAATTATGTATACTGTGTTATTTATTGTCAGTATGTATTAGTTAGATAACTAAATATCAATTCCCAAAAACTCAAATTAAAAAAATTTACTTTTTGATATTTCTAAATTTTACAATAAATCAAATAAAAATAAAAAATAAAAAATAAAATTTAAATTTCTTATAAAAACCATTCATGAACTAAATGTTTTGTAAAAATTGGTTACCAATAAGTTTTTTGGTGAGTTGTTATAATTTAAAACTTATTATTCAATAATTATTCTAAAAAATTAAATATCAGAATAAAAATTAAAACAATTATAGTCTTAATAAAAAGAAGTCTTTATATTTTAAAATATTTAACTCACCTAAATCAGCAATCTATATAGATTTTTATTTAAACTTACCTGAATTTTTAAAATCTTTTAATATCTGTGTACTTTTATCACATACATTAATCACATAATTATAATAATAACACGGTGTATGTATATATATAAAATTAATTAATTAATTAATTAATTAATTAATTAAATGATTAAATTAGTTTAGTGTTAAAGAATGAAACAATTGAGTTTAAGGTTTAAGGTTCAAACTCTCCTACTTAAAAATCTTTGAAAAAATATCAAGTAGGGAACTCACTAAAATTCGGGGGTAATTGATAATTTTCCCTTTTATCTTATAAATGTGTATAGGATTATTAGGTCAAACTACTAAAAAAGTCATCTCTTTTTCTGATTAATAAAATAATAAAAAAAATTTCAATTATTGCGCCCCAAAAACACTTTTTTTTCTGAATATTATATATATAACTACTAACATTATATTAAAAATTTATACTGAATATTACATATATAATTACTAACATTAATTTAAAAATGTATTAAAACTTTAAATTGAATCACATATGATACTGTTCAAAATTCTTTATTTAGTATAAGTGATATCTTATCCTTATCTTGGAGTAAATCTACCCACACTCTAATATGCAATTATTTATGGAGAAAAATCTATCTATATTTTAATATAACAGACCCTACATTTTTAGTAAATATTATTTTTCACACCTAATTAGGGAGAAATTACTTGTTGACTTTGGCCAGTAGGAGTCGAAGCCTAGACTCCACCCCTAGCCACTCGGGCAAGCTCGAGTGGTTCCACAAAAGCATGATTTGATTCTCAGCATTGTGCTTATATGTAATTTTAGGTTTATTATAATCGACTCATATCTAACTCTGTAATCTGTATAGATTTTTATTTAAATTTACCTTAATTGAATTTTTTAAATATATTTAAATTTGTATGCTTTTATCACATACGTTAAAATTTTCTTTCATTTATCCCAACATTATGAGTTTAATATAATTTTTTTTGTAATAAATATTTGATGATTGGATAATGCAGGGCTGATACCTATTAATTAATTAATCTTTAGTTCATAATAAGGCACGACTAACAACCACCAAATTAAAAAAAAAAATAGTTTGCAATATTAATTTACAAAAATATTTAAATTAAAAATGTTCTTGTTCTCTCCATTCTGACTATTATTTAGGTAGTGGGAGGATAAATATCCAAACAATTTATAATATATTTGTGGGACGATAGTATCTAGCTCTTCAAGTTTTGATGAATTCTCAAACAAGGACATAATCTATTCATTACTATCAAAGAGATTCCTAATTCGAATTCATGTATTTGAGTAAAAATAGAGATGACAAATGGGTATGGTGAAGATTGTGCGGTCTTCATGTATTTTAAGAAATTTATTCTTTAATTATTCCCCATTTTTTATTGTATTCCTCACTCTTGCTAAATTTATAATGAGGTGGAGACGAAAAATCTTTTCGTAGAGGAATAAATTTCTTATTATTTATTTATTTATATTATATATTAATTAAATAAATACTATTGACTTATTGCACAAGCAACCATATATTAAAAAGTATGAATTTGACTATTCAAGAAAAAAATATGAATTATAAACTTTTTTTTGTATTAAATATATTATTTACTTATACGTTTTTAGTTTGGAAATAACATTATTTTACTATTGTTTTCCTTAATATATATAATATATGCATAAAAATAAATTTGATTTATTTTATTTAATATATTGATAAAATAAAAATTCAAAATTTGATTCATATATATAAAAAATTTAGAATTTGATTCATATATATATATATATATATATATAGAATCGGGAGCAGAGCAAGGTGGATAGCACTATACCATTTCCAATCTCATTAACAATACGAGAATTAATTTTTTCATTTTCTTTACTCTATTTTGACTAAGATTTAATTTTACCGGAGTTAGAATAGATTCCAACAGAGAATTTTAACATCTCTGAGCAAAAATAGCACTTTAGAAGTATAAGCTAATTTATAACAAACTCAATTATTGATATAATTTTAACCCATACAAAATTTAAAAGGACATAAAAATTAAGGACATATTTCATACAAACGGAAAAAAGCTAAATATTATAGTAAAAGTTATGAAAATTTGGGGACTCAAATATGTAATTAATGTATAATTAATGCATCCATAATTAATACAAATGTCATATGTAATTAAGCATTAAATGTACTTAAAATCTAACTTATATTTAATGTAAAAAATTGTGTTAAAAAAGGGATCATTAATCCATTCATAATTAATACATGCACATGTCAGATACAATCACAACTCTTAAATGTATGTATATCCAACGGTTTATAATTAATATAAGGTTTTGTATAAGAAAAAGAGCAGCTGATCTTGCCCCATATATATATATATATATATAGGGCAAGATTAATGGTCAATTTTTTTACACAATTTTTTACATCAAATATAAGCCATTGGATTTAAGTACATTTAATGATTAAGATTGAATCTGATCATGTAATTAATGTATAATTAATACATCCATAGATGTGTATATATCTAACAATTTATAATTGATATAAGATTTTGTATTAAAAAAAAAGCAGTTGATCCTGCCCTATATATATATATATATATTATTGAAGAAACAAATTTTTGCCATCATATTATGAGTTTGGATCTTTATATATGTTACTTTATTTTAAATTTAGAGAAAGAGGAATTTGAAACCTAAAAAGATAATGACACTAAATTACTAGTTTGAATATTTTATCTTTTTTAAATTAAGAACAATGTTACTCATTTCAAATATTTATTAAAATAACTATTTATTTTATTTTATTATTCAACTAAAGTGATATCATTATATCCCCTATATTTTTAAAAGTACCTCGTTACATCCAACTACTAGTTTAACTAACAGTTAAATTGTGTGTTTAAGTGCTATCATTTAATATTATAAAAGCTAAAAATAATAAATTATATTAAAAAATTAAATAAAACATTAGCACCTAAAATTTTTTATTAATATTATTTTCTTTTTATAATTTATAAATAGATAATATGAAATAAAACAAATGAAAAAAAAATAAATTAGCACCTAAAAATATTAACCATGGAATACTTATTCTTCGTAGAGAATGCGTGGCCCCGCCTTTTTTTAATTTCTTTTTTTTTTTTTTATTTTGTTCTCCCCTTATTTTCTCTAGTCTTCTACAACAAGCTTACAACAATCTAGTTAAGACAGTAGATCTTGGGCTAGTTATGATGCATCTGAAGCAAGGTTACAACACCACCACAATAAGACTATTTGTAAAAGTAGCAAAACTAGTAGGGGCATGGGACCTAAACTATCCCTCATTCTCGTTAGCCATATAAAATGACCAAAACATTATGGACCTATGAAGAGAAAATACCTTCAAGAACAACTCAAAAGCTCCATAACTAAACATTAAGAACAACTCAAAATCTCCATTCAACAAGTGTTTGATTCAAAAACTAAATTATTATCCTGCATCAAATTGTTGTCAAGCACCACTACCTAATACCCTTTGCTGCTTCATCACTGCCTCTTCACCACTATCACATTATTTAAACTCTCCTCCATGACCCCTCCTTCACCATCATATTCAGCGCCTGATGCATCTAAAAATGCGCCCCTCCCACCACGGTGTCATTTACCCATGTTAGTACTAGGTCTGGTGATTCTCTTCTTTGAGATCGGGGTGGTTTTGAATGCAAATAAAATAAAATAAAAAATAGAAAAAGTAAAGGGATATTGTATTTAATCCCTAACTTTTGAGGAAATAGCACATACTCCTAGGTTTGTTTAATTTGAATATACTCCTTAACTTTTAAAGAAATGTAAAGATACTCTTTAGCTAACTATTCATAACAAAAATTGACTATTTTATTCATATACTATTGTTATGAATTATTGAAAGATATATAAAATAACCATTTGCAATAAAAAACATCATCTTATTTTAACATTTAAATTTGAAGGTTATAATAATATTGGAAGTGAAGAAGTCTTCCTCATTTTTCATTCCCTTTTCACCTCGATCCCTATTCTTCAATAAATTTAAGAAAATGGAGATAAGAAATCTTTATGTGAGAAATATCAAATTTTTATGTGGTAAATGGATTTTTTATTTCCTTTATTTATTTATTTATATTATATAGTAAATAAAAATATTATTAACATATTATAGTACTATTGTCCATGTGTAATAATATGTAGGGAGAATGGCCATTACCCTCTATTTTTTCAGCTCTCCATAATCTTCCTATATTTTTTGTAATATCCAATCATCCCCCTAAGTTTCGATTTTATCTTTTAGTATTTCTAATATTTTCAATTTTACCATTTGTAAATCAATTAAACTAAAGGACAAAATAAAAAAAAATCAGAGGGGTAATGGGATATTAGACAAAATATATGGGTAATGAGATATTAACTGAAAAAAATGGGGTAGTAGAAATTCTCACTAATATGTGTATCAACAATGTAAACATGATGACTTGATAATAAAAAATATAAATTACAAACTTTTATTTTCATTAAATATTGTCTGCATATAAAATTTTACTTTGAAAACAACATTATTTTAACAAAATATTTTTAGTTAATACATATATCATGTTATTTGATATATCAAAAATGAGAAATTTAGAATTTGATTCATATTATCTATAGATAAAATAGGGAATGGATCGAAGTGGTGAACACTAAACTGTTCCTTGTCTCATTAATAATTTATATATTAATTTTCTCCTTTTCTTTACCCATTTCCTATAAAATCATCTCAATTTTATCCTATTTAGAATGGATCCCAATGAAACATTTTTTACTTAGTAGAAAAACTCAAAAAGAAAAAAAAAAGGACCTATTTAATGAAATGGAAAAAGATAATTTCTAAAATAAAATTATATGAAACTTTGGGGACTCAAAAGTTATTCTATTTATATTTTAATTTCCAGCAGACAAGGTATCTGTAAACCGCATGTACATATAAATTGGTAGTTGAAATCGTTAAAATGAATGATTATAAGTACAAGCGGTTCATAGACGAAGACTCTAAACCACGAGTTATATGAAAATCAGTTGAAATATCATCGACCAAAATATCTATATGTAAGACTAATTATTTACAAACCACTTGGTATATAAATAATTAGTTAAAATCATTTGGAAAAAAGAAAAAGGAACATCTGTACAAGTCGTTCTTATACAAAGAAGTAACACCAATATTAATATCTATGTTGTTCTATTCGTAATAAATTAAAAAGTTGGAAGGCTGCGTGTGTGTTGATAAGGAAACCATTTGAGACTTTCCACCTTATCATTCTTAATATCATTATTGAAGAAATTTTTTTTGACCATTCGATAATTTATTTAATTCTAGAACAAGAGGAATTCGAAACCTAAATATTATGATACAAAATTACTAATTTAATATTTTATCTTTTAAATTAAGAGTAATAATAGGACATCTCAAATACTTTCTGAAATAATTATTTATTTTATTTCATTATACAATTGATTAAAGCGACAAAACTGGAAAGCCAGCTATTATTGTAATTCTTTATAGCACCCATATATTTGTTAAAATAGTGAAAATTGAGATGGTTCTATAACATTTATTAAAATATCAAGATATCTGCTAGATATTTCATTTGTTAGCTTGTTGGTAGTAGCAAGTTGTAGCATTATAAGTAGCTTTAAGTATTAAAATGGACAAGTAACTATAGAATTTCGAAGGTAGCAAGGCAATATTGATTTCATTCCATCTATATAAAGCCCTTTTCTAATGCTTGCTTCAAGCACTTTTTTCTTGCACAAGTAGTAAAGTTTTTGGCCGACCGTTCCAATCATGGAAAACAGAAGCTTTCTTCTCCCATGGCTTCTTCTGCACTGTCTCACATTTTCTTTGCTTGCCAGCCTCACTGCTTCTGAAGACAATCGACAGGCAAATACTTGTGTTAATCACTAGTTAACTTGTTATATAATTTCTTTGATTATATAACCATGGTTGTTACTGTTCTTTTTTATGGTTTAATTCATGCTAGAAGTCAGCTAGCTAGAGATTTTTCTTCCTTCCTGTACGTAGAAATTAATGCCTATAATCTTTGATCTGTAATGCAGACTTATGTCGTGTTTATGGGCAATAAGCCCCAAAGCCAGGACCAAGCTTCCACGTCGTCTCTTCACATGAGCATGCTACAAGAACTCGTCGGCAGGTTATATGTCTTCATCTCTGTCGACTCATTTTCTTGCCAATACTTGAGTAATTATTAATTAATGTTATGTGAATGATTTCAGCAGCATGGCTCCGAAATCCCTTCTCCGTAACTACATGAGAAGTTTCCGTGGATTCGTTGCGAAGCTGACCAAGGAGGAAGCTCAAGTAATGGCTGGTGGGTTAACATAATTCTTCTTTTCTTTTTTAAATATATTTTTTGTTCGTATTCATTTGTTTGCAGAGTTAACTTGGAATATTTAATAGCGATGAGAGACGTAGTATCTGTGTTTCCAAGCCAAAAGAGACAGCTTCATACAACAAGATCATGGGATTTCATGGGGTTTTCCCGACTAGTTGAAAGAGCAACAACTGTTGAAAGTGATACAATCATCGGATTTATTGACACTGGGATCTGGCCTGAGTCTGATAGTCTTAGTGACAAAAGATTCGGTCCTCCTCCTACCAAATGGAAAGGCACTTGCCAAGTCTCTACCAATTTCACTTGCAATAAGTACTCATCTTAACAAAATAAATTCTATATAATACTACATTTTTATAGGCTAAGGTCATAAAAGGTGTTTTACAATGATTGTGCAGCAAAATCATAGGAGCAAGATACTACAGAACGGAGCAAAACTTCGGTCCAGCTGATACCATTTCTCCAAGAGATGACGATGGCCACGGCTCACATACTGCATCGACAGCAGCAGGAAACTCCGTTAGCGCAGCAAGCCTATTTGGCTACGCCTCTGGAACAGCTCGGGGCGGGGTCAGCCCGAATTGCGGTTTACAAAGTATGCTGGTCAGATGGTTGCGATGACGCTGATATTCTTGCAGCATTTGATGATGCCATTGCTGATGGCGTCGACGTTATCTCTGTTTCACTTGGAGGATCAACCGCTTTTGAATATTTCAATGATCCAGTCGCCATTGGATCCTTTCATGCTATGAGAAATGGAATATTGACCTCAGTTTCCGCTGGTAACAGCGGTCCCTCCCCTTCTACTATATCAAATATTGCTCCATGGTTTATTTCTGTGGCTGATAGCACCATCGATAGAAATTTCTCCACCAAAGTCCAGTTAGGAAACAACGAAATTTACGAGGTATACATAAAATAAAAACGGTAAACTAAAAAATTGAGATACTATATATTATCAATTTTTAGTTGCGGATAAGAATTTCTTCGAGTGTGCTGCAAGACAATTAGATATTTGAATATCATATTTCTAAACTAATTAAAAAAACAAATTAATTTTAATTTTCTGTGGTTGCATTTGTCTCTTTGTAGGAAATTTCAATAAATACATTTAACCTTCAAAATGTCATGTATCCTTTTATTTACGGTGAAAATGCGGCAAACACTATCGGTAGTTTCACAAATACTACGTCTAGGTAAATTTCCTTTTTTTCTTTTCTTTTGCTCGTAAAGACAATTATATAAAGGCTATTATCAATGTGAGGTTGATATATGATGGCACAAATTAATGTTGAAATGCAGATTTTGCTTTCAAGGTTCATTGGATCGAAATTTAGAGCAGGGCAAAATTGTTCTTTGCGATACTCTTGGTTCCGAGAGAGAGCCAATAAATGATGGCGCAACAGGTGCTCTAATGCGAGGCCAAAGTGGGAGAGACTCAGCCTCTTCATTTCCCTTACCTGCATCTTACGTTGATGTTAACGGTGGAAGAAAGATTTACCTCCACATAAACTCAACCAAGTATCACATATAGCAAACAATGATCTTTCATTTTAAGTCTTTGGAAACATATATATTTATTTTAATATCGCCTTTACAAATTAATTATAGAAATGTTACTGCCACTATATTTAAGAGTATTGAAGATAAGGATATATTGACTCCTTATGTAGTCTCATTTTCGTTGAGAAGTCCAAATCCTATTACTTTTGATATTCTTAAGGTAGTAAAATTTGTAGGAAATATTTGTTTTAAAAACACATGTTAACGATCAATTAGATGACTCTTTTAATCAAAACTGATTTGGAATATATTTTGTCAATAATACAGTCAAATATATCTGCACCAGGAGTTCACATTTTAGCAACATATCTTTTGTCAAACCAGTTTCTAGTATTAAAGGAGATAGTAGATTTGTTCAATACAATATAATTTCCAGAACATCAATGGCTTGCCCACATATTACTGGTATAGCTGCCTATGTCAAAACATTTCCCCAACGTGGTCTCCTTCTGCTATCAAGTCTGCAATTATGACCACAGGTATTTAGTTTCTTGATTAATTCTCAAACTAACTATACTAAACAAACCAATAACTTTCAGCTGATTATAAATCTATTTTATTTGTGTTATCGTTTGGCTGCTCCTATGAGTTCAAGTAAGAACTCAGACGCCGAATTCACATACGGTTCAGGCCATGTAAATCCTGTGAAAGCTTTAAGTCCTGGTTTGGTATATGATGTTGAGGCTATTGATTACGTGAAGTTTTAGTGCGACAATGGATACAGCACCAGGTTTCTTCGACTTGTGACCGGTGATAATAGTAATTGTTCAGGAATAAACAAAGGAACTGTTCGGGATCCAAATTATCCTTCATTTGCTCTCTCGGTTTCAGCCACAGAATCTAGGAGTATTAATAGCTGGGCTTTCAAAAGGGTTGTGATGAATGTTGGATCGCCATTGTCTACGTACAAAGCTTCAGTGACAGCCCCAGCAGGGCTTCAAATCCAAGTAAATCCTAGCATTCTGTCCTTCACATCTCTTGGGCAGAAACAATCATTGAAAGTCACAATTGCAGGGGCGATAAAATGGAAACTCTGTGTCTGCTTCTTTGGTGTGGGATGATGGTGTGCATCAAGTGAGGAGTGCCATTGTTGTTTATGTTGCAGTGTAGAATTCGTTGAAATATTCTGATAAATGCATATTGTTGTTGAATTCAATTTTTCACTTTGGCAAAATTGGAAATTTTCTAATTTTCAATTTAAATAAAAAAAAAAATTGGAAAAGGGGTATGTAGACCCTCTTGTTTGGTCTAATACCTAGTTCCTGTTGATTATTTAGTTTGAAATCTAAATATAATTTAATTTCAATGATGCATTTACAAGTATTTGTATTTTAACTTAAACGCTAAAATCTTGATAGTTATGTTTTTATCTTTAAATAAATTAAAATAGTTAACTTAATGTTGAAATATAAAATCTGAATAAATTTTGTAATTATAGTAAATTAAAATACTCATATAAAATTTATTTATTTTTTTTTTATATATAGAATTTATCTTAATTATTTATAAAATATGCTAAGTAAAATATATTATTTAAAGTCATTTATATTAATATATTTAAATTTATTCATATTTTAGATTTAGAATCATTCACATTTATATATTAACATTTATTTATATTTCAGATCCTGTAAGTTTTTAGATCAAAAAAGACAAACAGACACTTAACCACATGAAATGAAAAATACTCAACCATACCTCCCAACCATGGCCATTTTAGTCTATTTGTTAATTGAGAAATAATTGATCTTCAAATGTCGATAAAATCATTAGGAGAATGTTTGACTCCCCAATTAACCAGAATAAAAGACGCTTCCCATTACAGAGCAAATTTAGTCATATATATATATATATATATATATATATATATATATATATACTGATTCTCGGGATTCCGTTATTTGTTTTTTAATTTTGGAACTTTTAAGTCTGCCGTTGACTTCTAATTTAAAAATGAAAAAAAATTAAAAATCTTTAAAATTTGATCTATCATATTATTAAAGTTCTAATTTACTAATAAAATGATAATTATAACTTATTTAATAATCGTTAGATAAAAAAATTACTCTTAAATTTTTAACTAAAAATATAAATTTTTATCACAATAATTGATATTGAATATTTATTAATATATTATAACAAAAATATAAATTTATTTATTTTATAATACATTAATAATTTAATACAAATTACGTGTTAAGAAATAAATAAAATAAATTATAAATAAAATATATCACAATACAATAAATGATTATATCATAATTAAATTAAATCTATTTATATATATTTAAAATAATATTAATGTGCTACAACTAATATTATTATTTATTTTATTAATATATTTTAAATTTTTTTTTAACGAAGAATAATATATGATTGAAAAAGAGAAACGTAAAGGGGGTACAAGAATAAAACCAAAAGGTTTAGTGTACCAAAAATTACAGATATCATGCAAAAATATAACGAAAAGCTGCAGCAAATATATAACTGCAGTAATACATAGGCTTAATAGACGGCAACCAAAATTGCAGAAATTGCAGCAACAGCATTTGCCCATCATCAAATCAGCAACCAAGAGCAGCAACAGGAGACAGCAGCCAAAAGACAACAGCTGCTTCCCAGCAACATACATCCAATTGGATGTTCTTTGCTTGAGAAGAAGTAACAGCAGCAGAGTGACATTACTTGGATGCAGCAAGCTAAAGGAAACAATAACCTCAAACAAAATTCTACGAAACGCTTGTCATTATTTTCTGCAAACACCAAGCCAGGAGCTAGTAAAAAGCTCTAGGCAGCACAGAGAGCAATTGTTTTCTTAATTTTTGAAACAGAGTCAGTAGAATTTGAACAAATCCAAATGTGGAGGAAGTGTCGTATTGAAGATCCTCGAAATCCAATTTCAAAGAGATTGAGCAAAATTACAATCACAAAAAATGCTACACAAGGTGAAGGGCAAAGTTGACAGACCAAGACCAAGGTAATCCTGCGCTTTTCAGATTATCATCTGTGGAGATTACTAATTAGCTAACGACATCCCTCTTTTAGCATTGAAAGAATCTCCTTAATCCCAATCCAAATTGAAGACATAGAGTATCGATGAGAGAAACATAAGCTATTAAATCGAAATCTGGTAAGAACAAAATGACTCCAGCGATTTAAGGAAGTGAGAATTCTCCAAGCTAATAAGAGAAGGCAAGCATCATTCAAGTATTGAGATTCTATAACCCCAAACCTCCCCCGTCTTTAAGAAGGCATATTTTGTGCCGAGCAACTGTTACCGGCTTGCGAGAAAGGCAATTTCCTATCCAAATAAAATTGCGGCACCAAATATTGAGCTATTTAAATAATGACTCTGGTGATTTGTAAACCAAGAAGCTGTAAAATAAGAAAGAATGAATCGTAGACTGAACCAATTGTATCCGACCTGTCATAAATAGCAATTTGCCTTGCCAACCTTCCAATCTTGATTTTACTTTGTCGGCAAGATATTGTAGATGGGCCTTCCTCAATTTTCCTCTAAAAATTGGAATACCCAAATAGTTAAAGGGTAGAAAGTCTTGATGAAATCCGAGAATAGATTGCACTATAGGAGCTCTATGCCTCCCAAACTTTCCTAGAAAAAATCTACCTTTTTCTACACTAATTAATTGACCTGAAATCCTGCCATAGTAAGTAAGGAACTGGTGAAGGTTTTGTAAAGAGGAAGAATCACTCCGACAGAAAATAATAACGTCATCTGTATAGATAATGTGTGAAGCTGGAGAACATTCATGGGGACAGGACATTGGCTTGATTTTCCATCATGTACTGGAGAAGTAAGATCTCTGCTAAAAAAATCTGCAGCAAAACAAAAGAAAAGCAGATAAAATGGATCCCCTTGATGAACACCCCTACCACAAGAGATAAAGCCTTTCGAAGTTCCATTAATGAGAATGGATAATAATGCAGATTCAAGAATAACACGCATCCAACCAATGAAAGTAGACATAGGGAATATCTTTCATTCCCTAATCATAATATCAATGAAAGACATTTATCATTCAAATATTGGGGACAATGTTCCAATGTGGTTGGGGGAGTGTAGTTGACATAAGTAATCATTTTTTTTTTTATATACAACTAAAAAAAATAAATTCATAATTTGTAAGGATGGTAGAGTAAAGAGTAATCTTACTCCTGAGACACATCTTAGTAGATATGCATTATCATTTATTTTGATTTTTGAATTTTATAACAAAAGATTTATCATTCACTTTCTTTTGAATTGATCAAATTTACGAACTCTCACATCATCATCATATAACAAATTCTGCTTAAATACTCAATCAGTAAAGTATTTATAAATCATCTTTCACACACACACTTTGATACATGATTATGGATGACATATTAGAATTTTACAATATTTGAACTCTTTTATTTTGTCAAAGGTAGCAACTAAGGATAAAAAAAAATCTCCAAAAAAAAAGGCAGAAAAAATTAAATAAATAAAAATTCTAACTGAAATTTTTACTTAGTAACCAGGCTTCTTGCCTAATCAACAATGAATGTTCGCGTAAAACAGTAAAGTTTTGATATGAATAAATTCACAGCTTTAACTCGAGTAATTAAGCCCATAAAGCCATTTTAACACCTAATACCCTAAGGCCAACTAGTCTGGGAGTTATTGGCCCAAAGCTCACTACATGAGTTAGATTATGCACCAAAAAAAAAATGGAAATAGAAATAATCTTTGCCCAAAAAAGTTTACCTTAATAAAATTTAAAACCAATGTTGTTTGATTCCAATTAAATCCCATAACATGTATTAGTTACAACAGTACAAAAAGAAGGTTTATTAATAATTTGACTGATAAGTATTTGGCACATATATAGTAAATTTTTAAGTGAGAGTTTATTTATTTTGAGAAGATAAAAAGGAAAAGAATGATTTTTACTTTGAATGTAAATTCTATAAATCAAACTCTAAATGGTATTGCTTAGATTACTAGGGACTAGTAATAAGCTGGTTAGGGGGTGTGATGAATGTTTAAAAGTGTAGGTTTATCAAGAAAAATATTATGATTTACACTTAATAATGTTCTTTTATTCCCCAATAATGAAGCATATTCCTTTATATTGAATTGTAAAATATGAATTGGACTAAATAGCCAGTTTTGCGCAGGTTTCGTATAATGAGCGTATCTTTCAATCTAAATCATCAATTGATACAATTCTTGGGCTGGACAAACATAAATTCATCATTTCAAAACTTTGTAAGCCAAAGGTTGGACCAATTCGAGCAATAAATGGGATGAAATTCGGCTTCAACAAAACTCAAGTGCGTATTTGAACCAGCCCAACATGCTTCTATATTTGGGCCGTATCCCCCTAAATACGTAACAAAAAATTATATGATTGGATGATCTAGAAAGCTGAGAAAGAGATCTAAATCTTTTACGTTTTGCACTTTCTCAAATTTCAACTGGTCGGCTACTAAAAAGCGCTATCATTCTAAAAGGGCGGTGGAGAAATTAAACTTGAACATCTCTGTCTATTTTCAACACAACTCACGATTTAAAACAGTAATAAGGGTGAGATGTGGACCATTAGAAAGATGAGTCATCCACCTACAACTTTGAAGAAGGCTATTTTATGAAATTTGGTGGTTTTCATGGTTACAAATATGTTGGAAGTTGGTAGAGCGTGATTAATTAGAAATTGACAAAATTATGTTCATAAATGTGAAATGTCTTTTATTTTACCTATATAAAGGAAGATGTGGAAGTGAGAAGGGGGAAAATTTTTACCATTTCTATTTTTTTTTTTGTAATTTGAACTTCAATTAAATGTTGTGTTTCTAATTTCGTAATTAAGTTTAAGGGTGAACTTTTGATGATTTTATAATTTTGCTCTTTGATCTTTTGTTTTGTTCTTCATTGTCAATCTTTTTATTGATTGAATACTATATTTTGCAAGTGGTTTTGAATTGTTAGAAACCTTGATTCATTGTTAACAAATGGTAATGCTTGAATGTTTTCTACATATCAAGAGTAAGGCAACTTATAGTTTTTCATCATCAACTAAAAGGTAAGTCTTTTGATTTCTTTGTGCTTAAATGTTTTTTTTTTCATCATCCAATTAAGATTATTTCTTTTGATTCTTAATTGTGTTTTTCTTTAAAAAAAAAAAAAGAGATCAAGAATAAGTTCTATACAAATCATTAAAGTGGATCCCTAATGCCCTAATATATAATAATATTGAATTTAAATTTGACAATAAGCAAATTCATTCCATTTCTTATAATATTTGAATATTTGGACTTGTAATATTTAGACCTTTAGACTTGTGGACTTAATATAACGTATTCCCTGTGGACCGACACTCAGACTTCCAAACTTTATTACTTGAGACAACCTATACTTGGAAGTTACAACCTTTAAGTTGTAGCAAGTTTTTGGCGGCGTTGTCGGAGACAATGTTGTCTGGCGACATTCCCTAATTCATTTTCATTCCATAATTTTGTTCTTCAAAGATGTCATCCCCGGCAACGGCACCAAAAACTTGCTACAACTTAAAGGTTGTAACTCCCAATTATAGGTTGTCTCAAGTAATAAAGTTCGGAAGTCCGAGTGTCGGACCATAGGGAATACGTTATATTAAGTTTACAAGTCCAAAGGTCTAAATATTACAAGTCCAAATATTCAAATATTATAAAAAATGGAATGAATTTGCTTATTGTTAAATTTAAATTCAATATTATTATATATTAAGGCATTAGGGATCCACTTTAATGATTTGTATAGAACTTATTCTTGATCTCTTTTTTTTTTTAAAGAAAAACACAATTAAGAATAAAAAAAAGTAATCTTAATTGGATGATGAAAAAAAAAACATTTAAACACAAAGAAATCAAAAGACTTACTTTTTAGTTGATGGTGGAAAACTATAAGTTACCTTACTCTTGATATGTAGAAAACATCGAAGCATTCAATGTACCATTTGTTAACAATGAATCAAGGTTTCTAATAATTCAAAATTACTTGCAAAATATAGTACTCAATCAATAAAAAAATTGACAATGAAGAACAAAACAAAAGATCAAAGAATAAAACTATAAAATTATCAAAAGTTCACCCTTAACCCTAATTATGAAATTAGAAATACATCATTTAATTGAAATTCAAATTACAAAAAGAAAACAGAAATGGTAAAAATTCTCCCTCTCCTCACTTCCACATCTTCCTTTATATAAGTAAAATAAAAGACATTTCACATGTGTGAACATAATTTTGTCAATTTCCAATTAATCACGCTCTACCAACTTCCAACATATTTTTTACCATGAAAATCACCGAATTTCGTAAAACAGCTTTCTTCAAAGATGTAGGTGATGACTCATCTTTTTAATGGTCTATATCCCCTTATTGTTGTTTTAGACCGTGAGTTGTGTTGAAAATAAGCTGAGATATTCAAGTCACATTTCTCCACCGCCTTTCTAGAATGATATCTTTTTTTGATAGCTGACCAGTTGAAATTTGAGAAAGTGCAAAACATAAAAGATTTAGATGTCTTTCTTAGCTTTCTAAATCACCCACCATATAATTTTTTATTACGCATTTAGAGAGATACGGCCCAAAAACAGAAGCATATTGGGCTGGTTCAAATATGAGCTTGAGTTCTGTTGAAGCCCAATTTCGTCCCATTTATTGCTCGAACTGATCCAACCTTTGGCTTACAAATTTGTGAAATGATGAGTTTATATTTGTCCAACCTAAGAATCGTATCAATTGCTAATTTAGATTGAAAGATACGCTTATTATACGAAACTTGCGCAAAACCGACTATTTAGTCCAATTCATGTTTTATAATTTAATATAAAGGAATATGTTTCATTAATGGGGAATAGAAGGACATTATTAAGTATAAATCATAATATTTCTCTTGATAAACCTACACTTTTAAATATTCATCACACCCCCTAACCAGTTTATTATTAGTCCCTAGTAATCTAAGCAATATCATTTAGAGTTTGATTTATAGAATTTACATTCAAAGTAAAAATTATTCTTTTCCTTTTCATCTTCTCAAAATAAACAAACTCTAACTTAAAAATTTACTATATATGTGCCAAATACTCATCAGTCAAATTATTAATAAACCTTCTTTTTATACTTTTGTAACTAATACATGTTATGGAACTTAATTGGAATTAAACAACATTAATTCTAAATTTTATCAAGGTAAACTTCTTTGGGCAAAGATTATTTTTATCTCCATTTTTTTTTTTTTCTGTTGTGCATAACCTAACTCATGTAGTGAGTTTTGGGCCAATAATTCTCAGACTAGTTGGCCTTAGGGTATTAGGTATTAAAACACCCTTACGGGTTAAACTTATTCATACCAAAACTTTACCGTTTTACGCGAACATTCACTACTGATTAGGCAATAAGTCCAATTACTAAGTAAAAGCTTCGAATCTATAATGTCAATGACCTTTAAAATATCTAGTTTAGTCGCCATATTACCGCCAAAGGATTTTTAATCCAAGACATTGATATTCTCAAATACCATGTCAATACATTCTGAAATTTTACGTCCTTCAATAAATGCTACTTGCTGAGGAGATGCTGCACTGTTTGCTATAGGATTAATGCGGTTTGCAAAAATCTTTGTAATGATTTTGAAACAAAAATTGGCCTTTATAATGGGGGATATTAGGTGATGGAATTGGCGTCTTCTATTTTTGGAATCAAAATAACAAATGAGCTATTAACATTGCAATAAATGTTCCCAAAAGCAAAAAATTAGATCACAAAATTACACACATCGAAGTGAATGATATCCTAGCAAGTTTGGTAGAAGAATCCCAAAAAACCATCTAGTCCAGGGGTACTACATAAATCCATAGAGAAAACCACAGTTTTTATTTTTTCTTCTGAAGGCGTTGCAACAAGAGAGAAATTATCTTCCTCGATTACAGTATAAGGGATTCAACTGCAAAAACCGGTATCATTGCTTGTAGAAGTGGCAGAATAAAGATTTTTGTAATAGTCAACCACTAAGTTAGAAATCCTACCTGGATTATAAACCATCTCACCATCTATGTCATGCTGAAATAATTTCGACCGAGAAGCCAAGACCTTTGTATTATCGGGTTAGATTTCCTCCTATTTTGAGATGGTCCAAATTTTCTTTTTAATAATAACTAAGCCCAATTAGTTCAAGAACATTTTGGTCTTTTTTCAAGTAGGGTTAATATTTTAATTCTTTTGTTACAATATATATGTGTGTTTAGAAGAGAAACAGGCACTGTTCATCATTTAGATAAAGGGTACTGTTTACAAAAGAGGCAAAATAGTAAACTCAGAACAGTTTTGACCAAGTGGCTAATCGGAGGTCAATTCGTGGTCCGATTGAGATAAAATTTTACCAACAGCTTCCTAACTCTAAGGACTAAATTCTAAAAGGTGAAGATCAGATTTGGAGCTTCCTTTCTCTAGATTTCGTGGTTAGAAGTTAGGCCACTATTTTGGTGATGTTTTTCTTGAACTCTCTTTAATTTCTTTGTAAAACTTGATTGTTTATCAAGATTGTGTGATCTTGAAAATATTGTGGATGTGTATCTCTAGTTTTAATTAAAGAGAAATTGTGTATTCTCATTATTTGATTATAGTAGAGTTTTTAGGTAGACTACAGTCCTGTGGTTTTTACTCCTCACATTAAAGAGGTTTTCCACGTTAAAATTGATTGTGTTATGGTTGTTTTGTTGATGATGTGGTTGCTGTCCAAGAATTGATTTTGTGCCTAAAGATTGTTGCTCTATTTGTTTGTTTCATTTTAGGTTCACATAAGAGGGGATAAGGTAATTATTGTGCTTCCGCAAATTGGTTTGTATTAGTTTATCTCAACAAAGTAGTATCAGAACTTTGATTATATTTGTTTTGTGCTTTGTGTTGAATGATGGAAGCTAATACAAGTAGAATGGTTAATTTGAATGGTGCAAATTATCATTTATGAAAGGGAAAGATGGAAGATCTTTTATATGTGAAATATTATTATTTATCCGTATTTGAGAAACAGAAACCCGATAATAAAACAAATGTACAGTGGAAGTTGTTTCATTGTCAAGTGTGTGGGTATATCAGATAATGGGTAGATGACAATGTTTTGAATCATATCAGTGGAGAGACAGATGCAAGTTCTTTGTGGAATAAACTTAAAGAGTTGTATGGCAGAAAAACCGGGAACGATAAACTATTTTTGATAAAGCAAATGATGAACTTAAAATATCGGGATGGAAAACCCACGAGAGATCACTTGAATGCATTTCAAGGAATTATTAATCAGTTGGCTGGAATGAACATCAAATTTGAAAATGAAGTACAAGGGTTATAGTTTTTAGGCACATTATCGGATTCATGGGAGATATTTAGAATGTCATTATCTAACTCAGCTCCAAAAGATATTATCACCATAGAACTAGTTAAGAATAGTGTTCTCAATAAAGAGGATAAAAGAAAGTCACAAGATTCTTCACAATTAGATATCTTAGTCACACAAAAGAGGGGGAGGAGTTAGAATAAAGGTCCGAAGAACAGAGATAAAAAGTAAAAGTAAGACTAATAAGTTTGCCAATGTTGAATGCTATCATTGTGGTTTGAAGAGGCATATAAAGAAGTATTGTCGACAGCTCAAGTGAGACACCAAGAAGGATAAAAGAAAGAAAAAGAAAAATGATGACAGCAATGATGATGACAAAGTTGTTACTATTACAAATGCCTTTTTTATTATGTATAATGATGATGTTGTCAACCTTGTATGCCATGAGACTAGCTGGATAATTGATAGTGGTGCCTCCATTCATGCTATATCACGAAGGAAATTCTTTACATCTTATACATCCGGTAATTTTGGAGATGTTAAGATGGGAAATAATAGCTTAGCTAAAGCCATAGGTATGGGAGATGTGTGCTTGGAGACCAATAATGGTACGATGTTACTTCTGAAAAATGTCAAGCATATTCCTGATATTCGTTTGAATTTGATTTCGATTTCTGCAAGTAAACTTGATGATAAGGGTTTCTCCAACAACTTTAGTGGTGGTAAATGAAGCCTTAGTAAAGGTTTCATGGTTATGGCCCGAAGAAGGAAATGTTCTTTATTGTACTTTATGCAAGCAAAGATTGCAGATAGCAGTATCAATACAGTGAAAAATGAAGAAATAATTGAGTTATGGCATAAAAAACTTGGTCATATGAGTGAGAAGGGTTTGAATGTTTTGGCCAAGAAGAATATGCTTTCTGGGTTGAAAAATAAATCTTTGAAGAAGTGTGCTCATTGCTTGGCAAAAAAGTAAATTAGGACTACCTTCAAGACATCTCCACCTTCAAGAAAATCAGGTATACTCGAACTAGTACACTTTGATGTTTGAAGCCCTATGAAAACAAAAACACTTGGTGGTGCTCTCTATTTTATGACTTTTATAGATGATCACTCAAGGAAGTTGTGGGTCTATACATTGAAAACAAAGGTCAAGTACTAGATGTGTTCAAATAGTTTCAGGTCTCAGTTGAGAGACAGACTAAGAAGAAGTTCAAGTGCATCAGAACTGATAATGGGGAAGAGTATTCTGAACCATTTGATGAGCATTGCAGACAGTTAAGAATTCGTCATCAAAAGACACCTTCGAAGACTCCTCAGTTAAATGGGCTAGCTGAGAGGATGAATAGAACATTAGTTGAAAGAGTGAGATGTTTGTTTTTACAAGCACAATTGCCAATATCTTTTTAGAGGGAGGCTTTGAATACAATTGTACATGTATTGAATCTAACACCGTATATTCCTTTAAACTTTGATGTTCTAGATAAATTTTGGTCAGGAAAGAATGTTGCTTATGATTATTTGCGTGTCTTTGGATGTAAAGCATTTGTACATATTCTCAAAGATGAAAGGTCTAAACTTGATGTTAAGACAAGACAGTGTGTATTTCTCGGTTATAGTCAAGATGAGTTTGCTACAAGTTTTATAATCCAGTGCAAAAGAAACTTTTAAGAAGTCGGGATGCTGTGTTTATGGAAAACCAAACTATATAGGATATTGAGAAGTCGAAAGAAGCAATGCCTCAGTATAGTGATGTGTTGATCGACTTGGATCCAATTCTTCCTACATATGTTCCAGCACAGCTTACAGATGAAGTCTAGGATGACTAGCATGGTACAAGTGATATTGACACTCATACACAGGTTGAGGTTGATGATGATGTTCAGGATCAATCATTTACTCCAGAAGCTTTATTAGATACTCCACTCAGAAGATCTACCAGAAACCGATAGCTCTCCACACAGTATCCTATGAGTGAGTATGTGTTACTAATTGATGGGGGAGAACTTGAATGTTATGCAGAAGCAGTGGAAAGTGAACACAAGAAGGAGTGGATTGATGCCATGCAAGACGAGATGAAGTCACTGTATGAAAATCACACATTTGAATTGGTAAAGTTACCTAAGGGTCAAAGAGCTTTGAAAAATAAATGGATGTACAGAGTGAAACAGGAAGAACATACCTCGCAGCCATGATACAAAGCCAAATTGGTTGTCAAGGGATTTACCCAAAGGAAAGGTGTTGACTTTGATGAAATCTTTTCTCCAATTGTCAAGATGTCATCCATTCGTGTGGTATTGGGCATAGCGACTAGTCTTAACTTAGAGGTTGAGCAGATAGATGTAAAGACTACTTTTCTACATAGGGACTTAGATAAAGAAATTTATATAGAGCAGGCAGAGGGTTTCAGAATAAAAGGAAAAGAAGACTATGTGTGCAAACTGAAGAAAAGTCTCTATGGCTTGAAATAGGCATCAAGACAGTGGTATAAGAAGTTTGAATCAGTTATGGGGGAGCAAGGCTACCAGAAAACTTCTTCTGACCATTGTGTTTTTGTGCAGAAATTTTCTGATGATGATTTTATCATATTGTTGCTTTATGTTGATGGCATGTTGATTGTTGGCAGAAATACTTCTAGAATTGACAAGTTAAAGAAGCATTTGAGCAAATCCTTTGTTATGAAGGATTTAGGGCTAGCAAAACAAACCCTTGGCATTCGAATTTATTGAGATAGAGCAGCCAAGAAGTTGTTTATGTTGCAACAACATTATATTGAAAAAGTACTTGAAACGTTTAATATAAACAACGCTAAAGTGGTTAGCACTCCTCTTGCTACACACTTCAAGTTAAGTACCAAGCAGTCCCTTACAACAAATAAAGAGAAAAAAGACATGAAAAGAATTCCTTATACTTCAGCAGTTGGAAGCTTGATGTATGCGATGGTAATCACAAGACCAGATATAACTCATACAGTCGGTGTTGTTATTAGATTTTTATCCAATCCAAGAAGAGAGCATTGGAATGCAGTGAAGTGGATTATGAGATATTTTCGAGGTACTTCCAATTTCAAACTCACTTTTGGAAGTGAAGAATCTGTGTTAATTGGCTATACAGATTCAGATATGACTGGAGATGTTGATACTCGAAACTCTACTACGGGTTACTTGATGAAACTTTCAAGTGGAGCTGTATCATGACAATCAAGGCTACAAAAATGTGTTGCACTTTCTACTATAGAGGCAAAATTTATTACAGCGACTGAAGCATGCAAAACATTGTTGTAGATGAAGAGGTTCTTACAGGAACTCGATTTCAAGCAACAGCGATATGTGGTATTTTGTGATAATCATAGTGCAATTCACTTAAGTAAAAATTCCTCTTTTCATGCAAAATCAAAATATATTGATGTGAGATATCATTGGTTGAGAAATGCACTTAATGATAATATGTTTGAGTTTGAAAAGATTCACACAGATCACAACGCCTTTGATATGTTAACCAAGACTCTTCCGAGGGAAAAATTTGAAATTTATTATTCGATTGTTGGGTTGGCAAGTCTCTCTATATAGTCAGGAAAAGGGGAGATTTATTGGGTTGGGTTTCCTCCTATTTAGAAATAGCCCAAATTTTCTCTTCAATAGTAACTAAGCCCAATTATCTCAAGAACATTTTGGTCTTTTCTCAAGTAAGGTTAATGTTTTAATTCTTTTGTTACAATATATATATGTTTGTTTAGAAGAGAAACGGGCACTGTTTATCATTTAGAGAGAGGTAGGTACTGTTTACGAGAGAGGCAGAATGGTAAACTCGCAACAGTTTTGATCAAGTGGCTAATCGGAGGTCAATTTGTGGTCTAATTGAGTTAAAATTTTACCAGCAACTTTCTAACTTAAAGGACTAAATTCGGAACGATGGAGATCAGATTTGGAACTCCCTTTCTCCAAATTTCGTGGTTAGAAGTTAGGCCACAATTTTGATAATGTTTTTCTTAAACCCTCTCTAATTTCTTTATAAAACTTGATTGTTTGTCAAAATTGTGTGATTTTGAGAATATTGTGGATTTGTACCTCTAGTTCTAATTACAGAGAAATTGTGTATTCCTATTATTTGATTATAGTAGAGTTTTTTGGTGGATTACGATCCCGTAGCTTTTACTCGTCACATTGGAGAGATTTTCTATGTTAAAATTGATTGTGTTATGGTTATTTTGTTGATGATGTGGTTGCTGTCTAAGAATTGATTTTGTGCCCAAAAATTATTGTTTTATTTGTTTGTTTCCCATTAAGTTCACGCAAGAAAGGATAAGGTAATTATTGTGGTTTCGCAAATTGGTTTGTATTAGTTTATCCCAACATGCATAAGTGTGAAAAAACTTAGTGCATCTGTCACAATCCACCAACCACTTGACTCGTGCTTAATCCTTCCATAACAGGAATTGATTCTTTATTGCATCATGTAAATGTAAAGTAACTTCTTTTTCTTCATGAAGTAGCAAGTCCGAAGGTCCTAAGTTAGAAATATCTACTTGAATGGCTGCCAGCTTTTCTCTATCTTAAATAATTTTTTCCACATGACCAATGTTGTTTGCACTCCAATTCTTCAACACAGATTTCGACATTTTTAACTTGCTTGCAAGAATATATATGGGACAACCTATAAAAGATTGAAAATCCACATGACTAGCCCACATGGTAAGAAATCGGAAAGTTTTGATCTTTGGCAAAGTGAATACTAGCAATTAACTACTAGAGGGCTATAGTCAGAAATCATTCTTGGGATGATAGTATACTGATTGAAAGGCCATGAATCAAACCAATTGGAGTTGCAAAATACTCTATCGAGACGGAGTTCTATATAGTTGCACGGTGTTCGCTTGTTAGACCAAGTAAAAGCTGAGCCAACAAAATCCATGTGAAGCAAGTCAAGATTATCAATCATTGAGCCAAATATTCTGTAAAAGATACTAGTAGGAGGATTGCCACCCAATTTTTCATGAACTTATAGAGTCAGATTAAAGTCGCCAAGAATTAGCCAAAGATCAGCAACTTGAATTTTTTGGAGGTTGGACCAAAGATGGCGTCGTGTAATATAAGAAGTAAAAGTATAAACAAAGCTAATTACGTGGTTGGGGCCTTCCACATTAGCTTGGATTGTGAGTTCTTGATCAGAGCTGGAAATCAAAGACGCAGCAGGCAGATTATAGTTATAAAAAAGCCAAAGATTAAGAGGATGCGCACATATATTTATGCCACCAAAATAGCTCAAGTTTTGGGATTGCCAAAAGTTAGACGAGATTAATTTTAGATGGATCATGGGTTTTGCAATACAAACGTAATCTAGGGTATGGGTACGACAAAGAGAAGCATACTGCCTTTGACTACTGAAGTTGCCAATACTCCTAATATTCTAGTGGGAAACTTTAATTGAGAAGTTTGCTTTCCACGGCCTCTGGTGAGGATTGGAGAAGCTTTTAAAGTAGCTTTCTAGCAATTCTGTCGTTATTAAGGTTTGGTAATTACTTGTTCAAAGCCATCCTCCAATATGACATCAGCTCTTTGATGGTATCTCTCTTAGTTTTTTAGGATCAAATTTGTCAACTTTGGCAATCTAATTTTGTGGAAGATTTAAATCTTTCTCTATCACAAAGCCAGACTAATTATATTGAGAAATATCAACAGCGAGATTTAGGTTTGCAGAGAAAGGTTGGTTGTTTTCATCAGAAGGATTGGGAATCTCTGCTCTCTCATTAGTTATAGGGCGTTTAGAAGTCTCACCTTTTGTTTGATTTTATTTGCCAAAAGAATTAGGCGCATCAGGTGTCTCAGAATTATCGATAGATTAGTGTAGAACATTTGTATGTTCACCAGCAGGTATTGGGTTATCACTTGATTGGTTAAGGGCATTAGATAAGAGATCTAGAGGTTGTTTTGAGAAAGCACTAGGCATTGTAGAAGTGACAGATCCATCAGGTTGCATTGGATCTAATACTTGTTGATTAGGCGCGCTTAGGCCGATAGACTTGCTTAGGTTGAGTTTTAATATCAGCATCATCCTCTACTACATGTTTGCCTCTGTTTTGTCTACAACTTTAGCCAAATGACCAAAACAATTGCATATGATGCACTGAATTGGTAGATTTTCATAATGAATTTCCACCAGAAAGCCATAAATCGGCAATTCAACAGTGATAATATCTGGTAATGGACTAGAGATATCCACTTCTAACAAAATGCGGGTGTAACAGCGGTACTTCCGTTCCCTTATGGCTTGGTTGGCTTACAAAGGTATACCCACTCCTTTAGCAACTGTTAAAACAATTTATAGATGTCAATATTCCATGCTTAATCGGTAGATTCGAATCCAGACATGAACATGGGATTGAATTTTTGGTTTAAGGATTGAAGCTAGGTTGCCATTGATAAAGCCGGAAAGAGCCTTAAGGCAAAGAGCACCTTCATCCCAAGTTTTTCTTATATCAAGCTCATCTCCAAAATGGATATCAAAGAAAACTTTACCCAAAGGTGTGGGACGCCAATGATGCTCAAGCTTCCAAACAATTGGAAGGTGAGAATGGAGATCATCTAGTTTCACTGGTGTTGATCCTAGGCGAAGGACAATGCAGCCAATGAGATTGGTCTTGCAAGAGGCTATCATCTCTTGGTGAATATGAGGTTTCATTTTTACCACTGTAGAATGACCATGTTGAATGAGGGAGAGGTGTTTCTTGGAGAATTGGGCCAAATCATCTAGATTCACAAGTAATGATGTGAAGGTACGTTTCTTTAAAGATAGTTTTTCACTACGTTTTGGTGGGATTGAAGGATTAGGTAACTTACGAATCAGCACTTTATAATGAGCATGTAGGGTTGCCATCTCGTCCAAGATAGCTAGCAGCCATGGAAGTTGAATCTATGAGTCAATAAATCTTATTAAAGCATTTGATCAAACAAGTAGTAGTCACTCTCATTCAATGGCCAAATTACTATCAATTTGTATATCTTTAACGTCCAACCTATTAATGTATTTTAAATAAATATATTATATTTTGTCAAATTTTTAAAGATTTAATAATTAATTTTGTTAAATAACTATTATTGATAAGGTTATAGTTGTTATTTCCAATAAATTAGGACTTTAAACGGTATTTTTAAAACCATTAGAACTAAATAATTCAATTGGTCAAATCTTAAGAACTTGTAAGTCTTTTACCCTTTAAAAATACTTAAGTTTTAAATTATTTGTTAACACCTTTAAATATTTTAATTATGTATTAATATTTATTTTTTTATATTTTCTTAATTGTATATATTTATTAGCTAATTCTTTTTCATAATTAGTAAATATACCAAATATATCTTTAATCATAATATTTGATAATTGGATACTAAAAAGATAATGGCAACAAATCTTTAATTCGTCATAAATTAAGCAAGACTTAATTAATATTGTATAATTCTACCCATTCACCATTAAAATAAAGCTGGTGAATATTAATTTATCAAATATTTAAAGTAGAGAAACGACAATTAGTGATATTCATAACCAAGTCTTGATACTTGAACATTGACCTTGAGTTTGACCAAGACCAACGCCAAAATTATGTCATTTCTTCTAGCTAATATATAAGGCATAAGTAAATTATGTTACCTATGTTTGGGCTAAATTAATGTTATATCCTTGATTAAGCCCACTTAAGCACTTCAGGTTCACAAAGATCAATATATCATTAAGCTAATATATAAGGAATATAAAACCCTATAAATCTTGAAACTCATTTTAAGCGCAAAATTTTATTTTAATCAACTTGAAATTAATTAAAATAAGAATTTTATTACAAATATAAGTTTTTTACATCTCTATTAATTAGGATTAAATTATATAAGTTTATTCTTAGGTAAATACTTACTTAGGAAAGACAATTTGCATTAAATTATGACAACATGACCCAGTAATACTCTACTATAATTACATTTCACTAATTATGAAAACGGGACACAGCTCAACGTCAAGGGAATCTCAGATCATTGACCTGAAGTTCGCATTGTGACTCTTCCTCCTCCTTTCCATAAAACCTCTCTTGTCTTTCCTAAGCATTATCGGGTAGTGTACCCTAGCGTAACTCATTTTTCGGCCACTTTTGCCATAAAATTGACCTTCCTTATCATCGTAGCACTCTTGCATCTTCCCTTCATTCTTAGGATTAATTTGGTAACACTAAGCAACAAGGAAATGAATGCTCCCCAAGCTACAAGGATATCACTAACTATATGCAACATGTTAAAGGTGCTGTAAATGAGTTATCTATGATTTGTTCCACACCCATTGCAGAGGGAGATTTGCTCTTTGTCGTACTGAATGACTTAAACTCGGAGTTTAAAGATATCTCAGCAACAGTTTGTGCTTGAGACAGTGACATTTCGTTTAATGAAATCTCAGCAGCAGTTTGTGCATGAGACTGTGACATTTCGTTCGAAGAGCTTCATGAAAAACTAATAGAACATGAAGACTTTTTCAAATGATGTTAGCAATTCGATGGAAGTGTGATCACTGTAAACGTTGGCAATAAGTCTGGTTCACACGAGCGACATGGCAATAACAATGACAATAACAAGAATGGAGAATTCAACAACCAAGTTTTTTACTTCAACAAACAAAGATAATACGTAAGTAAAATCAGAATTCGAATCAAAATTCTGGTGAATCTAATGATCGAAATTTTCAGAAGGTGAAATGCCAATTATGTGAGCAATTATCATTTTACTAGCAAGTGTCCTGTCTTACGTGCACTCCAATGGACTTTTCAATCAACATTTCAGTTCCCTCCCAATTATGGCTCACATTTGTGAGCGTACTTTGCTAGTTAAACTAATGCATTTCCTGGAAACTGGTTGGTTAACTCTTGTGCCTTTCCCACGTAATTGTTGACCAAATAATCTTTCTCTTCACTCGACTATGAAGGTCTCAGTTATCTAGTTATTGGTAATGGAAAAGAATTTCGCATCAGTCACAACGGTTCCACTAAATTACCCTCCACATCCAAGCCTTTTCTTTCGTCTACTGTGCTTTGTGTCCCGAAATTTGGTCATTCTAATAATGCTTCTATTAAGTAAGCATTTACCTTTTTAATGAAAGATCTCCGCACGTAGGGACCTCTCTCATGTGCAGGCTGAATAAAGGCAGAGTCTACAAGTGGGCATCGTGTACATCCTCTCTGCCTTTCGTCATCACCTACCCTTGCCTTCGTCAGAATCAAATCCACTCTTCAAGTTTGGGACAATCGTCTTGGCCACCCTTCATCTAAAATTTTAGAACATATTGTTTCTTCCAATGGTTTACCAATTTCATCACATTAAGAATTTCTTTGTAATTCTTGCAAGTGTAATAAAGCTCAGAAACTTTTGTTTCATTAATCAACCTTGTCAAGTAATTCTCCTCTCGAGTTAATTATGATGTTTGGGGATCCTCATCTATTCAATCAATCAATGATTTCAACTATTATATCATATTTATTGATCACTCCATCAAATACATTTGGTTATATCCCATTAAGCACCAATCTGATGTCTTTAATGTTTTCTCTAAATTTAAGCTTGAGGTTGAAAAATTCTTTAATCGACCTATTGCAGCAAAAGGCCTTGTAATTCGGTGTACCATGCCTTTGGAGCTTGCTTGAGGCCATATATGGCTTTATGAAGCTCGCAAACATGAGAAGGATAGGTTGGATCAGTAAAACTATGAGGTTGAGACATTAATACATCTTCAGATAAATGGCCATTGTAGAAAGGAATTGTTTACATCTAACTGACAAAAAAACCAGCGTCGTGAGACAACAAGGGACAAAACTGCATGAACATGGCTAAATGCGTTATTGAAGTTGATCACCGGGCTTTAGACCATTTTAGAACTTTTAAGGCTCGAGAAACTGTAGTGGGCTCAATAAGTTTAGATTCTGCAAACGTATAGACAGAGGAAAATAATTTCTTAGGTTAAAATATATTATTATACAACTCGTAAACTCATATAAATAGGTGGATGAAGAGGCTTTGAAATTGCGGCATGGGCATTATTATGTGCACTGAGGAGATCATGCACGAGCACACTGGATGAAGCTGATGAGAAAGTCAATGTGCGATTTGTTGCATGCTAGAAGTTATCGGCATCGTGAGAGATTTGTGGAATCGACAACGGGGAATGTCCAACAAATCGCCGAAGATGTACGAGTAATAAGAAAATTTATCGAGGAAAGAAGCTAACAGCAATTCTGCCATTGATTCTGAAGCACCCGAAGGAGGATCCAAGGAAACGTTTGTAAGCTAATTAATTCCTAGCAATGAATTACATCCCAGACACACATTAAACAATCATAATCACGTGAAGCACTGCCAAAATCCAGCATAAGAAGATGTAATTTGTCCTTAAGCCAAGCCAAAAGCCACCCAAATAACAATTAGAACTGTCATTAAAACTCCATTTATCACAAGCCGATTACTCTTAAAGAGACCATTTGAGTTGACTGTTGTATATTTTATAAATATACAAGTATTTTAAAATATATTTGGTAATGAATGAAACTTATAAATAAAATAGTATTATAAAGAGATATATCCTAAATAAAACGGTACATGTATCTTTATAAATGAAAACTATATTTTGCCTAGTTATATATCAAAGATATATACAAAGAATATATATATAAGAAAAAATGTTTTTCCTATATTGTTTTAATCTCCCATTACTAACAAATATTATTAGATAATAATATTTAATTTTAGTGTTGTTCAAAAATTTTATACTTGCGAGTGCACCCTTATAAGACTAACAGCCATTGTATCTTAGAGAGGGTACTGTCATGAAAATCTGTTTGCATCAAAATATCGTCTTAGAGGGGCAAAAATTTCTTTAAAAACAATGTATTTATGCATGCCTTGACTATGAGTATCTTGTATTATTTGTTATATCATCAATTTTATACTAAAAAATCTCCAACAATCTTAAAGAATTTTTTTTTTTTTTTTTTGTGATGATGATATACTATAAAACTGGAAAGTAGCTTGGGATGAAAACATATTTGTTAATCCAGCGAGATATGCAAGAAATTATGCAATTATTGGACATCTAAAATGTGATGTCTCTCCTACATGTTTGATTTCTCAAAGCATGAATTTTTGTTAATTATACATTAACTCTTTGAGTTTTTTAACAAACATGTAAAGTGTGAGATTAAGAAGTACTTGTATGACAATTCTACTAACCATTGAGATTGAAGCTTAAAATGCTAAAAAATGCCATAACAACCAAAAAAATAAAATACAACTTTCACTGCTGTCAAAATACTAACACAATCTCGATTAGAGTCTGAGTTGTTTCATTGATCAGAAAAGAAATTTTGTAAAGATTCTAATTCGAAGGATGAAAGCAAATATTTTTACAAATATAACCAGTTTTGTTTTGACGAAATTGGTGGACAATAAATATGAGATTTGTTGGTATGTGATAAAATGAAGTATATATTTTTTTGTCTAAAAGTTGATCCACAATAAAAAAAGGAGGTATACATTTTGATAAGCATATTTGCATTGTAAACCATCAGGTACACAACTATAATATTATAAATATTTAAATACAAGTTATATTCTTGAATTGATAATTATAATGAATGTATACTATTTTATAAATTCTACGGCAATTAACATATATGGATATATGATCTTTGATTCAAACAGTGTAATTTTGTTGAGTACATTCTTAAGAGTCGGGTCCGTTGTAAAGAAGATGGTTAATATCATTTGAGTCTAATGGTAAATTATCGTTAAGGTTAGCATCTATTGATTAATCGTGCCTTCTGATATGACTTACATATTTACGAATTGTACCTAATTTTTCTGAAAAGGTCTTATTGACCCTAATAATTTATTAAATAATACTAATGTGACTCTAATGACTTATGATTGTTTATAATATAGCCATATTGAGTATAATATTTTGTGCATTAAGTGAAGGTCATATGATATATAATTCATTATAATGTTGATGTGATTTTGAATTATATTTACTTAATTTATTTTATGTGCTAGTTCTAAAGGTTCTAAATTAATTAAATATATTTATTGAATTGCGTTCTAGCATGTATGAAATAAAAGATGCTATTATTTATTATTACTCCTAATTTAATTATGAGAGGAGCAATTATTAGATAATATATATATATTAAATTAAAAATTAGTCTCATTTTATTAAACAAAATATGTGTTATGATAGCCTTTTATATTCAATAAAAGTTGTGTGAAATATGATTTCATGTGGTATAGGCATCATTGTTATATTTTTTGAGAAATTATAAATATTATAAATATGTTAATAGTTTTAATAAGACTATTGGATTGCCTATAAGATTATTGAATAAATATGTAAAAGGCACCATTAGTATGCAATATGATAATCCTCTCTACTATTAAAAAAGACAATAGTGAAAAGTGATATATTAATGTTGAATTGTCTTTAGTAGAGATAAAATGTGTTGAAAAGCTTTCAACTTAAAAAACAAATGTGTATATTTGGATCTTTATATCATTTAAATTAAAAGAAAAGTTTTAAAAAGATATAATGTAATCACTTAAGTGATAATATGAAAATTAATTTTGCCCAATTTGTCTGAGAAAAACTATTAAAAAAAATTATGCTTTTTAAAAGTTAAGGAGGAGGGAACTATGCTTAGAATAAAAGGCAAAAGCGATAAGAATCCCACCTATGTAATTGAAGATCTCATGAAGTAGGTTCATAAGAGTAACAAAAAGTCATTTGTTGTCTTATTGTACTATCGGCCTTACATCTAATTATGTTTAGTCACTCACTTTTGGCAAGATAGTATTTAAAACTATAGTGACAAAGAATGAGTTTTTATATTCTTAATGAACTCCATAGCCCAAATATTGCATGGTGACATGTTTAAACTATAAGACATGCTTGATGGAGGGTTCACTTATATGAATGTGAAATTGGGTTAATTTCTATGAGAGGTTAGGTAAGCATCTCTAAAGCATTTATGAATTTCAAGTAAGCACAGGACCATGAAGTGTCAAACCGCTAAACAACACACATTGTGAGAGTTCAATGTAGATAGCTAGTCCTCTGACTTACACTAAAGGACTTTTGGTTTATAAAAATTATATGTTTTACCAAATTCCTATAAGACATGATTAGTTGTCCAATGGCTAGTTCATAGCCTGATAAGCACTAGTACATATGCATTGAACTGTAAATATTCTCTAATATATTGTATGTATTTTGAAATAGAGGGTGATTTTTGTATATTTTATAAATATACAAATATTTCACAATACATTTGGTAGTGTATGAAAGTTATAAATAAAATAGTATTATAAGGAAACATGTCCCAAATGAAAGGATATATGTGTTTTTATAAATAAGGGATATATTTTGGCCATTTATATGTAAAAGATATACACAAAGAATATATATAAGAAAAATATTTTTCCTGTATTGTTTTAATCTCCCATCACTTACAAATATTATTAGATAATGATATTTAATTGTAGTGTTGTTCAATGGTTCTATACTTAGAAGTACACCCTTATAGAATTAATAGTCATTATATCTTAAAGGGAATACTGTCATGAAAATATGTTTGTACCGGAATATCGTCCTAGAGGGACAAAATTTTTCTTAAGGACAATACATTTATGCATACCATAACTATGAGTATCTTGTGTTATTTGTTACATCATCAATTTTATATTAAAAAATCTTTAACATTAGCTTTAATCCAACCTAGAGGAGGTAGACGGGAATGTAGAATATATATAGAGGGCACCCAAAACAAGACCAAGAGAACACAAAATGCCTTTATCACGACCATACCTCACAAAACCTGGACAAAGATTAAAGAATGAAGAATATGGCCATTGGAAGAAACCTAACACAGAAAGAAGGAATTACATCTTCAAAACCTAAATTCAATTCGAGATCTCCAAATCAAGTAAAGGAGAAAATAAGCCGCCAACCAAAAGATTCTGTAATTGAGGATTGCAATGTTGGCTCATGATAAACTAACCATACACAAATCCTTTACCGTAGTTTTAATGTACACTTCAAATCTGGCATCTATAGAACCAACTTGGTGTTGCAACTGTCATGTCAATCTTTATCTCAAACATCGTAATTCTCAACTGGAATACCTCAAAATTCACTCTTTTTTTTTTTTTGAATATTTCTTCCATTCCTCAAAATGGCTAAATAACAATACTATAATTTAGCTAATAGCGAGATTTCGCTCTTCATCTCGCAATTCTTAAAAAATATAAATATAGTAAGGATAATATTTGTTTTAACTAGCTAAACCAACAAAACCCCAATAATAGCTTCCAAAATGAATCTATCAATTAATCACCCAAAATACAAACTTAATTAATAATATATCAATTGAGGAAGGGTGAGTCATCAACTCAGTAAATAAAGCAATGCATAACATACAATATATTGGTTTTCCTTTTAAACAGATAAAATATTCACAAGCCCCTTACATTTATTCATATAGTAGACAATTAATACACTAAGATTATTTACAAAACATATCATAATATAATATGAAAGACGTGATTAAAAAATTATTATTCAAATATATTCAAATTTGCTCATTTTAAAAATCGAGGCTCATTAAAGAAAACATATTTAGATGTAGTCATGTAGTATCAAAATTTCTTCTCATAAAATAATTTTATATTTGCTCACACATAGTGTCACTTGTAACACTAGTCACTCAAACATTTACAGAATTAGATAATGTACACAACCATAATAGAATCTCAATTGGTTTAGAAAGATATATTGATGCAGTCGATCTATTACAAACAAATGAGCCAAAATAATTTCTTTTACATATTTTATAAAATACAAATTAGTATGCATTAGTTTTATATCAAATATTAAACATACTTTATTACAAAATAATATTAGTTCTATAAAATAATTAAAATAAATAGATTCTCCAAAAATGTAGTTATGTTTCCTTGTTTAAAATTAACGTAGATAGGTTTATAAACAAATATATTTATAACATAAAAGCCATACATTTTCTTGAAGACAATATTATGAATAGGTTACTTGCACCAAAGCAAAAAGTTTAAAGACACCTCTAAGCATCAAAGTCTCCAATTAATAATACTATACATAAAAGCGCAAAACTTGATCACAACTTCCCAAACTGAGGCTAACTTATCCTACTTTGTAAGTTTAACTCCCTTCATGCTAAAGTTCTTCAAATTGCTAAAATAATAAATTACTTAAAACTCTTTAAACGCAAATAATAAAGATTTCAGAATTTAATTAAGTCTAAAACCATATATTATAAAGCGTCAAATTTAAATTTTCATAATCTGTCCTTTAAATTTTCACACTTAACAACCTCAATTCAATGATTTTAACACTTAATATACTAATACGCTTATGCTAAAATTTACAAGAGTCATTGATGATACTTACAATTACCTTGTATAAAAATTTCAGAATATTTGAACATTAAAATATTTTTGGTTCAAGTAAAAGTAAATTGTCCAGTAATTTTTAATTTGATTTCATTTTATAACTTTTTTTATTAGTATTTTAAATTTTACAGAAAATAAGTAGACTTGTATAAAAAATAGTATATCGATTTTTAAAATTTGTTAATGTTATATAAGTGGTCAAATAAATTTTACTTTCAGACCTATGTCAAAAATTACAATTTTCCATAGAATACAATTACCTTCAAGAAAATCGTCAAAAAGTGGTTTCTTAGCCGATTTTCATGGAATAAAATTCTACAAATTATAAGCGTAGTTTCATTTTCAAAAATCTTTGCCAATTAAGGAAAAAGATATTAAAAATTGCGTTTTAATTGTTAATAAAAAAGTTGTTCAGTTAACATGGGAAACTTCTAATCTCAATACTCATCAATAATATAATAATTAAAAGATGAAACCGATAATTCGAATTAATCAGACCCATGGCATACAAATAAGAATATAAAAAAATCTTAAAACAAACAAACTGAATATTCAAGAGAACTTACCTACAAGAACATTCATTAGAATAGATTAAACTTATTTCTCAATCCTCTTTTTTTTTTTTTAATAAATCCCAATTTACTAAAAACTAATAATTATACCTATGTTGAATGTTAGTTAGCTATAAAAATTATTTTTAAATTCCTAAATAGAAATAAATTTAATAATAATAATAATAAGTATTATTTCATAATATATTGATAATTAAATATTTATTGATATATTATAAGTAAATAAACTTAAATATTTAATTTATAATATGTTAATAATTCAACAATAATTACTAATAGAAAATAAATAAATTAAAACATAAATATATATTAATTTATAAATAAATATATTGTTAATACTTATGATTATATTATGCTGGACTATTTTTTTAACATTTAAAATTAAATTGATTTTTTACCTACATGTTAGCTTAATAAAATAGTTATTGGATTCATGTTAAAAAACAAAGACCTGAAAGATGAAAGGTAAAGGTTCAAATTTATAAAACTTTAATCAATATTTCTTATTTAAATCAAAGTTAATGAATACTCTTTTGAGAGAAATCATATTTCATCATCTGAATTATAAGTAAACTAAAATATTAAATTATCTTTAATTAGAATTCCACTAAATCTTAAATTATCTCTGATCAGAATCCCACTTAAACTAATTTTTTAAATAATTTAACAAACCAACAAGTTTATAAAGAAAGATAAAATAGAATAAAAGAGTTCTTTCTCTACTTACAAATTAATTTATTAGTTGATATCAGGTGATAAAATCTAATATTAATATATTATAATTTGCATAAAATATATATAATATAAATATATTATTCATAAAATTTATACATTTAGAATATATAATAATAATATTGTATTATTATTGAGCTAGAAAATAATATTATTATTTTTTTTATTAATATATTTTATATAAATTAAGGAATATGTATATTTTTCATTTTTCTCATTCGTGATCCGTTAAGGAGTGTTAAAGAGAAATCACTAATATGTTTTGTACTTATACTCTTTAGTAGTATTTAGAAAAACAGTTACTATTTGACTAATAATTATTAAATGCACTTACGTTATATTTTTAGTGTTAAATTAAGCGTTTGGATTTGTAATTAAAAAAATACTTTTGCATTAACAAATTACTAAAATGGACAATTATAACATTTTTTCAAATAATAATATATAAAAGTAATGTTATTATTAAGTAATATCTAAAATTAATATCTATACATTAGTATTTTTTTAATAAAAATAAATATTTTAAAAAAAAAATAAAAATAAAAATTGTAGAACATGATTGACATTCTATATTTTTTTAAATTAACTATTTTATAAAATTTAATAAAGAACATAATAAATATACATGTAATAGTCATATTCTTATATTTAATATTTTTAATATTAATAATACATTAAAAGTATTTAGTAATAATAATATTTCTATTTTATAAATATCTCTAAAAGTGATTACTATTTGTTTCGTGATTACTATTAAAAATTAAGTAAATATATTTGTTATAAAAATAATTATAAATTTCAAATTTTCAAAAAATAATAAAATAATTAATTTAAAAAATATAACAAAATAGGATATAGATTGAAATTTTTAAAGTTAGTAGAGACATCTTGGAAATGATAAAACCTTCATTAAATTAAGTAAAACTTTTAAAATTTTTTGAGGATATTTTGAAAATCACATATCCTTATTAAAATTACAGGCTACTTGTTTAAACACTTCAAGTACAAATTTCATTAAAAAAAAAAAAAACTGTACTCTGTCCTAATTTAAAAATTACTGTAAGTGCTAATTTGGATAAACAATTTTTTGCTAAATTTGAGGAACATGTCAATAAACAGATTTGAAGTGCTAATAATGCCAAACGAACCCTTAAATTACATCTTGAAAACCCCTCATTTCAGTTTGTGTATATTATGATTTTTATTAAATTTATATTTTTGTTATCTATTTTTTTGGTTTTTATTATAAGTAAAAAAATTGGATTATTTATCATTTTAGTTTTTAATTTATGATGGTAAATTGTTATATGTCAATATTTTAATATTAAAAATTTAAGTATAAATTTGTAAGTAATAAAAATTTGTATTAAGAATAAATTAGTTGGTAATTTTCAAAAAAAGAATATTTTTGTTTAAAAAAGATTATCTCAGCCAAATAAAATTGATTATTTTTGTCAATTATTTTATTGTCATTAATAATTTTATAAAAAAATTAAATATTTATTTTTATCATATTATTTTGATAATACGTAAAATGGTAATTTTGCATATAAAAAATTAATTTACTATTATTGAAAAGATATAAAAATTTTTCACTCTATGAGATTTGATGAAAAATTTTATACTATATATAATAATTTATATTTAATATAATTCAACTTTATTCATTAATTACCCATATATAATATAAGTTCTTGAATTATTGTTAAATAATCACAATTATGTATAAAAATTAAATATATGCTTTGAAACTTTTTAAAATTAATTTTTAAAAGAAAATAATTATATTGATAATCAATTTTATTTTATTAAAATCTAAAATTATATTTTAATTTTATTAAATTTTAAAATTATAACATTAAAATATATCTATTGTTTCTTCAAATAATTATAAAGAAAATAATAGTAATAAATTTATTTTTGTATAATTGTTAAAGATAAAATTATTGTTAGATTAAAAATAATAATAATAATAAAATTTGAATTATCTTGTATTACAAAATTATTATATTAATATAATAACATCAAAATAATTTTTTAAAAAATATAAATTAAATATGTATTTGTAATTAAATATTTTTATTTACACATTTTAACTAATGACTGTAACTTATGTAGTGATAAGGTAGTGTTATGTTTGTCCAAATTTAGTGTTTAAACTTTGATAGTTGTAAAATTTTTTTTTTTTTTCGAATTTAAAACGGGATCAATATTGAGCTGAGGGCCTGCAAGGATCCCACCGCAAACCGAAGATATCTCAACACATTCCCCTTCCGCCAGAACTAGGGATGGTCTGGGAATGAGTATGTACGGCTTAAACCAGTGATAGGCCGAGGAATTGGGTTTCCGACCCATTACCATTTATATGCTAAATAAATAATTTCACTAAAGTCCCAAAATTTACTCTTATGCACTTTTTACCCGTAACAACATAACTATTAACGAAACGTCCACAAGGGGGAAAAAACACATTCACCCATAATTACAAATATATTACATAATGTACCATAAACACGTATTTTTAATTTAATAATAGATTCTGGCTGTTACAATAGTAGTAGTCGTCATAGGACTGAAGTTGAAATTCCAAAGCAAACCACTCCCAGAATAGAGAATGAAGAACACGCCAAAAGATAGATATCGCCACTCTCAAGGACGGAATCTGTCCGGAGCTCGTTTTCAAGGAATCTCCAGACAACAAGATGACAACTTCGGGTAAATAAACCCTCGTCAAGCTTTGCTAGCCCAAGGAATCTGAGAACGACAAATTCTGAAGGAATCATAACTGGACTTGAGAGTCAAATTTCCATCTCTAGACGTGACCCAAACTATCTTGTCCTCCCACCAAGTCCCGGAAGCAGTTAACTTCTCTCTAAGGCAGTCCGCAAAGAGGGAAAATAGTCAAAGTAACGGGAGGGAAGATTCCGAGCAGCATCTTTAACACAACAAAGCTGAGAAGAGAACCTTTCCAAAGACAAAATGTGATCAGGAAACCAAATTAACCTGAGAGCCATCTCCAATCAGCCTAACATTTGGATTCCTGCTATGGCAGAATTGCTCTAAATTTCATTATTTCAATAAAATAACCTTATCATGTCTAATTAATCAGAATATTGATCTTGGAATCAAGGGAGTATTATTCATGCCTTGTGGACTAGGAATAGTTGTCCCAGTGGGTTTGTAGGGGCTCAAACTGACGCAAAGAATTGCACTTTGCTATATTTTTTCTCCCAACTTCTTTCACGTCCCACCTGAAGAATATTTCATTTCATTACCTTTAACAGCTTAATCACATTAATAACTGACCAACAAATTGAACAAAATCTACCTTTCAATCAAAGAGAGGTTGCTCATCAGTGAGGATATTCACTTAAAACCACTTTTCTACGACATCTTTGCTCACTTTTATAGTAACTCAAGTTCTTCGAGTACCACAAGGCTGTAGATGAGAACAGAAAATTTATTTCAGAGGAACAACGAACACCAAGGTGAATTCTGTTAAATTTTGACCCCAAGGAGACACTGCCAGAAATTGAGCTTGCCGGTATCTTCTCAATGTTAATTGACAAAATTTTCTACTTCTTTATGCTTAGGAAAAAAAGGCTGCATACCAATTTCTGTTTTCCTAGACGTCAACTACTCTTCAGTAAAATTTTGATGATTGAAAGCAATATAAATAGAAACTGGTGTGTGTGTGTGTATATATATACACACACCCACACACAAGACTCCCAAGTTCCTTTTGTTCAATTCCAGACCTTGAATTCTTTGTACAAAATTGTTAGGAAACAAAAAAATGCCGAACTACTGTGCATTCTTTTCAAATTAAATAGAAGGTCGAACAAATTTTTATATTACACGTTTTCATACCAAAAAAAATTGCTGGTCTGAACTTTAATAAAATGTAAATGTTCTCAAGATATAAAACTAGATATGAAAATTCTGACACAGTTTCTTTGCATATAGAAGAGAACATACCTTTTTTATTAAAGAGCATCCATAAATCCTTAGGATCATCATCCTCTGCAACAACTTCTTTGGTAGTAAATAGTAGTTGCCAGTGTGTCTAAGCTGAATCCTGAACTGCAGTGGCCATCCTAGGATTAGGGACCGCAACTTAGTGAAATTAGTCCAACCAATTAGTCCAACCAATACTTTTATCATCATGTAGGTGAACATGGTCTCCATCACATTCCTCCAGCAAACTATCTCTGAATGATGTAAAAACTTCTTCCTTGTTCAAATTTTTTGAGCCTGGGCAGCTCCTTTATCATCAAGAAGCTTAATTGATCAAACAAAGTTTTGGGGTCTGCCTCATCTTCAATTATCTCTTCTATTGAATTACACTCTCTCATTGTCAAATGCTTGAGTCGCTTGAGTCTTGTCCGCATGCTAGATGGAAAAATATTCAATAATTGATAACAGGATTCTACCTCCAAGTACTCTAATTTGCTGAAAGAATCCAAAACAAGCTTCTGGTGCCATATATTTCTCAAGTTTTCCATGGAGCAGATTCTTAATGTCCCAACACTAGGGAGTACTACCTGAAGAATACATAATTTCATCATAATACTTATCATTATTTGACATTCAAATTAACAACATAATTATTTGAGCTAATCACAGAACACGTGAAACATCGACAACGTTAACATATCAGAGGGATGGTGCTGAAAATATAGCACATATTTGATAAACATTAAACTAAACTGAAGTACAGCATGGCAGAAAAATCACCTTTTCATCAAAGAGAGCATGCTTGTCGGTTTGTATGCTTTCTTCTACTGAACTGGAGATGAAGCTTTTCAAATCAGGGCAGCAGTCAATACGTAGTTCATGCAGAGACGGGAGTTCAATTGAATTTCCAACGCCAAATCTTTTTAGTTTGGGAAGATTTGAAAGTGACAGGTAAACTAGTTTAGGAAAAACCATTTCCATCTTCTTTTCTTCATCTCTTCCTAACCCGGTGGAGTCAATCACCTCTTCCATTGATTTACAGTGACTTATGTCAAGTCTTTGTAGTTGGTTGAGATTATTACTAGTAACCATGGCGCATGAAAACAAAAATTTCAGACCACTACATTTCTCCACGGTCAAAATAGTTAAAGTTCTACCACAAGAAGACATAGCCGGAAACTGATTGAGCCATATCTTTTTAATGTTAATTGAGGATAGTATCAACTTCTCCAGGTAAGGAACCGTGACCTGCATACGTTAACAGTTCATTTTTCCAAGCCTTTAACAACTCCTTGATATATATATATATATATATATATATATTGATGATTGAAAAGAAAGATAAAGCTAAAATTATGAACATAAATATATCAACGTAATGAACATACCATTTCATTGAAGAGTGTCCATAAATCATCAGGATGATCCTGTGAAATGATTACTTTGGATGACGAAGTTGTTGCTGTCATCTCCAGGTCAAACACGGAACTTCTAAGCACTGGTAGGTGTCGTAGTGTTAGGGACTTCAATTCAGTGAAGTTGATAATCCCACTTCTAGTTCCATTCCTATTGTCATGGCTTTCACAGCTTTGGTTGCCAACAATCATTTCCAGATTCTTGCAATCACTCACATCTATTTCTTTAAGCCACAAAAGGTTTTTGGCCACAGACAAGGAGAAGAGATGCTTTAGTGATTGACATTTCTGAATATTAATGATTCTTAAGTTGCTGAAAGCCTGATCATACTCTGAGTAATTAACAACATATAAAATCTCAGGACCATTTTGTACATGGAGATGCTTCAATCGTGGTAAACCTTCCCCGTTGTCAAATTGGGGAAAAACATTCATAAAACCCATCGGTGCATCTAAATGGAGATTTTCAGTTCTCTGCACCAACTTTTTCACCCCATCCTGCAAGGGGATATTGCTTTTATTGAGCTTGAGTTTCAATGTTCTTGAGGTTTCATATTCATTGGACCAGACCCACCCATCTCCTACAAATATTCTGTATCTTTCAAACTCCTTGAAGACCAAATCCTGCGGAATAACTTGAAGATCCGGAATATGTACCTCTAAGGAGGTAAGTTTCAACAACGGCTTCAGCTCAACAAGACTGGCATTACTTCGACCTTCAAGCTCCCAATTCATAAAGCTATTACCCATATATAGTTCTTCTAGTTGCGACAAGTGCCTTATAGAATCTGGTTCGATCTTTGTAAGCTTTGAACAGTGGCTCAAATCTAGCAACTTCAACCGAGTTAGCTGTCTAATTCCTCCAGGTAACTTTTCAAATTCAGAATGTCGAAAGCTAAGAATCTCTAATCTCTGTAGCTCTCCAATTGTTGCCACATCTTCTAACAGACAGCGTTCAAGAGAGAGTGTTCGAAGGTTAGTCAGGGGACTAAGTGATGAAGATAATGATCTGAAATGAATTCCGGATAAATCTAAAACTAGAAGATTTGGTGTCCCTTGAAAAAAGGTTTCTGGGATTTCTAAAGAGAGAACTTTCATAAACAGCGAAAACAACTTGAGTGTCGAGCATTCTAGATTTTGAGGAAGCACACAAATATCTCTAAAAGGTATAGAAATAGCAATGGGATTTTTTTTTGCTTTGTTTTCTAGCTCTGCCTCCAAATTAGAAACATTTTGGATATTAAACATAAGCTTATCAGTGGCAATTGATACAGCAAAAGCATGAATGATTTCATGCATTTTGACATGATCTTCATTGTCACCATCAAACAATAAATTTGGATCTTTAAGATTATCTGTCAACGTATGCAACCTATGCCTTGCTACTTCCAATGTGTCAACCTCTGTAATCACATCCAAACCCACACCATACCTCATCAAGACATCAGTAGCTATTCGACTGGAGTCATTTTGCAGACCACAGAGCTCAAAGAGTGACCTTTCTTCATCACTCGGCAGGTGTTTGTAACTGACTTCTACAAAAGACAAATTTTCGTTCAGTCCTTGGATTTTTCTTGGGTTGCATTTATTTAGACTATTTGCCACATCCATCCAAACAGAACGATGCCTTCCTTTCAGTGTATTTGCAATTGTTTTGATTGCAATAGGCAAACCTCCACATTTTCCAACAATGTCAGATGCTATATGTGGAAATTCAGAAATTTTAGGTGAATCATCCACAATCTTTTCAAACAAAGACTTTGCATCTGCAGCGGATAAAACACCAATAGGGAAAATCTTCTCAATATTCATATCATAGCGCAATAGACGTTCATTTCTCGAAGTAAATAATAAAGTGCAGCGTCTCTGATTATCAACACTCCCTTCCTCATCATTCCCAAAACGAATTCCAATATCACCCAAGACAGGCTTTTTCCAAATATCATCCAATATAATGAGAACCCGCTTCCATGCCTTCAACCTTCGATGTAGTTTATCATTTCTCACAACTGCACTCTCATTCGGGTCAAAATTCAGGCTTAAAGCATGAGCAATTTTTTCTTGAATTGCTTTCCAGTCCGGCTCATGTGTTACATCAGCAGTAGCCACCGCATCAAACATTTCTCCCAACAAGGCTCGCCTCGCAACTTCTCTGACTAGCATGGATTTCCCCATCCCACCCATCCCACACACCCCGATCATGTTAATTTTAGAATCCTCCAGCGCATCCATAATATTTTGGAAAACTGGCAATCTTGAACCAAAGTGCTCGTAGTCTTTGTCAGGTGTGAGTTCTCCCCTCTCCAGAGCAGGATCGTAGGAAATATCACTCAAGTAATTGACTACTTCTTTCAAGAGATTGGCACAGTCTTCTGCTGCCTTCGCTGCCCTCCTGGTAAGAATGTAACGCTTGATAAAATTTGGGCACAATCCTTTGAAACAGGGCTTCGTTGCTTCACCTTCATCTTCACGGATTGGAGTTACTGTGCTTCTATCGAATTCTTCCACTTTAGTCATCCAGTTTCTATAATATTCATCAATCTCTTGCCCTCGATTTACACCATAGTCAATCCTTCGTTCCACCGTTCTTCTTGCAAGTCCCAGCTCCGCAATTTGACTCTTAAAGTGGTTAACTTTGTTCTGGTAGTTGAAAAAATAAGATATCTCCCGTATAATGGGATCGAGCAATATCTCTGTAACTTTAGTTGCAGCGCCGGAAACAGCAGCTTCACCCAGCCCTGACATAGCCGGTTTCTTATTATCAATACCGCTTTCTTTTTCTTCGGGATTTGTGTTTTACAAAGTAAAGCCAAATAAAAAAACCTACGGAGAAATTAAAAAAAATAAAAAAAAACACAGATAAATGTATTCGTCAGTATCAAAAGATTTAACAGAAAAGTTCGGTAAGCAAAGCAGAGTCTTCTAGCAACAGATCGCAAACACGTCAGAAACAACACTGATAAAATTAAGAAAAAAAAAAAGAGAAATGACAGTAAGCCAATAAATGAGAAACAAATTAATAATATTATATATATATATATAAACGAAAATGAAAGCAAGAAAGAAGGAATTTCGGAAAAGCTTAGAGCACGTGCACCTGATGGAAAATGATTCAGATTGTTTGCGGAGTTGTTTAACCTAGATCAGGAGATCAGATCGAAGTTTTTTTTTTTTTTCCTCTTCTTCTTCTTGGCTAGCTATGCGCATGAAAAAACCCAGAAAAGTCTGAAAATAGAAGTACTACTACTGACTACTGATGCCTAGCAAAACAAGAACATAGAGGTTCAAAAACTCGAGTCTTTAATTATTGTATATCCTTTATTAATTAATTTAAAGAATATAATTGTGACGAACATTGACATGCCTTCAGATGCATTTTAGTAAAATTGCACTTAGCTTTAAATTTTTTAGGGGTATTTTCACATACTACCCTGAGGTTTGTAGAAATTACAGGACAATAAAAACTTGTAAAACTTTATGAGTACCTCTCCTATTAATTACTATAGAAATTTCATGGAAAATTTACAATAGTATCGACTGTTTACTACCTTTTTTCTAAAATAAGTGCTGCTCAAAAACACTTTTGAAAATATCCAACTCATAATTTTATGGATACAATTACCTTTTAACAACTTTTAACTTACCTCCGTCCAGTTCTTTATTTTTTTTCTTCCGTCTCCTTTCCTTCTTCCAAATTTCCTTAACTTTTCTTCTATCTTTTTAAACGGATATTTCTTAAACTTGTTTACCCTAAAACCTCAACTCCATTACAATTTAAGTAAAATCACAAGTGAGCAGAAAGAAAATCAGGTGAGTGTTTAAAGTTTAAAAAATCTGAAAAACTAAAAAATGTGACATGATTTTTTTAGTGTTTGTATGTAATTAAATAAAGCAATGATAGAATTGTCAAATAAGGTTTATATTACATGTTTGAGTGTGTTTGATGTACTTGATGAGTGAGAACTTTGGTGTCATTGGATTTTGGAAGACGATTGAGGACATTTTCGAGCATATGTATTTATTTTTCTCATGCTCAAAACTAAGTTTCAAGCATAAACAAAGGATGCTCATGCTTGAAAGTAAAAAATTACTACACATGCTTGAAACTTACTTATTTTGAAGCATAAGCAAATTTTTTTTTTCCAGAAAAATCTTCTGCAGTTTAGCGCATAAGCAATATTTTCCCAAAAAGTTCTTATTTGCATTGTCTCACTAATATATATTTTTATATTTTGATTTAGTGTAGGTATGACTAACTGTTTAACGATAGTTACTATGCATAACGGCTCATAGGAACGAACACAAATGGCAACAAAGTATACGTTAGCGAAAGGATGAAGGGGTTTCCTGTGGATCAAGAGATAGCATATAATCAATTTATACAGATGTTGTACAATGAATTTAATATTAATCATTTTGAATTTATCATGTTGATAAAGATCATGTATTCGATATGTACACAATGAAGGGTGGGCAGATATTACAACTGAATTGGACTTTCGAGCATTTATGACTACCAACAGTTCTTATATGATAAACAGGAGAGGTTATCGTCTATTATATATTACCTTAGATCGTGTAGATAGCACAAAACAAATAAGAGAACACATACCCAATAATGGTACACCTGGTGGAATTCTTACAATGCCAACTCAATTTATGTTTTCTAGTGGAAGTAATTACGTAAATGATACACTTCTTGCAATGACAACACAATTTCAACACACTAGTCAGTTTAAGTACACAAGACAAGGGTTTGCAGATCATTCCTCTCAACATGGTTTAGACCCACTAATCCCTCTGATTCCTCCGCACCCATTCTATCGCTAGTTGGATGATGTAACCACCATTAATGAAGGTGATTCCACTCCCTGCAACAACGATGCGTAGCGAAGTAACTATCATAAAAATGACTATTATGATACTCAACTAAACATTAGTGGCAACGACATTCCTCCACATTGCGAAAATAAAAAAAATGTCGCTGATAAAGAAACAGAGCCAACAGAAAGTGGATGTAACGATTCCATTCAGAAGAGTTGCTCAACGGCAGCTCCATCATTAGGAAATCAATTTATTTGATGGTTCCCTCTAATTCCACCGTCAATAACTATGCTAAATGATGCATTCTTAGATATGAGAGATCACTTGAGTTTCACTTTCTTCAAAATTATTTTTTCATACTACTACAAGTTCATATCCTCATTTTTACGCTTTCAACGATCATAGAAAGTTGCTTCAATTTCAACTTGGCTAATTTGCAAAAAATCAGTAGTTAGAATTAAAGATGCAAAGGAACAAAAATTATCCATAAATCAAGTCAAACCCAAAAGATACTTTCTTTGCACAAAACCAAGTATTATAAACCATAACTACATAAACATACAATTAAATTTATGGAACCAACAATCTCAAATTTCTTCAACCAATAAACAAATAAAAATTAAACACACTTCAGACTGTTGAACAGAAGAATTAGAGGATTTGTAGACAACTGGGTTGTTTGTGGTGGGGGTTGCTTTGATAGTAGCTATGGATAACTTAATATAAGAAAAATTTGCTTGGCAACATGTTTTATTAGAAATCGAATGCTTCGTATGAAAGGGTGTACAAAAATAAGTACTGGAAAATTAGTGCAATTCACATTAGTACATGCAGCTAATCCTATTCTTGAACTCAAGATTGCCATGACAAACAATTTATTTTCTTACGTAAAAAGATCTTGTCAAGTTATTCTTCTTATAACCAGGTTATGGAGAAAATTCTTATCTGTTCCATGTGTAATTTCTAGACTCCGTCTAATTCTTGGTCTATAAATACAATTTTTAATCATCATCTTTAGATATTGCTTGATGATAACTATACTTGAACCAGTAAGCAAAATAAAAATTGTGTCAAATGATGCCAATAAGTAGTTATCTAACATTGATTTCCATTAATTTGGCCGTGCACACACATAGACAATTTTGTGCACCACCAATTTCATGGCGTTCAAGCCACAATAGGCAAATAAAAGCAAACCCAAAATCACTCACAGATTCATCATTTTTTACATACAATATGAAACCTATACTAAGTTTCTAAATTTAATCAACAAAAATACACATTTTCCATAAATCCAACCTCAAATCAATTCAAAAAACTGTTAAAATTAGAGAAAAATGCATACAGTCGTCGTTGTCAGTGCCTTTGTTGCTGTTGATTTTTTGACAGATCCCTCCCTAAATCTCTATCACTATCAACTAGTTGAGAAACCAACTTGTGCCGCCATCTACGCTGCCACCTATGTTCTTGAGATCTCTCATTTCCACTTAATTTTAACACCAGAATTAGAATATTAATAAACAATAACTTTTAAGAAAACTCACTCTCACTTCTTATACTAATATTTAAAATATTTTTATACTCTTATTCTCACCCATAATAATTATTTTAGTACAATTTTGGTTATGCTCAAAAGTATAGTTGTAAGCACGTTGATTACATCCTAACATAATCGAAACTACAATTTCGAACATGTTAAATCTTACTTCCAAAATCTCATTTAGGATTCTCAATCATGGAAATTCCTATTATTTGAGATCAAAAAATAACATTATGTAATGACTAATGAAACTAATCAAATTTGTATATAGACTCTGAAAAAATCGAAATTATGGTTTCAAGCATGTTTAATTTCATTAACATGATAAAAACTATGAAATAAACATGCTTGAAACTTATCAAAATTTTGTATGTATGGACACTCTAAAAAAAATCAAAATTATGACTTCGAGTATTTTCAATTATGTTAACTTGTTAGAAACTATGAAATGAATATGCTCGAAATTGATCAGATATGTATGTAGACTTGAAAAAACTACTCATTTATCTTATACAACATATTTCAATTTAAAAACAAATTATTCGAATATTTAACCAATGAAAGTAGCTAACATTCAAACTGACAAAATTTAGCTTTCAATAGCAAATTAGTCCAAACAGATCTTCATATCAACATTTAATATGAAGTACAGAACATTTTTAGGTATATATCATAGCCAAACTCCAATCCATTCTCTAAATTCCAACATATTGACTAAACATAATTTGTATATACGTCCACAATTACATAAATATGCAAAAGATTCTTAACCACTATAATGTGATAGATTTTAATAGCAAAAGAAGGACAGTAAGTGCAAGAGTAACCATTATTGCAATAACAGAAACAATAATCACCTGGAATCTCACCAAACACTAAATTATAAAACTAAAATTAATATTTTAATAGGCACAGGTATCCTAATGTCTTTCACATGGACTATTAAAGACAAATTGATTCTTAAGTTTCAAATTGTATAACTTGAAATTGCCCACAATGTCATGTGGAAATACATTGATAACATGATTTTAAATTTCAAGATTGAATAAAAAGAATGAGACTACAGTCTTTTTAATGAAGTTGAAAGGATAGGTAGGAAACTCAATAATGTTTAGCTCCCTTCTCTTTTATGCCATTATTTAACTACATCAATTTATATAGACAGTATCATAGAAAATATTATGTAATCCCTAATCCCTATTAGAAAGAATGAAAAAGAGAAAAAGGACCCAAAAATTTCCTTTGAAATGAAAATTTTTTTAACATTGCTTCTATTAACTTGACACATATTAGAATATTAACAAATTTGATAAACCATAATTTCGCGTTTTCACCAAAATTCTATTAAATTAGACCAAAACAAAACTTAAGACCAAATTGGATTATTGTAAAAATGAAATGCACAAAAACACATGTAGAAAAAACCTTGCACACTAGAAAAAACTAAAAGTGTAGTTTCGATCACACCTTTCGATTTCTAACATGCCCGAAACTTGTCAATAGCATTCAGGAAAAAATGAAACTCAAGTTTCAATCATGCATTAAATTTTTCAAGTGCTCGAAACTATGACTATATTATGCTCGAAACTAATTACTAATATGACTATATCATGCTTAGAATTTATCAATACTATTTTAAAAAAAATTTTACAATAATTTTGATGAAGCTAAAAATACAGTTTCAAGCACGGTAAAATTCATCAATATAAGCAAATATGTGATCAAAACTATTGAAGCTTTTATTCTCAATGCCTCTAATGACACAAACAACCAAATTTCACACAACAACATAAATCTCCTATAATCCAGCAACATATATGTATTTTACCACATTTCAAACATAAATTACAAAAAATCTACAAAAAAAACTTATGAAATTCAACATATCTATTCAATTATAGCAGTGTGCCACTGTTAACCACTGTTCATATCACCTCAAAAACTCCTATCGTCAACCCACAATACAATCTTCGTCGACCCCCGCCATCTATAGCCATTTTTTATACCACATTAAATGGATTTGGTTTCCAAGTGATCATTGTTTTTATTATTGCAATATTGTTTAGTTTCCAAGTGATTATGGTTTCATTTTTGTAAAATTGAATTTAGCAATTTCAGTTATGTTTAGGGTAAAAAATGGGATTGTTAGATTTTGTTAAAATTGGTTAGAGAGGCAAATTTGTCCAAAATAATTTTGCATGGTCATTTTTAAAACAATTTTGAATACAATGGTCAATTTAGAAAAGTTGGGGTGAACAATGGTTAATTTAGTAAATTTCCCTAATTTCATCCATTGACTATTAATTGACCATTCAAAAATACTGAAAAGTCTAAAACAACCTTGTTGTCTCTTATTATATTCTACGTTCTTCTACTACTAAATTCGACATTCTTCTTCTAATTATTTGAAATAAATCTACCTTAACTTTAGTTAAATTAAGGTTTAATTCTATTACATTAAAATTTCTTTATTCTTGACATTGATTTTAAAATAAATTAACGCAAATTTTTTTTTTTTTTTTGCCTTTAATGTTGAACTAAAGTTAAATTAGCCCTAAAATCCCCCTCAACCCTAATTTTGAACACCAACAACAATATCAGTCGTCGCCTTTACCAACTTACCACCCAAGAACAACAACCTTCTCTACAGAATAATAGCAGTACTTACAATTCAAATTAATAGACCTAATGTTTTGAAATATCTTATACCACTATTAAGCCATTAAAGAAAATGTCTTATACCAGCATCAACACAAACTATCCAACACTATAAGATTTTATTGGAAATTAGGTTTTCTTTATTTAAAGAAAGGAAAAGATAGGTGGGTTGGTCGATAAATTATAAAGATGGGAGTAAGGGATGAGGGTGGCTAATAGAGATGGAAGGAAAGGATAGATGGAGATGGAAATAGGTGACAGCTAGTAAAGATAGAGAATGAAAAGATGGGTAAAGATGGAAGTAGTTAGTGGCTAGTATTATATTTTTTTATTATATTATCATATTATTTTATTATTGAGTATTTAATTTTTTATAATTTTTTTAAAAGAAAAGAAAAATAGTGAAGAAATAGTAAAGTATGGTAAATTTATTTTAATGTCCAATTCACTAATAAAAGTTAATGGTTAAAGGGGAATTAACACATATCTCTCCTGAGATTTAGGATTACAATAGTTAGAGAAAAATTAAGGGTAAAAATACATTTACTTCCCTGGAGCCATCCATCTCCGTTAGTGTACAGTTTTTTTTTAGGGATATTATGGTAAAATGATCGATCACTTTCCCCATTTGTGTTTTTTGACTTGAATATTGCAAATCAGAGAATGAATTTGCAGAGAAAAAGAGAGTTTTGCAAGTAAAAGGCAGGTTGGCCATAAAACTGAATGGGCATCAGGTTTAAAACTGTCAATCTATTAAAAGATTTGTCGATATGATGCTTGACAACTCAAAAATGGATTGATGAGGGAGGGTTCTTAACATCGCTTCATGCTTTAGAAGAAGTCTTTGGAGAATGAAATTGGGGCTAGGGTTGACAATTTACTGAAGACATTATCCAACAAAGAGGGGAACGATGATGGATTTTTAGAGGAAAAGGTGAGTATGTTGTGGCATGCCAGTATGGATGAAATGAGTAGTTTGCTTGATCAATACACATTTTCACTATTGATAAAGGCATGTGCGAGTATTTGTATTGTTCAAGTTGGTCAATATGTTCATGGAAAGATTATTAGAAGTGGACTTCAGGGTTTTGGCAAAATAAGAATTGGGGTTTTTGAGTTATACATAACTTACTGTGACATGGAGAATGTCTTGAAGGTGTTTGATAAAATGTGTTATATAGATGTGATAGTGTGGAATTTGTTGATTCTTGGGTTTTGTAAAAAAGATGATGTTGATATGGGTAATGAGGGAAAGAAGTGTTGTTTCTTATAACTTAATGTTTCATTGCTTTAACATAAAGTGGGAGGCATAATGAAGCCTTGAGACTATTTCATAAAATGTTGATCAGGAATTTGAATTAGATAAGGCCATTGTGGTAACTATGTTACTTGTTTGTGCTCTGTTTGGGACATGTTGATGTTAGGCCATTACCAACATTGCTCAGTATGCTGTTAAAGAACTTAATAATCTTGAACCATGGAATTTTGTTAATTAGCATTATTGTCATTTGTTAAAGCATTTAACTAAAGACAGCCCTAAATTCTTCAAGCCAACCCAAGGGCTCTTAGATGAATTTTGTAACCTAACTAGACTAAAACTTGCCAAAAATAAGCAATGTATCTAAGAAAATCTCTGGAGATCAAGTTACTTCCTTGGTTTACAATTCGACTTCAACAGAAGTTGATGCTGTTAATATTGTATTTGATAAGGAGGTTAAAGGTCTCATCAACTATATTTTACAATTCAAACCAAATCAATTGTGAAGGTAGAGTAGGGGGTAGCTCTATGAATCTTAACAAGTCTAAGTATCAAGAAATGAAGGCTAAGCTCTTATATTTGTAGGAAGAGGTTGGTTTAATTTTACTAAACAATGACAGGAATCATTTCTAATTAGATAATGTAGGGCCCTTTAAAAATATAATAAGTATTTAGCTTAATTTATGTTCATATTCAATTCAAAACAAATCAAAAATTAGCAAATAAAGAGCAGTTACGTATTTTCACTAAAAATTGATGGACTTGAATAGCATCGGGAGAGGTATATGTTCCTTTTCCTATAGTTTTTCTCTAGATGTATTTTTTTCAAACTTGAAGGGAGGTATGTGTTAATATCCCAATGGTTAAAATTAACTATTCTACTGATAGAGTAGGTACTCCTGAATTTTCACAAATTTTTTATTTCTGTGGTTTTCACAAACCTCAGGGGAGGTATGTGAAAATATATATTTCTTCTTTGAATAATGTCTGCAGGCTTCGAGGGCCACCACCATCCAGTTGCAATTTTACAAGTCTTGAAAAATTCATAATATTTTAGAACCGAGGCGGAGCCAACATTGGCCCAGTGTAGGCTGGAGACCCCACTGAAATGTCCACTTCATGCTCCATAAAAATTAAAAAAAAAAAAAAAAAAAAAAAACAAAACAAAAAGGGGTCTGAATTTGGTTAGTGGATGATAAAATATATAAATTCAGGATTTACATCAGTCGAAGCTGAGTTATCAGAGATGAGACATGCATGTAATTACATTATTGCATTGTTGCATATTACGATGGGAATGATTTTTTCTAACTATAGATTTATTTAGTTCTTGCATTTTTAGTATATTTTCTCTACATGAATAATTTAAATATGCAAATTTATATTGTATTTGTTTATGCTGTGAGAAGCTAGACTCTTTATGGCTCAACCAAGTTTAGTCAATAAAGAAATGTTGCATATGTTATGACAATATAAATATTTGTTTATGTATTTGTTGAAAGTACAATTTAGTAGTAATACTTATTAATCAAGTACTAATTATAAGGATTTTGTATAATTTTATAGAGAAAAGAATATATAGACCCCTCTAATTTAGGTCTCATTTATTTTTTTGTCCGAACTCTAAATATAACTAAAATTTGAATTTGTATGATGTGTTTATTTTTTATTTTAAAACATATGAAAATAAGTATTAAGTTATTTGTTTTAGCAAAATAAAAAGTTTAAAATTTGATATTTTAACATATACACCCTTTTAAATAATATACTTATATTTATAATAATTTTGATTATATTATCACAATAATAGATAAAAAATTAATAAATTATGTTAATATGTACATTTTTTTTTTTTTGTAATATAATTAAAATTATGTAAATATATAAATTTATTACAATAATTAAAGTATAAAATAAATAGAATTTAGAAGACAAGTAAAGAGAACCCATAATAAAGAAGAGATACATCAAAAATAGTTAAATAGATTTTAATTCTTTTCGGTAAATAAATTAATAAAATAAGAATATTTTCAAAAAATAAAATATTAAATTATTCAGACGTTTATTTATTCAAATTTAAGTTAAAATTTTTAACTTAATTATATTCAGATATTTTTAATAAATATTCAAATATAAGTTAAAAAATAAATAACTTTTAAACATTTAAATAATTATATTCAAATTTTAGCACGAAAAATAAACAACCCTTGGCCTAATACCTAAATAAGTGATTTTTTATTTTTCTTACTAAAATCTGAATATAATTATTCAAATGTTTAAAAGTCGATTATTTTTTAACTTATGTTTGAATATTTAGTAAAAATATTTAATATTTTAATTAAGTTAAAAATTTTGATTTAAATCTGAATAAGCAAATATTTAATATTTTTATTTTTCAAAAATATTCCTATTTTATTAAATTATTTATTAATAAAATTAAAATCCTACTTAACTATTTTTAACGTATCTCTTCTCTATTGTCGACCTTTTTTACTTGTCTTTTCAATTCTACTTATTTTATTCTTTAATTATTATAAAAATTTATATATTTATATAATCACAAGTATATTAAATATCACTTATTATTTTTATTTAACTTTTATTGATTTTTATATCATCGATTAGAAATTATTTTTTAAAAAAAAATTATATATTAAGTAAATAAATAATATATATTAATATCATTTATTAATTTTTTGTTTATTATTATACTAATATAATCAAAATTATTTAAATATAAGTATATTATTTAAAAAGGTATATATGTCAAAATATTAATTTGTAAACTTTTTATTTTATCAAAAAAATAATTTAATTTTTATTTTTAAATATTTTAAAATAAAAAATAAATATATTATTTAAATTAAAATTTTAATCATGCCTAAAATTCAGACAAAAAAATAAAACCTACCTGAATCTTATAAAGTCTTTTTTGTTAACTGCAATTTATATTATATTCGTTGTTGTCATTTTGCGATACAACTGTCTGATAAATATTGCATTTCCTTTTCCTTGCACTCTGTTAATTTATTAAAATTTAATCTTTAATAACGAGTATTATAAGAATTGGAAAAGATGCTTTAGAAAAAGTGTGATGATTAAAGGTTTGAAAAGAGATCAATAATTGAATACATTTGTATTAAACTATAAATAAACAATACAGCGCAAAACAACATGGATAATGACACTTTAGAAAAAGTGTGCAGTGCAATAAGACATTAAAAAAAAAAAAAAGGAGCACTTCCAGATAATATTAATAAACTTCTAATTACAATACCAATAAATATTATTATATAAAAAAAAATGAACAGTATAAAATACTCTTTTTCAAATAGAACTCCAGACTGTTTCAAAAGTTAAAAAATAAAAAACAAAGCTCCAGACTGGTTGACCAGAAAACCGTCTATCCTTAAATCTTTATTAGTAGTTTACTCTCTCTCCCTCTTGGATTAACACACAAACATACTCCATTTAACATTATCATTAGATTGGACAGACTCAAGAGAGGAAGGACAAAGACAAAACATAAAAAATGAGAAAAAAAAAAAAAGAAAAGAAAGAGTGAACCAAAAAAATGAAGAATATGTTAATTTAAAGAAACTAACATGCTGAACGAGACATGGGATTTAACCCTAAAGCATCCTTTTCGAGTACCAATCTAGCCTTGCTGTTTGTACTTCTCATAATAGAAGAATAATCGGTATGCAATCTCATCTTGGGTATATAAAGTCACTCCAAGAAATTTTCTTTTGCAGCTAATAATATTAGGTTCTTAAAAAATTGTTAAAGGTCATTGTACAAGAGTTCAAAATTAACACGAATTTGAGAAGCTTGTTTATGATTAGGACTTAGAAGGATAATACACAAGAAGCTGGTCTAAAGGCTTCTGCACCAGCTGACATAACTAGGTCAAATGAAGAGATATTGACTCGATTTGAAAGGGCAAAGATTTTTTTTTTTTTTTTTTTTTATTTTCATAGCACTTAATCAATATGATTGAAAATATAAATACTGTAGAAGGAGATGTTCCTGTAAAATTTTATAAACTTTTTATTTATGTGTGATTTTCACAAATTATAGCATGACTTATATGTATTTTGTCTCTTAAAAAAGAAATTAAAGAAATTAATTTACCATTGTAATTAATTACTCATGGTGATAGAATTGTTTAGTGTTTTTTTTTTTTATATACATCAATTAAATGTTTGAAAATAAATTTATATTATAAATTCAAAATTAAAAACCAAAAGTTTAGGTTTTAAATTTTGCGATCTAACTTTCCATGCATTATCTGATTTAAATCATTTTTTTAACAAAATTTTTAGATTAATTAATTAATTAATTAGAATAATTTTTATTTAAATTTTTAAACTTTTTAATTTATAAATAATAATTAAAATGAGAAGATGTAGCGAGAGGAGAAGAGATGTAATAAAAAAGAAAAAAAGTAGGAGTGAAATTCACAAGTTATTATGTAAGAAAGAAAAAAAAAAAGAGTTCTTAAAAAACAATTAAAATTTATGTAAGAAAACACGCATACAGAAAAATTGTTTAAATATTTAAATTTTGTTAGCGATAATTTTAGGTTTATATAATTTATGCTATAATATATATGAAATTATATATATAGATAAAATAGAATTTGAAAAGTAGATAAAACTTACTTCTTACAATCTATTATAAAAAAAAAAAAAAAACTTAAATAAAAGCGATATTAAAAGACCAAACATCTAAAATAAATTCTAACAACAATCCAAACAAAGCACTTAACGGCTTTGCATTTTGAATTGCGTTTTCGGCATGTCTATCAAAAATAAAATTCAGAGCTAGGATTGTTGAAAACAGTGAAAATAACTATGAATAATCAACAGTTATTCTAAGTGTTACAATCATTTTTAATAAAATCATTCCATCCTAATTTCTCGATTTTAAGAAATAATATAAGAAATATTTTTTATATTTATTTTTAAAAAAATAATTTAATTTATAAATATAATACCAAATATACTTATTTATAATTAAAATATTCAAGATTAATCTTAAAATAATTATTAAATTTCAACTTTAATTTAAAAAATAAAATTATTAAAATCAAAATTTTTTCTTTTTCTTAAAACACTTAAATTGATTAATTATTCATGTCCTATTTATTACATATATTTTATTCTTTTACATTATTACAATATTTTAAAAATAAATTTATTAAAAACACACAAACCTGTTTTCAAAATTTAAAACACTTAAAAAGTACAACAAAAACAAATTATTTCAGTATTCACACCAATCCCAAACTCAAACTACCCTTGAGATCTTCAATGGCATATAGGTTTGCGTTCAACAGAATAGACACCCAATACCGACAATATTTACAAAAACTTGGTTGATAATTGCCAAAGGAATTCAAACACAGCATTTAATATGTAAATACAAATTGTATCTTCCATGTACACGTCAATTTGAGCAGAGAGTATGCATCAAACAAATCCAAAGCGCACAGCAAGTCCGCAGCCTCCATTATTCCACGCCCCACGCAATAACAAAGGAAAGCCAACAAACGAAGATGACAAGAACAGAAGGACCTGGCACGTTGAATCACAAAACTACAAATATGCAAGACTAGCCTGATTCCAGCTGAAGAATGAGCTCAATCTTCTTGAGAACTCTTAACATCCTGTAATATAATTAAATATGCATAACCTAGCATGTATATCATAATAAATTTGCGAAATAAAGTAAAAGCAAAGAAAACTGTTCAAGTGAGAAATACTGCTGAATCAATAATTAATACCTACCATTTTCTTGAACAATTTTTGTAGGGTGGTATTAAGGTCGCCTTCCCAATGCCCTTCATCGTCATTTTCTTCTGTCAGCTGTAACCTTCGTAGCTTTGGTGTGTATAAGACTCCCTGAGAAAAAATCTTCATCTTTGGACATTGTCTCACAGTTGCGTGTTCCAAGTATGGGAATTCAAGAGTGTAATTCCCCACGCAAAAGCTTGCAAGGCTTGGCAAACAATCAAGTCCCAAATATTCTAGTTTGCTGAAAGCAATAGAATCCACCTCCACTTCTTCTCCAAGATGTTGTATGATTTGTTCTATCATTTTGCAATCAAAAACATCCATTCTTATGAGTTTGACCAGACTTTTAGCAGTAGAGAATGTCACCAAAATTTTCATTCTGTCGCAACTTGATACTTTCAGAGTCATCAGGTTTTGGAACAACACTGAGGGCGGCACTAATTTTTCTAACTTACTACATTGTGATACTTCCAGAGTTTCCAAATTTCGAAAAAGTTTGCAGGGATGAGAATTTCCCTTCCACAGATGCAACATTTCAGGCAGTTCAGATAACTGTAACTCTTCCAGACTAGGGAATGCAAACTGCTAATCAACCAAAGTATCAAATGAAAATAGATTTAATATATTTTACAAATAAGTATCCAATTCCAGCAAGATAAGAGTAAGTTAGAATCATATGATTGCTACGAACAAAGCAAATATATGAAAAGATCAAGAATATAAATATAAATGCATCTAACTCTTCCAATCTAGTAGAATAAATTAAAATTTGAAAATCTGTCATGTTAAATTGGAGAAGTACAAATGAACTTTATGTTGCTTAACCATTTTACAGTCATTTTTCAGGTTAAAGCTAGTTCTTTAAACATGAATTTGATATACATATATTTATATGGCCTCCTACCTGATCGACCAAAAATAAGGGTTGTTGGCTGATCTCTTGGTGAGGTCCTTGCAGGCTCACAACTTCAGAAGAAGCAAATATTTCCACTTTGTGACATCCACATACCTCTAACGTTTTTAAGACTGGCCATTCTGAAATATGTGCCCCTGTGTAAAAAGTTTTGAGTTTTGGTAGCCCATGTAGTTTCAGCGAGGTTAATTGAGGAAGCACAATTCTACGGTTCTCCACTGTCAAATTAGAGCTTGCCTCGATTATCTCCTCTATCGAATTGCAACAAATTACCAATAAGTTTTCCAACCGCCCGATTGTACTCCACATATCAGACGGAATAATGTTCAATAGTTTATGACACCGTCTTATTTCCAAGTCCTTCAATTTCCAGAAAGAATGTAAAGCAAGCTGCTGGTTACCCCATATCTTTCTCAATTTCATCATCATGTCAAACCCCATAATCTCCAAACAAGGGATGACTACCTGAAATGGAAATTAAGTTCAATATTAATTGCGCGAGTTTATATTACTTTAAGCATAACTAACTCCCAACAATAGTTAAAGATAAAGAAACGATATGTCACAATAAAGATATAAGATAATAGATTTGGAAAAAAGAAATAAAAGTGAGAATAAAAAAAGAAAAGCCAGCAGCGAAGAAAATCCACCTTTGAATCAAAGAAAGGTTGCATATCAGCTGTGTGGATGTTCTCTTCCAAGCTCAGTTCCTCTGCACAAGTAGAACTGGAGATGAATCTTTCTAAATTAGGACAAGAACTAATCTGAAGTTCAGTCAAAGAGGAGAATTCAATTGAATTTCCAATAGCAAATCTTGTTAGTTTTGGAAGATCTTCGAGCTCCAGGTAGAGCAGTTCTCGAAAAACCATTGTAGTCAACAGTTCCTCTCTTCCCAATCTGGTATCAACGACACCTTCCATTAACTCACATCCCCGTATCACAAGTGTTTGGAGTCTGACAAGACTATTAACCATAGAAGATGAAAACAAAAATCTCAGACGATTACAGTGTTCCACTTTCAGAATTGTTAAGTTTTGACTGGAGGAATACATTGCTGGAAATTGATGGAGCCATATCTTTTCAATGTTAATTGAGGATAGTATCAGCTTCTCCAGGCTTGGAAAAGTTACCTGCCAAAAAATTTCTTATTCCTTCAATAACAACCGAACCAGGAACTAATGAACATAAATATCTGCCTATCTTCTCACTTTACCCAGTAAGCGAGAGTAAAGAAGATCATACCTTATTATTGAAGAGGGTCTTGAAATCCTCAGTATCATCCTCTGCAATGATTTCTTTTGATGATGAAATGGCTGCTGGCGTCTCCAAGTTGAATCCTGAACTTGCAAGCTGTGGTAGGTGTCGTAGTGTTAAAGAGCGCAATTGAGTGAAATCAAGAATTCTACTGATGCTTTCATTCTCCTGCAGCACACTGTTTTCACTACTTTCCTTATCAGCTATCGTTTCCAGGCTCTCGCAAAAAGTCACTTTTATTTCTTCAAGTTGAAAAAGGTTTTTGGCCATGGAGAAGGAGAAGAGATGCTTTAATGAATGACATCTTTTTACATTAATAATTCTCAATTTGCTGAAAGACCAATCATCTTCTGTGAGACCATGACATATTTTCTCCAACTTTGTCAAATTTCGAAGAGAAAACGACTCCAGCAAGGAAAAAGTCGGCCGACCCTGTGAGTTAACAATGTATTGAATCTCGGGACCATTCTGTATGCGGAGATGTTTCAATCGTTGTAAACCTTCATCATCTAATTCAGGAACAACATTCTTAAAACCAGTCAGTTCATCTAGATAGAGATCTTCAGCTCTCTTGAGCAAATTTTTAACCCCATACTTCAAGGAAATATTGCTCTTATTAAGCTTGAGTTTCAGTGTTCTTGAGGTTTCATATTCACTGGAACAGCTCCATACATCTCCTATATATATTCTATATCTTTCCAACTTCATGAAGAACAAATCCTGCGGAATAACTTGGGCATCTGGAATATGTATGTCTAAAGTAGTTAGTCTCGACAGTTGTTTCAGCTCAACAAGACCGGCATTACTTTGACCTTCAATGTCCCATTTACTGAAGCTATTACCCATATAGAGTTCTTCTAATCGAGATAAATGTGATATAACATTTGGTCTGATTACTTTAAGTTCAAAACAGTTGCTCAAATCTAGCAACTTCAATCGGGTTAATTGTCCAATTTCTACAGGTAATTGTTTAATATCAGAATGCCGAAAGCTGAGAATCTCTAATTTCCTCAACTCTCCAACCATTGCTACATCTCCAAGAAGGCAGCTCTGCAAAGCCAATGTTCGAAGGTTATGCAGGCAACAAAGTGATGAAGGTAATGAAGGAAGTTGAAATCCAGTTAAATGTAAAACATCAAGCTCTACCATTCCTTCAAAGAAGAGGTTTGGGATTTGTAAAGAGGGCTTCTCGGCAGACAACATAAATAACTTGAGCTTTGAAAATTCTGGCCTTTCAGGAAGTTCATATATATCTCCAAAAGATATGAAATAGCAGTTGCATTTTTTTTGTATTTTATTTTCTAGCTCTTCTTTCAAGTCGGCAACATCTTGAATATTAAACATAAGATGATCTGCGGCAAGTGATACAGCAACATCATGAATAATGTTGGGCACGATAACATGATTTTCATTGTCACCATCCAACAATAAACATGAAGCTTTGAGATAATCGATCAGTGCATGCACCCTATTCCTTGTTGCTTCAATTGAGTAAGCATCTCTAAACAAACCCAAACCCATACCATACCTCATCAAGTCATCAATAAATATCCGACTACCATCATTTGTTAGACCACAAAGTAGAAACAAAGACCTTGCTTCCTTATTTTCCAAGAAGTCATAACTCAACTTTATGGAAGAGTACACATTTCCATCCATTCCTCGGATTTGTCTAAAATTATTGGTTTTTCTTAATAGATACAAGCAATCCTCCCAAACAAACAGACTCTTATTTTTCAGTGCATATGCAATTGTTTTAATTGCAATTGGCAGACCACCACATTTTCTAACAATCTCAACTGCTAAAGGTTGAAAATCCTGTGCTTCTGTTGGATGATCACCCACAATATTAAGAAACAAACTTATTGCTTCTTCATCAGATAAAATGTTAATCACGAAATTCTTCTGAGTATTCATATCATTGCACAGCACATGCTGACTTCTAGATGTCAACAACATTTTACATCGTCTCTTATCATCAGCTCCAGAAGAAATTCCAACAGCCTCCAAATCAAGTCTTGTCCAAATGTTATCTAATATTAGAAGGACCCTTTCCCCTTTATTCAGCCTGCAATGCATTTTATCAGCTCTCTCAGGTACAGTCTCATGCTGGTCAAATTCCAGTCCTAAGCCAAAAGCTATTTTGTCTTGAATAGCTTTCAAGTCAGGAACCAGTGTTACCTCAGCCATGACCACCACATCAAATAACTTGGCTTCCAGCACTTTCTCTGCAACTCTTTTCATTAGCGTGGTTTTGCCAACACCACCCATTCCATAAACCCCAATCATGTTAATGTCAGAATCCTTCAGCGCCTCCATAATACCCTGGAAAACTGATTTTCTAGAATCAAAGGACACGTAGTCTCTAACATAAATGCTCCGTGTCCTCTGTAGAGCAGGACGGGAGGAAATACTAGCGAAGTTCCCTTTTCCCAGTAGAACGTCACCCTCGTTTGCTGCCTTCTCTGACTTCTTTCCGAGATTGGAACGCTTTAACAAATTTGGGCACAATCCTCTGAAACAGCGGTTCTTTGTTTCACATTCGTCCTCGAGCATTGATACCCTTTCATGGAACTCGTACACGCTACTCAACCACTTCTTAACATCTTCAAAAATCTCATCCCCTTGTCTTTCAGCATTCTTAACGAGTTGTTCCACCATTTGTCTTTTATATCTCAGATCATCAACTTTATTCTTCATGTCATCGATGTAGCTTTGGTACTTGGAAACATAAGATATCTGCCTCCTAATCGCATAGATCAATGACTCTGCCATTGCCTGTTTCTTATGAATGAATTTTTTAAAAAAAGAAAAAAAAAAAAAGTGGTTTCGATGAAGTGAACCCAAATAACAACCAACGTTGCTCAGAAGGAAAGAAAAAAAATAAGAAAAAATTTAAAAAAAAAAAAAACTAATAGATGTATTCTTGTGTAAGCAAAGATTTAAAAGATAAGTTCAATACACAGGCAAAGTTTACAGCAGCAGATCACCATTAATAATCTATTATCAGAAAAAATTTTAAGAAAATTTAAAAGAGAAATTGAGATTAGCCCTAGATAGGATTTGAGGCAAATAAAAGGACAAACAAATAAAAAAATATATTACAGAAAACGATACACTGAAAGGATGAGTTTGGGAAAAGCTTTAGATCAAGCGCACCTGATGGAAAATGATTCAGATTGTTTGAAGAGCTGTGAACCGGGAGATCAAATCAAGGAGTTTTTGCCTTCTGTTTCTTCTTCTTTACTGGCTTAGAGAAACCAACAAAGATTGCCAACAAGTGTTACTGTTGCTTGGCAAAAGATGAGAAGAACCAGACTTGAGGGTCAAACAGCCATGTCTTTAATTAAAGGGTGATTTAAATTATTTCAATTTAATAAAAATAATATGATTGTAATCCCTTCAAATCAGGTTTTCGGTAAATTTGCAGTTGGCCTTTATATCAATTCACGACGATGCTTTCAAGCTTTTGGGTCCACCACTCCACCATCGACCTTAAATTATTGAGGAAAATTCATCGCCCTAATCAATTCTAGTGAATATAAAATTCAACCCATCCTTTTTGTAATGCTTAATCTTCTTTCTCAAATATAATTTTTTACATTAGTGATTTTGAGATCAATTTTTTATCAACTAGGGACGGATTTCACGCGCCTAAATTAAATGCATTTTAATAAAATTGAAATTACGTATGATGCCAATAATTTCTTATAGGGGAGCAATGTGATAATCTCCCTTCCTATAGGTTGCGCATGTTTATTTTGTTTCATTGGGATGGGAATATCGTCGATACCCCTTCTTGTTTGGCCAAATTTCTGTTATCCCTATAGTATTTCAACAATATCTCAATATCCCCTTAATGTTACTTCCGTCAATTAAAAATATTACTTTTTTTTGCAAAAGTACAATTTTATTCTTATGATTACGTCATCACTCTAGAAAAGCTCTTAACAGTACCAGTTGCTGTCTTGGTTTGAAAGGGAGCAAATTGACCATAATATCCTTGCATTAGGTAAAATTATTTGAATATCCTTGATCACATAATGAGAACAAGTTTACAATGAAATTAAATACAAATTTTATTTAATTTTTTTATTAATAACATTTAATTTAAGGGTAGAAAAATATTTATTGGAATATTAGTATATCATAAAATTATCAAAATGCCCTTATATATTGAAATGGGAAATAAAGTTAGATTTTATATTTTTTTTATTTCAATTTGAATGTTGAGACAATAGGGGAGAGATTGTAACGTTTTAAACTTTTGTCTTTTAAAATAGCAAGCCATATGCATGAAAATCCCAAAGCATTCACACCAGTTGATTTTTTCCCTATTTTTGTGTTCATCCCAAACTATCCAAAACCACAACACCAAAGCTAAAATTAACTCATAACCCATCATTCATACAAACTATATCATCTTATCATATAATCAGCAAGCTTATTTCCCTTATATCATCCACTAGCAAGCATAGGAATTTAAAAAAAAAAAAAAAAAATCAACTCTTTCAATATCCATCAAACCATCAACAATGGAAATCAATGAGGAGATAATCAAGTTTAGAAACAAATTTTGCCAATACGGAGGAGAAGCTAGAGTTGCTATTTCCAAGTCTGAGAAGAACCCTAATAAATTGTATTTCTTTTGTATGCAGGAGCACAGTTGTGGATTTTTTTTCCTTTTGGAAGCCAAAAGGTGATGACTTCAGTAAAGAAAGGTGGGGGGATAGCATGTCCAACATAAAAAATGCAAACACAAATGTGGTTAATGGTGGGGATCATTAGGTTCAAGAATAGTGTTTATGGATGTGGGGAAAATAGTGGCATTAGAATTTTAAAGAGTACAAAGAACCATAATAAGCTTTATTTATGTTGCAAAAAACCAATAAAGTGTGTATATTTCAAGTTCTAGAAACCTACAAAGGAAGAATTAAATAACAGCATGGGAAAGGTAATAGGTCTTGGAAGCAACATATATACAAGCCATTCAAAGATTTTGGAGCAATCAAGATCAAGTAGCGTGCAAAGTAATGGAAAGACATGTGCAAGATGCATGCATCAAAATGAAGTCAGAATTGATGATCTAAGAACAACTACGATCATTATCAGATATGCTAAGAAGATGATGATGCTTATCATAGTATTGTTATGCATTTGCATAATACAACTGTGTGCTATTTCAACAAAATGCAAATAAAAAAGTGTAAACTTTTATTAAATACTCATAATAAGCGACAATGAAATAGTTTTATATTCACGCATTTAAGGTTTCTAATATTTGGTACAAAGGCAGACAGTAATGTTCATATATAATCAATATATGTGTATGGGTTGTGTTCACCCATACTCCATTGTTATCAACATAGATATGTCATGAACATAATCCATCACCCAAAAAACTTAAGTACTGTCAATATTTACAAAAAATGACTGATTTGGATCATTGTATACAAAATAAACTGTCCATTGCATCTATACAATTCTTTTCAGCCAACCAAAAAGTCTTCAAAAACGAATTTGGTGCATTGGTGCAAATATGTGTGAATATATATTTTTCAATATATTAACCAACTGGGGATATTAAACATTTTTATACATATATAGAAATGATATAATATGTACCTAATATGAATGACTTATAATCCATAAAAATATATAAGTAGTACCTTTTGTATAACTTGAGCCATGCTGCTGCTTCCAAACCCACCTTCATTCCCGTGTTGTTGTTGGGAATAATTTGCTCTATTCTGACTAAATACGTTTTGTTTCTTAGGGTTTGACTTGGTACAAGAATTAACCTTCATGTGTTTTCTCCTGCCTGAATCAAAAACTAATTACAATTAATGACTCATAAGTAATGGAACAAGTAAAACGTATAGTTAGTGGCATTACCTGTTACCATAGCACTTGTGGATGAGAAGTTTGTGGCATTTGTGGCAGTGGCACTTGTGCCAACTGTATCTTAGGCAGTAATAGCACTATTATTGTCCTACATTTGTTGTATAGTCCATTAAAGCATTAATTTATTGTTGTTAACATATATTTTTACTATCACAATTTACAATTATAATATTTTACCTTGCTCAAACAACTTCTTCTATTATGCATAATATTTTTATACTTGCTGCATCGAGTAGTAAATCTTCTCATTTCAGGAGGACTTCTCTTTTAATTGATTGTTTCTTTCTATTGTACTTTGGTGGTCTACCCACCTTTGTAATGATAGTTGGAGGTTGTAAATCAGACAAATCAGTCCTTAGTCAATGCATTATATTAGGCAGTGGTCGTATACTTCCAAAATATGTCAGCTGATATGCATCTCTGGTCAAGCTTTTGTCAACGTAGTCTTCTGGATCAAGATTTGATTGAATAATACATGGCAGTGCATGCTTGCATGGAATGCCACAAACCTGCCAGCCCAAATAGTTACAACCGCTCTTGCTCAAGTCTACAACAAAGCGCACACTCCCCTCCATTTGACAATCAATAACCTCAAACTCAGTCTCACTTGATTTGACCACCACTAATTTTCTCACAACCTTCGAAGGTTTCTTAATTTTGGCAAACACCCTAGGAGGTAGATTTATGGGCCACGCCATACTTTTTTCCTTCATACTTATCATCCTCTTCATTAACTTTAGGCATATAAATTCCAAGAGCTCTAATATGAGCTTCCTCCTATGCTCATTAAGGAATCCATTTTAAGACTCCATCATATTATTTGTAACATATTCAATCTTGAAGATATGGTCAAACTGATGCACAGCCCAAGTGTTTGGCTCATTTTGTATCAATCAAGTATATGTATCAGGATCAATTTGTTGGATTTTAGCCATGGCATGATCAAAATCAGCCTTGTTCGTTGTTTGAATAACCATCCAAAAATGTCTTCTCAATATCTCAACACTGAAGAGTTTCCTAAAATTAGCATAAATGCGCCTAGCACAATACCTTATTGTTGCAGTTAAGAAATGAATATTAAGTATTGCAATTACCCTTTCCTATCTATGAGACATAAAAGTAATTGGCATGCTCTCACTTATCTCCATATGCTCCTTAAATAACTGTAAAAACCAATCCCAGCTCTAGAAGTTTTCAACCTTGCATATAGAAAGTGTCGAAAGGAAGATGCGATTGTTGGCATCTATTGCTACTACGGTTAAGAGGATCCCACCGTATTGTGGTTTTAAGTGGTAACCGTTTAATCCCACGAATGTTCTGCACCCCAACATAAACCTTATTTGTTGTGCATGAAAGCTAATTAAAATCCTCTTGAATACTCCCATAAGGTCTTGGTGAATCTTGACTGTTGCTTCAGCAATTCTTGGCAGTAACACATAACCATAGCCTTGAAATCTTGCGTATGAAGAAATGAAATCAGCTGCTGTCATGGTCAGAGCCTTTTACTTGGCTTTGTACAGTTTCTTTCTTGTTGTTCTAGTCCCAAATCGCCTATATAACTTTGCTGCCATACCGTTAACAGAAATGCCAAGGTTATTTGCAATTGTTTCGTACAGCTTCTTCGCTACCCAGTCGCTTGTCACCTCTAGATTCTTGAAGCTCCTCTTGCATGTGTGCTCCTTGGTGGTAATTAATCTTATACAAAAACTGATCTTATTAATCAGGACAGATGCGTGAATCTTCTACTCATAATTTGGCCTTCAATGTAAGGCTTTTTACCTTTGTACTTTTGTTTTTAATCCTCTTAAGCCAGAAGTATTCTTAGATTGCATAGTCTTTCAGAGCTTCTCTGAACTAGGTCACATTTGCAAACACTTGACCCTTTTTTAGATAAATATCATCCTCCTTTGGAATTCTATACATCCTGCTCTTTTATCTCTCACCATTCTATCGATTAAAGTGCCATCATCATCATAATTATCTTCAAAGTCTTCCTTACCATCATTGCCATACTCTAACAATGTATCTTCATCATCCAATGTTGAGAGGTTAGTCATATCTTCCAATATTTGTTCCTCTTCTTCATTATTTTTAAATTCTACCCCTAGAGGAACATCATCATCAGTCCACTCTATGGACTCTTCGCTTCTGACCTCTATGTTTTCATCATCATTAGAACCACCATCTGAATCAACCTCAGTAACTAGGTTATCTTATGCCCTTCCTCAACTCCTGATTATTGTTGTTGTGTATTATGCTCATATAGACTCTGCATTTATTCATATAACTCATTCATTATATCCAAGGTTCCACCGAGATCAAAATCGTCTGCATTTTCTTCCTCTAACTACACATAAGGCTATCTATGCTGATCAGTTCTTCATCTGTCTGCACAAGAGATTATAGGTGCTAGTCTACATTTTGTTCATTTGGCTGTGTAGAAAATTATGTCTGCTGGTCAAATGTATGTTCATTTGGCTGCTAACTACGCTGTGTATACTAGGTTGCATTTTGTTCCTTTGGTTGAACAAAAGGCTCTGTGCGTCGGTGTGGTTTTGTCATCTTTGCGTCTATTACTTGCAAAAAAGTATAATAATCTTCTATATTAGCCTCACCTTCTACTTTCTCTTTACCATGCAAGAACACAAACAGTGACCATTACCCAAACACAAAAAAAAATTACTCATTCAAATTAAGATACCTAACAACGAATTTCAATTTCAGAACAGAGCTTACATCTCCTTACGTCTCCTTCTTTTGCCAATGGGAATGATTTTCTTCAAATGGTTTTCTCCGAAATGTCCTTCACCAGTTCAAATTTAAACACCACTTCTTCCGTTCAATTGTTGTCAAGAAATGACGATTTCTAGGGTTTTTCGTGTTGTCTTGTTTGGCACGAAGGAAGAAATAAGAGTATGAAGAAGAAAATGAATAGGCATAAGTTTGAAAGTGTTTTTACTTTTTTTGTATATATTTTGTTCAATGTTAACAAATTAATCCCAATTATTCGAACTATTAATAAAATTTCATACAATTAGCTATATGCCCTAATTACTAAACATGAATCTAGAAAACTTACTTGCATCTCATTGAACAAATACAACAAGACAAGTTTACAAAGTCATTCAGATTCACACAAATTATACAATTTACTAAAATATTTGCATGTATCTTAATGGCAAGATATGTTAAGTATAAAAATCTAATAAATTTTAAGTCATATTTTAACTCTTAACCTTTTTTCTTAATTTTTATCTGTATTCTAAAGTCCAAATATTTTAAGTTTTTTATACTACCAAAAACACTTAAATAGTAAAAATTTCAATTAATTAATTTTAAATTTGACAATTGTATACATGAAATATATTAAATTTTACTTTTGATTTTTTAAATAATTAATTAGGTAAATTGATTTTTAAAATATTATATGTATATATGTGCATGTTATTACTCGTAAGTTACAATATATCACTTTTATTTGCTTAAAAATTTAGTTTGTATTGTTAATTATTCTTTTTAATTAAATTTTTAAACTTTACTCTTTAATATTTTATTGATTGAGGAATTTTTTATTTTTATTAAGTTTTACAATTTTATAAATTACTATAATTATCAAATTAAAACTTTTATACTATTAAAGTTTTATGTATTTTTTAGGATGTTAATGACATTGATTTTTTAATTTAATTTATTAATATGATATATTATTAATTTGTAGAAAAAATCTTAAGGGTCATCAATTTCTATTTGTATCCTTAATTTTTAATTTTTTTTATTTCATAATAATAATAATAAGGACTAATTTGTTAAAATTAGACAAATTATATCTTAAATTATTATTTTACTAAAATTTAAGATTGAAAATATTATTACCCTAAAATTGAATTTAAAATGATATATGGAACTTACAATTTTGCCATTAATACTTTTAAATAGTTATAATGACTTGTAACAGTAGTAGAAGTTAGTGTTAGTTTTTAAAAAGGTATTTTTTTAGGTGATATTATGTCAAATATCAAGGCAGATATGTGATAATACTTCTTTAAAAAAATTTACAAGTTAAACTAAAATAAATAAAATATGTACAAGACAAATGGCAAAAATATAAAAAAATAAAAAAAAAAATAAATTCAATTTATTTATTAATTTTGTTAAATTTTAATATATTAATATTAATAATAAATTATTATGAATGTCCTCTCTCAAAATATTTTCTAACTATGTAAATGTTATATGAATTTTTTCTTTCTTTAATACATGTGAGGCAGTTGAAAGTTTTCAATTGTGTATGGGAATAATATTTTTTCTTTCTGTAATTTTTTTATGTAAATTCTTCCATTTACATGTGTGACCATATATATCATACTCTTACACACTTTCCTAAAATTTGTGAAAATCATAACTAGATGAAAACATTGAAAAGTGAATGAAAATCTACAAGAGGTCTTTTTGTATAGTGATTTATCCTTGTAACTGTAAATTAACCAATCAAAAATATTAAAAAATCTAAACTATTTTTACATTCAATATTTCAACATCTTCTACCAAATTTCAAGATTCTTTTTTTAACTAAAGGAGCTTTTTAAATTCAATATGATTCAATTCATAATTTTATCAAATTTGATATTGTTATTATTGTTGTTGTTGTTGTTAAACATTATTTAATAAAGCCTTCTTTTAGTACAAAAAGAATAAAATTTGTCTCACCCAACTCTTTGATAGTAGATTCTCAAAAATATCTTTTTATTTAAATTCTAATAAAAAGATAAAAAATATATTTACAATGATTTGAACTTGAACTTAGGTCATAAATAGTATAATGCTTACCACTATACTACTTAGAGCCTGTTTGGGATTGTGGTGAGAAGTATTAAAAGTGATTTTTAACTGCAAAATTCAATTTTAAGTGTTTGGTAAATCTTTTTCAAAATTACTTTTATCCAAAATATGTTATCTTACAGCAGATTTTGAAAAACAGTTCTTTACCTGCTTTTCAAAATCTTATTTTAAAAGTTTATTTTATCTATATCTATAATTTCTTATATATCCCTACTTAAATTATATAAATTCAAAATTACCCTTAATAAAAATTAAGTATTTAAATCATTTATTTTTTTCTTTCACGTAAATTCTATTCTTTATTTTCTTTCCTGTAAACTTTATTATTTCAAAATAAATATATTTTTTTTACTTCAAGCATTGTTCAAGTATTGTTGCTCCACAGCTATCATCAAGGTCAGTATTTTATTACCTATTGATTTATTTTAGTGTTCTTGGATTGTTTTAATGATTTCTTAATTTTTGTACTGTTCATTGAATTTTATTTTAAATAAGTCCTATTACTAAAATAGAGGTAACAGTGGATAGAAAAACTCATGCCTAATATTTGTTTGTTGAAATGCTTCACTGAAATACTCACAAAAGACGAAATAAAGAAAACATTTATTTAATATAATTGATGAAACAAACCCCAATAAAAGTTGAAAATTTTGACAAGTGTGTATTCACGTACTCTGTATAAAAGTTCAGTTCAATTATTGTCTTTTCTTTAATTAATTTGTGATCCGTTTACTAGAAAAAGTTCTATACTCAAATTTATTGTTTTAATTTTCTAATATTACCTATTGAATCAAACCTATTTAGGGCTAATTTTCTGCGTTATTTATTTTGTAATTAATAAGGTTATAACATTATAAGTAGTTAAAATAGGCAACAATTAAGATATATAAAAAATTACAAATTCCTATGTTTATGAAATTATATATATATATATATAAAAGAAAAATTGCCCAGTAAAGACAAAAGTTGGTATTTCTATATGTACTAGTTTATTAAATTGATGTTAATGATAAGTGTGATTATTTCATCTTCCATGGAGACACCAATACAGCACCTAAAAGTTTTTTTAAGTTAGCTCATCAAATGTGAGATTCTGCAATGATTTTTAAAACGGCTTTTTTAAAGTCATTGGCTAATTGTTCTTCTTAAAGCAAAATAAATGAATTATAATTTTTTAATGAATAATAAAAATATATTATATTATTTATTTTCTTGGCTTGATATAAAAAGCATGCTAGCACACGTAATATTGGTCATATAAACATTTTATTTTGGACAATATACTATTTTTAGTAACCATTATTATGTTTCATAGAAAATTTGTGATTATAAATTTTGCTCATTTTTATTTTATCTTAATTGATAACTTTAGTAGCATGTTTGTGTTTTGTACTAAATTTATATTTTTCATATTGTATGTTTAAAATAAAATTTTCATAATAATTTCAATATGTATTTATATTAAAATTTATTTATAATTGTGTAGATGGACATAAACAAGAAATTTGTCAATGAGATTAAAAGTAGTAATAGTCTTCGAGGTAAGGCCATATGGGACAATGAAATGGTATCTATTTTTTGTAACTTATGTATTGTTGAGGTAGAGGCAAGACATCGTTCAGGAACTCATTTTATAAAAATTGGACGGAAAAATTTGATAAAAAATTTTAATAAAGCAACTGGAAAAGAATATAATAAATGTCAATTGAAAAATAAGTGAGATTCATTAAAGAATGATTGGAAACTGTGGAAGTAACTTATAGGAAAGGAAACTGGTTTAGGATGGAATTTCAAGAAGAAAACCATTGATGCACCTGAAGAATGGTGGCAAAAAAAATTACTGGTACGTATATCATAAATTATATTTTAGTATCAAATTTTGCTTAATATATTTAAAATTTATTTAAATATAATTATTTAAATGTAGGTGTGTCCAAATGCTGCAAAATTTCGCAAAGAGGGAATTGATTCTGAATTAGAAGAAAAATTGGACAAAATGTTTTTGAATATTACGGCTACTGGCAAAAATGCTTGGACACCATCATCTAATATACTTTCACATGATGTTGGCGAAGAATCTAATAATGATGTAATTTCAATTGAAGATAGTAGTGATTTTGATAAGGATATGCAAATTCAATATGCCTACCATTCAGAAGGTATAGAACAAAGAAGGGAAAAAAAAAAGTGTTGAGCAACAAAGTATGCAACCTAAGAAAATGAAAAGAAGTAAAAAAATTAATATAGGAAGAGAGAAAGTAGGAGGTGCAACAAAGATATCACAACAAATTGATCGGTTTGTTGAAGCAGTTGAAAATAGGAGTTCTACATCAATAAAAATACAAAAGGAAGCAAATGGTTGTACTATTTCTGATGTGATGCAAAAGCTTGAAGTTATTCTTGAAGTGGAGATTGGGGGCGACTTGTGGTTATTTGCAACTCAACTTTTTATGATTAAAGAGAAAAGGGAGATGTTTGCTACTATGAAACAACATGAAACTATGCTTAGGTGGCTTTACTATGAACAGTCACATTATTGACAACTGTTGAATTCATATAATTATTTTTCTCTAGTACTATTAATTTTTAATGATATATTTTTTTAACTTATGATGTTAAAGAATAATCTTTAATATATTTATAAATCTAGTCTTTATTATTTTATATGAAATTTATTATTTTATGTATATATGTATAATATGAGTTCAAAAATAACCATAACAGGTGCATTGCACAAGCATGGACACATTGGATAATGAAGAGAAATTCGACAATATTTTTTGTGCTTTTCTTTACGCTATTATATATTATTATGGAACGTTTATTGATAAACAACCTTGCATGAATTCTTCAGAAACAGGTAATATTTGGTTAACACAAGTATTGAGAGGAAATGAAACTCGATGTCATAGAATGTTTACAATGGAGAAAGATGTGTTTATTAGATTATGAAATGAATTAGAAATTAATTATGGCTTAAAAGGTTCAAGAAGAGTGAATGATGCTGAGATATTAGGAATGTTTTTGCACATTCTAGGACATGGTGTAGGAAATAGATTGGCGCAGAAAAGATTCCAACACTCAGGTGAAACCGTGAGTAGATATTTTGGTGAAGCATTAGATGTTGTTTGTCAATTGACAATAGATTTAATAAAACCAATTGATCCAGAGTTTAAAGACATTCTCGAAGAAATATTGAGAGATTCAAGATATATGCCTTACTTTAAGGTAAATAGTACATAAATTAATTCTTTTTACGCCTTTTAATTTAAATATATATATATATATATCACTAACATACATAAATTTTTTATTACTTTAAATTTTAGGATTGTATCGGTGCTATTGATGGTGTGCATGTTAGTGCTTCTATTCCTTCCGAAGATTAAGTGCCATATATTGGTAGAAAAGGGATACCAACTCAAAACGTAATGGTGCTTGCAATTTTGACATGTAATTCATATTTGCAATCGCTGGTTAGGAAGGCAGTGCACATGATACCAGAATATTTTTATCAACTCTTCGTAATCCTGCATTGAATTTTCCTACACCTCCTAAAGGTTATATTTTTTATATAATATTTTTAAGTTATTAATTTATCTTCCTTTATTTTAAAGAATATTATGATTAACTATTTTTCACATGTAATAGGTAAATACTATTTAGTAGATGCAGGATATCCACAAATGAAAGGATACTTAGGGCCATATAAAGGTGAAAGATATTATCTGCCAGATTTTCATCGAGGTAGCCAACCAGTAGGTTATCAAGAGTTATTCAATCATGCGCACTCTTCACTTAGAAGTGTTATTGAATGCACATTTGGTGTATGGAAGAAAAGATAGAAGATTCTTGGGGACATGCCTAGTTATCCGTTTAATAAACAAGTGAAGATAGTCATAGCTACCATGGCACTGCATAACTGTATAAGACGACATGCTCAACGTGACATCTATTTTGAAGAAATAAATAATGATCTCAATAGTGTCATTAATGAAAAGGTTGAAAGTGA
>CM040448.1:16083270-16153059 GCA_022749755.1 Azadirachta indica
TTATGAATTTGAAAAGTACTTTATTAGCATTTGGTAAATTTTGCTGTAAAAATATTGTAATAATGTAGATGACAAAAATAGACATGATATTGAATATTATTTTTTTTCAAATATATTGAATTGTATTCGTTAATATATATAATATAAAAAATTTATAATGACAAAAATAATTATTTTATTATTAAATAATGTCATTTCAACGTTGTATGATCTCAAAATTTAATAAAGAACAAAATTCCAAGAAAAAGAAATTAAAGATATGCAATATCATGCTCTCATTAAACTTCTAGCAATATTATTTCTCAAAATTTCATTTCTTGAGCTCTCGATCCATTGGTAGTATAATATTCTACCTGACTATTGATCTCACTTTCAACCTTTTCATTAATGACACTATTGAGATCATTATTTATTTCTTCAAAATAGATGTCACGTTGAGCATGTCGTCTTATACAGTTATGCAGTGCCATGGTAGCTATGACTATCTTCACTTGTTTATTAAACGAATAACTAGGCATGTCCCTAAGAATCTTCTATCTTTTCTTCCATACACCAAATGTGCATTCAATAACACTTCTAAGTGAAGAGTGCGCATGATTGAATACCTCTTGATAATCTACTGGTTGGCTACCTCGACGAAAATCTGGCAGATAATATCTTTCACCTTTGTATGGCCCTAAGTATCCTTTCATTTGTGGATATCCTGCATCTATTAAATAGTATTTACCTATTACATGTGAAAAATAGTTAATCATAATATTCTTTAAAATAAAGGAAGATAAATTAATAACTTTAAAAATATTATATAAAAAATATAACCTTTAAGAGGTGTAGGAAAATTCAATGCAGGATTACGAAGAGTTGATAAAAATATTCTGGTATCATGTGCACTGCCTTCCTAACCAGCGATTGCAAATATGAATTACATGTCAAAATTGCAAGCACCATTACGTTTTGAGTTGGTATCCCTTTTCTACCAATATATGGCACTTAATCTTCGAAAGGAATAGAAGCACTAACATGCACGCCATCAATAGCACCGATACAATCCTAAAATTTAAAGTAATAAAAAATTTATGTATGTTAGTGATATATATATATATTTAAATTAAAAGGCGTAAAAAGAATTAATTTATGTACTATTTACCTTAAAGTAAGGCATATATCTTGAATCTCTCAATATTTCTTCGAGAATGTCTTTGAACTCTGGATCAATTGGTTTTATTAAATTTATTGCCAATTGACAAACAACATCCAATGCTTCACCAAAATATCTACTCACGGTTTCACCTGAGTGTTGGAATCTTTTCTGCGCCAATCTATTTCCTACACCATGTCCTAGAATGTGCAAAAACATTCATAATATTTCAGCATCATTCACTCTTCTTGAACCTTTTAAGCCATAATTAATTTCTAATTCATTTCATAATCTAATAAACACATCTTTCTCCATTGTAAACATTCTATGACATCGAGTTTCATTTCCTCTCAATACTTGTGTTAACCAAATATTACCTGTTTCTAAAGAATTCATGCAAGGTTGTTTATCAATAAATGTTCCATAATAATATATAATAGCGTAAAGAAAAGCACAAAAAATATTGTCGAATTTCTCTTTATTATCCAATGTGTCCATGCTTGTGCAACGCACCTGTTATGGTTATTTTTTAACTCATATTATACATATATACATAAAATAATAAATTTCATATAAAATAATAAAGACTAGATTTATAAATATATTAAAGATTATTCTTTAACATCATAAGTTAAAAAATATATCATTAAAAATTAATAGTACTAGAGAAAAATAATTATATGAATTCAACAGTTGTCAATAATGTGACTGTTCATAGTAAAGCCACCTAAGCATAGTTTCATGTTGTTTCATAGTAGCAAACATCTCCCTTTTCTCTTTAATCATAAAAAGTTGAGTTGCAAATAACCACAAGTCGCCCCCAATCTCCACTTCAAGAATAGCTTCAAGCTTTTGCATCACTTCAGAAATAGTACAACTATTTGCTTCCTTTTGTATTTTTATTAATGTAGAACTCCTATTTTCAACTGCTTCAACAAACCGATCAATTTGTTGTGATATCTTTGTTGCACCTCCTACTTTCTCTCTTCCTATATTAATTTTTTTACTTCTTTTCATTTTCTTAGGTTGCATACTTTGTTGCTCAACACTTTTTTTTTTTTTCCCTTCTTTGTTCTATACCTTCTGAATGGTAGGCATATTGAATTTGCATATCCTTATCAAAATCACTACTATCTTCAATTGAAATTACATCATTATTAGATTCTTCGCCAACATCATGTGAAAGTATATTAGATGATGGTGTCCAAGCATTTTTGCCAGTAGCCGTAATATTCAAAAACATTTTGTCCAATTTTTCTTCTAATTCAGAATCAATTCCCTCTTTGCGAAATTTTGCAGCATTTGGACACACCTACATTTAAATAATTATATTTAAATAAATTTTAAATATATTAAGCAAAATTTGATACTAAAATATAATTTATGATATACGTACCAGTAATTTTTTTTGCACCATTCTTCAGGTGCATCAATGGTTTTCTTCTTAAAATTCCATCCTAAACCAGTTTCTTTTCCTATAAGTTGCTTCCACAGTTTCCAATCATTCTTTAATGAATCTCACTTATTTTTCAATTGACATTTATTATATTTCTTTCCAGTTGCTTTATTAAAATTTTTTATCAAATTTTTCCATCCAATTTTTATAAAATGAGTTCCTGAACGATGTCTTGCCTCTACCTCAACAATACATAAGTTACAAAAAATAGATACCATTTCATTGTCCCATATGGCCTTACCTCGAAGGCTATTACTACTTTCAATCTCATTGACAAATTTCTTGTTTATGTCCATCTACACAATTATAAATAAATTTTAATATAAATACATCTTGAAATTATTATGAAAATTTTATTTTAAACATACAATATGAAAAATATAAATTTAGTACAAAACACAAACATGCTACTAAAGTTATCAATTAAGATAAAATAAAAATGAGCAAAATTTATAATCACAAATTTTCTATGAAACATAATAATGGTTACTAAAAATAGTATATTGTCCAAAATAAAATGTTTATATGACCAATATTACGTGTGCCAGCATGCTTTTTATATCAAGCCAAGAAAATAAATAATATAATATATTTATTATTCATTAAAAAATTATAATTCATTTATTTTGCTTTAAGAAGAACAATTAGCCAATGACTTTAAAAAAGCCGTTTTAAAAATCATTGCAGAATCTCACTTTTGATGAGCTAACTTAAAAAAACTTTTAGGTGCTGTATTGGTGTCTCCATGGAAGATGAAATAATCACACTTATCATTAACATCAATTTAATAAACTAGTACATATAGAAATACCAACTTTTGTCTTTACTGGGCAATTTTTCTTTTATATATATATATATATATATATAATTTCATAAACATAGGAATTTGTAATTTTTTATATATCTTAATTGTTGCCTATTTTAACTACTTATAATGTTATAACCTTATTAATTACAAAATAAATAACGCAGAAAATTAGCCCTAAATAGGTTTGATTCAATAGGTAATATTAGAAAATTAAAACAATAAATTTGAGTATAGAACTTTTTCTAGTAAACGGATCACAAATTAATTAAAGAAAAGACAATAATTGAACTGAACTTTTATACAGAGTACGTGAATACACACTTGTCAAAATTTTCAACTTTTATTGGGGTTTGTTTCATCAATTATATTAAATAAATGTTTTCTTTATTTCGTCTTTTGTGAGTATTTCAGTGAAGCATTTCAACAAACAAATATTAGGCATGAGTTTTTCTATCCACTGTTACCTCTATTTTAGTAATAGGACTTATTTAAAATAAAATTCAATGAACAGTACAAAAATTAAGAAATCATTAAAACAATCCAAGAACACTAAAATAAATCAATAGGTAATAAAATACTGACCTTGATGATAGCTTTGGAGCAACAGTACTTGAACAATGCTTGAAGTAAAAAAAATATATTTATTTTGAAATAATAAAGTTTACAGGAAAGAAAATAAAGAATAGAATTTACGTGAAAGAAAAAAATAAATGATTTAAATACTTAATTTTTATTAAGGGTAATTTTGAATTTATATAATTTAAGTAGGGATATATAAGAAATTATAGATATAGATAAAATAAACTTTTAAAATAAGATTTTGAAAAGCAGGTAAAGAACTGTTTTTCAAAATCTGCTGTAAGATAACATATTTTGGATAAAAGTAATTTTGAAAAAGATTTACCAAACACTTAAAATTGAATTTTGCAGTTAAAAATCACTTTTAATACTTCTCACCACAATCCCAAACAGGCTCTAAGTAGTATAGTGGTAAGCATTATACTATTTATGACCTAAGTTCAAGTTCAAATCATTGTAAATATATTTTTTATCTTTTTATTAGAATTTAAATAAAAAGATATTTTTGAGAATCTACTATCAAAGAGTTGGGTGAGACAAATTTTATTCTTTTTGTACTAAAAGAAGGCTTTATTAAATAATGTTTAACAACAACAACAACAATAATAACAATATCAAATTTGATAAAATTATGAATTGAATCATATTGAATTTAAAAAGCTCCTTTAGTTAAAAAAAGAATCTTGAAATTTGGTAGAAGATGTTGAAATATTGAATGTAAAAATAGTTTAGATTTTTTAATATTTTTGATTGGTTAATTTACAGTTACAAGGATAAATCACTATACAAAAAGACCTCTTGTAGATTTTCATTCACTTTTCAATGTTTTCATCTAGTTATGATTTTTTAGGAAAGTGTGTAAGAGTATGATATATATGGTCACACATGTAAATGGAAGAATTTACATAAAAAAATTACAGAAAGAAAAAATATTATTCCCATACACAATTGAAAACTTTCAACTGCCTCACATGTATTAAAGAAAGAAAAAATTCATATAACATTTACATAGTTAGAAAATATTTTGAGAGAGGACATTCATAATAATTTATTATTAATATTAATATATTAAAATTTAACAAAATTAATAAATAAATTGAATTTAATTTTTTTTTTATTTTTTTATATATTTTGCCATTTGTCTTGTACATATTTTATTTATTTTAGTTTAACTTGTAAATTTTTTTAAAGAAGTATTATCACATATCTGCCTTGATATTTGACATAATATCACCTAAAAAAATACCTTTTTAAAAACTAACACTAACTTCTACTACTGTTACAAGTCATTATAACTATTTAAAAGTATTAATGGCAAAATTGTAAGTTCCATATATCATTTTAAATTCAATTTTAGGGTAATAATATTTTCAATCTTAAATTTTAGTAAAATAATAATTTAAGATATAATTTGTCTAATTTTAACAAATTAGTCCTTATTATTATTATTATGAAATAAAAAAAATTAAAAATTAAGGATACAAATAGAAATTGATGACCCTTAAGATTTTTTCTACAAATTAATAATATATCATATTAATAAATTAAATTAAAAAAAAATCAATGTCATTAACATCCTAAAAAATACATAAAACTTTAATAGTATAAAAGTTTTAATTTGATAATTATAGTAATTTATAAAATTGTAAAACTTAATAAAAATAAAAAATTCCTCAATCAATAAAATATTAAAGAGTAAAGTTTAAAAATTTAATTAAAAAGAATAATTAACAATACAAACTAAATTTTTAAGCAAATAAAAGTGATATATTGTAACTTACGAGTAATAACATGCACATATATACATATAATATTTTAAAAATCAATTTACCTAATTAATTATTTAAAAAATCAAAAGTAAAATTTAATATATTTCATGTATACAATTGTCAAATTTAAAATTAATTAATTGAAATTTTTACTATTTAAGTGTTTTTGGTAGTATAAAAAAAACTTAAAATATTTGGACTTTAGAATACAGATAAAAATTATTAAGACTTAAAAAATTTATTAGATTTTTATACTTAACATATCTTACCATTAAGATACATGCAAATATTTTAGTAAATTGTATAATTTGTGTGAATCTGAATGACTTTGTAAACTTGTCTTGTTGTATTTGTTCAATGAGATGCAAGTAAGTTTTCTAGATTCATGTTTAGTAATTAGGGCATATAGCTAATTGTATGAAATTTTATTAATAGTTCGAATAATTGGGATTAATTTGTTAACATTGAACAAAATATATACAAAAAAAGTAAAAACACTTTCAAACTTATGCCTATTCATTTTCTTCTTCATACTCTTATTTCTTCCTTCGTGCCAAACAAGACAACACGAAAAACCCTAGAAATCGTCATTTCTTGACAACAATTGAACGGAAGAAGTGGTGTTTAAATTTGAACTGGTGAAGGACATTTCGGAGAAAACCATTTGAAGAAAATCATTCCCATTGGCAAAAGAAGGAGACGTAAGGAGATGTAAGCTCTGTTCTGAAATTGAAATTCGTTGTTAGGTATCTTAATTTGAATGAGTAATTTTTTTTTGTGTTTGGGTAATGGTCACTGTTTGTGTTCTTGCATGGTAAAGAGAAAGTAGAAGGTGAGGCTAATATAGAAGATTATTATACTTTTTTGCAAGTAATAGACGCAAAGATGACAAAACCACACCGACGCACAGAGCCTTTTGTTCAACCAAAGGAACAAAATGCAACCTAGTATACACAGCGTAGTTAGCAGCCAAATGAACATACATTTGACCAGCAGACATAATTTTCTACACAGCCAAATGAACAAAATGTAGACTAGCACCTATAATCTCTTGTGCAGACAGATGAAGAACTTGATCAGCATAGATAGCCTTATGTGTAGTTAGAGGAAGAAAATGCAGACGATTTTGATCTCGGTGGAACCTTGGATATAATGAATGAGTTATATGAATAAATGCAGAGTCTATATGAGCATAATACACAACAACAATAATCAGGAGTTGAGGAAGGGCATAAGATAACCTAGTTACTGAGGTTGATTCAGATGGTGGTTCTAATGATGATGAAAACATAGAGGTCAGAAGCGAAGAGTCCATAGAGTGGACTGATGATGATGTTCCTCTAGGGGTAGAATTTAAAAATAATGAAGAAGAGGAACAAATATTGGAAGATATGACTAACCTCTCAACATTGGATGATGAAGATACATTGTTAGAGTATGGCAATGATGGTAAGGAAGACTTTGAAGATAATTATGATGATGATGGCACTTTAATCGATAGAATGGTGAGAGATAAAAGAGCAGGATGTATAGAATTCCAAAGGAGGATGATATTTATCTAAAAAAGGGTCAAGTGTTTGCAAAAATGTGACCTAGTTCAGAGAAGCTCTGAAAGACTATGCAATCTAAGAATACTTCTGGCTTAAGAGGATTAAAAACAAAAGTACAAAGGTAAAAAGCCTTACATTGAAGGCCAAATTATGAGTAGAAGATTCACGCATCTGTCCTGATTAATAAGATCAGTTTTTGTATAAGATTAATTACCACCAAGGAGCACACATGCAAGAGGAGCTTCAAGAATCTAGAGGTGACAAGCGACTGGGTAGCGAAGAAGCTGTACGAAACAATTGCAAATAACCTTGGCATTTCTGTTAACGGTATGGCAGCAAAGTTATATAGGCGATTTGGGACTAGAACAACAAGAAAGAAACTGTACAAAGCCAAGTAAAAGGCTCTGACCATGACAGCAGCTGATTTCATTTCTTCATACGCAAGATTTCAAGGCTATGGTTATGTGTTACTGCCAAGAATTGCTGAAGCAACAGTCAAGATTCACCAAGACCTTATGGGAGTATTCAAGAGGATTTAAATTAGCTTTCATGCACAACAAATAAGGTTTATGTTGGGGTGCAGAACATTCGTGGGATTAAACGGTTACCACTTAAAACCACAATACGGTGGGATCCTCTTAACCGTAGTAGCAATAGATGCCAACAATCGCATCTTCCTTTCGACACTTTCTATATGCAAGGTTGAAAACTTCTAGAGCTGGGATTGGTTTTTACAGTTATTTAAGGAGCATATGGAGATAAGTGAGAGCATGCCAATTACTTTTATGTCTCATAGATAGGAAAGGGTAATTGCAATACTTAATATTCATTTCTTAACTGCAACAATAAGGTATTGTGCTAGGCGCATTTATGCTAATTTTAGGAAACTCTTCAGTGTTGAGATATTGAGAAGACATTTTTGGATGGTTATTCAAACAACGAACAAGGCTGATTTTGATCATGCCATGGCTAAAATCCAACAAATTGATCCTGATACATATACTTGATTGATACAAAATGAGCCAAACACTTGGGGTGTGCATCAGTTTGACCATATCTTCAAGATTGAATATGTTACAAATAATATGATGGAGTCTTAAAATGGATTCCTTAATGAGCATAGGAGGAAGCTCATATTAGAGCTCTTGGAATTTATATGCCTAAAGTTAATGAAGAGGATGATAAGTATGAAGGAAAAAAGTATGGCGTGGCCCATAAATCTACCTCCTAGGGTGTTTGCCAAAATTAAGAAACCTTCGAAGGTTGTGAGAAAATTAGTGGTGGTCAAATCAAGTGAGACTGAGTTTGAGGTTATTGATTGTCAAATGGAGGGGAGTGTGCGCTTTGTTGTAGACTTGAGCAAGAGCGGTTGTAACTATTTGGGCTGGCAGGTTTGTGGCATTCCATGCAAGCATGCACTGCCATGTATTATTCAATCAAATCTTGATCCAGAAGACTACGTTGACAAAAGCTTGACCAGAGATGCATATCAGCTGACATATTTTGGAAGTATACGACCACTGCCTAATATAATGCATTGACTAAGGACTGATTTGTTTGATTTACAACCTCCAACTATCATTACAAAGGTGGGTAGACCACCAAAGTACAATAGAAAGAAACAATCAATTAAAAGAGAAGTCCCCCTGAAATGAGAAGATTTACTACTCGATGCAGCAAGTATAAAAATATTATGCATAATAGAAGAAGTTGTTTGAGCAAGGTAAAATATTATGATTATAAATTGTGATAGTAAAAATATATGTTAACAACAATAAATTAATGCTTTAATGGACTATACAACAAATGTAGGACAATAATAGTGCTATTACTGCCTAAGATACAGTTGGCACAAGTGCCACTGCCACAAATGCCACAAACTTCTCATCCACAAGTGCTATGGTAACAGGTAATGCCACTAACTATACGTTTTACTTGTTCCATTACTTATGAGTCATTAATTGTAATTAGTTTTTGATTCAGGCAGGAGAAAACACATGAAGGTTAATTCTTGTACCAAGTCAAACCCTAAGAAACAAAAACGTATTTAGTCAGAATAGAGCAAATTATTCCCAACAACAACACGGGAATGAAGGTGGGTTTGGAAGCAGCAGCATGGCTCAAGTTATACAAAAGGTACTACTTATATATTTTATGGATTATAAGTCATTCATATTAGGTACATATTATATCATTTCTATATATGTATAAAATGTTTAATATCCCCAGTTGGTTAATATATTGAAAAATATATATTCACACATATTTGCACCAATGCACCAAATTCGTTTTTGAAGACTTTTTGGTTGGCTGAAAAGAATTGTATAGATGCAATGGACAGTTTATTTTGTATACAATGATCCAAATCAGTCATTTTTTGTAAATATTGACAGTACTTAAGTTTTTTGGGTGATGGATTATGTTCATGACATATCTATGTTGATAACAATGGAGTATGGGTGAACACAACCCATACACATATATTGATTATATATGAACATTACTGTCTGCCTTTGTACCAAATATTAGAAACCTTAAATGCGTGAATATAAAACTATTTCATTGTCGCTTATTATGAGTATTTAATAAAAGTTTACACTTTTTTATTTGCATTTTGTTGAAATAGCACACAGTTGTATTATGCAAATGCATAACAATACTATGATAAGCATCATCATCTTCTTAGCATATCTGATAATGATCGTAGTTGTTCTTAGATCATCAATTCTGACTTCATTTTGATGCATGCATCTTGCACATGTCTTTCCATTACTTTGCACGCTACTTGATCTTGATTGCTCCAAAATCTTTGAATGGCTTGTATATATGTTGCTTCCAAGACCTATTACCTTTCCCATGCTGTTATTTAATTCTTCCTTTGTAGGTTTCTAGAACTTGAAATATACACACTTTATTGGTTTTTTGCAACATAAATAAAGCTTATTATGGTTCTTTGTACTCTTTAAAATTCTAATGCCACTATTTTCCCCACATCCATAAACACTATTCTTGAACCTAATGATCCCACCATTAACCCATTTGTGTTTGCATTTTTTATGTTGGACATGCTATCCCCCCACCTTTCTTTACTGAAGTCATCACCTTTTGGCTTCCAAAAGGAAAAAAAAAATCCACAACTGTGCTCCTGCATACAAAAGAAATACAATTTATTAGGGTTCTTCTCAGACTTGGAAATAGCAACTCTAGCTTCTCCTCCGTATTGGCAAAATTTGTTTCTAAACTTGATTATCTCCTCATTGATTTCCATTGTTGATGGTTTGATGGATATTGAAAGAGTTGATTTTTTTTTTTTTGTTTTAAATTCCTATGCTTGCTAGTGGATGATATAAGGGAAATAAGCTTGCTGATTATATGATAAGATGATATAGTTTGTATGAATGATGGGTTATGAGTTAATTTTAGCTTTGGTGTTGTGGTTTTGGATAGTTTGGGATGAACACAAAAATAGGGAAAAAATCAACTGGTGTGAATGCTTTGGGATTTTCATGCATATGGCTTGCTATTTAAAAGACAAAAGTTTAAAACGTTACAATCTCTCCCCTATTGTCTCAACATTCAAATTGAAATAAAAAAAAGATAAAATCTAACTTTATTTCCCATTTCAATATATAAGGGCATTTTGATAATTTTATGATATACTAATATTCCAATAAATATTTTTCTACCCTTAAATTAAATGTTATTAATAAAAAAATTAAATAAAATTTGTATTTAATTTCATTGTAAACTTGTTCTCATTATGTGATCAAGGATATTCAAATAATTTTACCTAATGCAAGGATATTATGGTCAATTTGCTCCCTTTCAAACCAAGACAGCAACTGGTACTGTTAAGAGCTTTTCTAGAGTGATGACGTAATCATAAGAATAAAATTGTACTTTTGCAAAAAAAAGTAATATTTTTAATTGACGGAAGTAACATTAAGGGGATATTGAGATATTGTTGAAATACTATAGGGATAACAGAAATTTGGCCAAACAAGAAGGGGTATCGACGATATTCCCATCCCAATTGAAACAAAATAAACATGCGCAACCTATAGGAAGGGAGATTATCACATTGCTCCCCTATAAGAAATTATTGGCATCATACGTAATTTCAATTTTATTAAAATGCATTTAATTTAGGCGCGTGAAATCCGTCCCTAGTTGATAAAAAATTGATCTCAAAATCACTAATGTAAAAAATTATATTTGAGAAAGAAGATTAAGCATTACAAAAAGGATGGGCTGAATTTTATATTCACTAGAATTGATTAGGGCGATGAATTTTCCTCAATAATTTAAGGTCGATGGTGGAGTGGTGGACCCAAAAGCTTGAAAGCAACGTCGTGAATTGATATAAAGGCCAACTGCAAATTTACCGAAAACCTGATTTGAAGGGATTACAATCATATTATTTTTATTAAATTGAAATAATTTAAATCACCCTTTAATTAAAGACATGGCTGTTTGACCCTCAAGTCTGGTTCTTCTCATCTTTGCCAAGCAACAGTAACACTTGTTGGCAATCTTTGTTGGTTTCTCTAAGCCAGTAAAGAAGAAGAAACAGAAGGCAAAAACTCCTTGATTTGATCTCCCGGTTCACAGCTCTTCAAACAATCTGAATCATTTTCCATCAGGTGCGCTTGATCTAAAGCTTTTCCCAAACTCATCCTTTCAGTGTATCGTTTTCTGTAATATATTTTTTTATTTGTTTGTCCTTTTATTTGCCTCAAATCCTATCTAGGGCTAATCTCAATTTCTCTTTTAAATTTTCTTAAAATTTTTTCTGATAATAGATTATTAATGGTGATCTGCTGCTGTAAACTTTGCCTGTGTATTGAACTTATCTTTTAAATCTTTGCTTACACAAGAATACATCTATTAGTTTTTTTTTTTTTAAATATTTTTCTTATTTTTTTTCTTTCCTTCTGAGCAACGTTGGTTGTTATTTGGGTTCACTTCATCGAAACCACTTTTTTTTTTTTCTTTTTTTAAAAAATTCATTCATAAGAAACAGGCAATGGCAGAGTCATTGATCTATGCGATTAGGAGGCAGATATCTTATGTTTCCAAGTACCAAAGCTACATCGATGACATGAAGAATAAAGTTGATGATCTGAGATATAAAAGACAAATGGTGGAACAACTCGTTAAGAATGCTGAAAGACAAGGGGATGAGATTTTTGAAGATGTTAAGAAGTGGTTGAGTAGCGTGTACGAGTTCCATGAAAGGGTATCAATGCTCGAGGACGAATGTGAAACAAAGAACCGCTGTTTCAGAGGATTGTGCCCAAATTTGTTAAAGCGTTCCAATCTCGGAAAGAAGTCAGAGAAGGCAGCAAACGAGGGTGACGTTCTACTGGGAAAAGGGAACTTCGCTAGTATTTCCTCCCGTCCTGCTCTACAGAGGACACGGAGCATTTATGTTAGAGACTACGTGTCCTTTGATTCTAGAAAATCAGTTTTCCAGGGTATTATGGAGGCGCTGAAGGATTCTGACATTAACATGATTGGGGTTTATGGAATGGGTGGTGTTGGCAAAACCACGCTAATGAAAAGAGTTGCAGAGAAAGTGCTGGAAGCCAAGTTATTTGATGTGGTGGTCATGGCTGAGGTAACACTGGTTCCTGACTTGAAAGCTATTCAAGACAAAATAGCTTTTGGCTTAGGACTGGAATTTGACCAGCATGAGACTGTACCTGAGAGAGCTGATAAAATGCATTGCAGGCTGAATAAAGGGGAAAGGGTCCTTCTAATATTAGATAACATTTGGACAAGACTTGATTTGGAGGCTGTTGGAATTTCTTCTGGAGCTGATGATAAGAGACGATGTAAAATGTTGTTGACATCTAGAAGTCAGCATGTGCTGTGCAATGATATGAATACTCAGAAGAATTTCGTGATTAACATTTTATCTGATGAAGAAGCAATAAGTTTGTTTCTTAATATTGTGGGTGATCATCCAACAGAAGCACAGGATTTTCAACCTTTAGCAGTTGAGATTGTTAGAAAATGTGGTGGTCTGCCAATTGCAATAAAAACAATTGCATATGCACTGAAAAATAAGAGTCTGTTTGTTTGGGAGGATTGCTTGTATCTATTAAGAAAAAACCAATAATTTTAGACAAATCCGAGGAATGGATGGAAATGTGTACTCTTCCATAAAGTTGAGTTATGACTTCTTGGAAAATAAGGAAGCAAGGTCTTTGTTTCTACTTTGTGGTCTAACAAATGATGGTAGTCGGATATTTATTGATGACTTGATGAGGTATGGTATGGGTTTGGGTTTGTTTAGAGATGCTTACTCAATTGAAGCAACAAGGAATAGGGTGCATGCACTGATCGATTATCTCAAAGCTTCATGTTTATTGTTGGATGGTGACAATGAAAATCATGTTATCGTGCCCAACATTATTCATGATGTTGCTGTATCACTTGCCGCAGATCATCTTATGTTTAATATTCAAGATGTTGCCGACTTGAAAGAAGAGCTAGAAAATAAAATACAAAAAGATGCAACTGCTATTTCAATATCTTTTGGAGATATATATGAACTTCCTGAAAGGCCAGAATTTTCAAAGCTCAAGTTATTTATGTTGTCTGCCGAGAAGCCCTCTTTACAAATCCCAAACCTCTTCTTTGAAGGAATGGTAGAGCTTGATGTTTTACATTTAACTGGATTTCAACTTCCTTCATTACCTTCATCACTTTGTTGCCTGCATAACCTTCGAACATTGGCTTTGCAGAGCTGCCTTCTTGGAGATGTAGCAATGGTTGGAGAGTTGAGGAAATTAGAGATTCTCAGCTTTCGGCATTCTGATATTAAACAATTACCTGTAGAAATTGGACAATTAACCCGATTGAAGTTGCTAGATTTGAGCAACTGTTTTGAACTTAAAGTAATCAGACCAAATGTTATATCACATTTATCTCGATTAGAAGAACTCTATATGGGTAATAGCTTCAGTAAATGGGACATTGAAGGTCAAAGTAATGCCGGTCTTGTTGAGCTGAAACAACTGTCGAGACTAACTACTTTAGACATACATATTCCAGATGCCCAAGTTATTCCGCAGGATTTGTTCTTCATGAAGTTGGAAAGATATAGAATATATATAGGAGATGTATGGAGCTGTTCCAGTGAATATGAAACCTCAAGAACACTGAAACTCAAGCTTAATAAGAGCAATATTTCCTTGAAGTATGGGGTTAAAAATTTGCTCAAGAGAGCTGAAGATCTCTATCTAGATGAACTGACTGGTTTTAAGAATGTTGTTCCTGAATTAGATGATGAAGGTTTACAACGATTGAAACATCTCCGCATACAGAATGGTCCCGAGATTCAATACATTGTTAACTCACAGGGTCGGCCGACTTTTTCCTTGCTGGAGTCGTTGTCTCTTCGAAATTTGACAAAGTTGGAGAAAATATGTCATGGTCTCACGGAAGATGATTGGTCTTTCAGCAAATTGAGAATTATTAATGTAAAAAGATGTCATTCATTAAAGCATCTCTTCTCCTTCTCCATGGCCAAAAACCTTTTTCAACTTGAAGAAATAAAAGTGACTTTTTGCGAGAGCCTGGAAACGATAGCTGATAAGGAAAGTAGTGAAAACAGTGTGCTGCAGGAGAATGAAAGCATCAGTAGAATTCTTGATTTCACTCAATTGCACTCTTTAACACTACGACACCTACCACAGCTTGCAAGTTCAGGATTCAACTTGGAGACGCCAGCAGCCATTTCATCATCAAAAGAAATCATTGCAGAGGATGATACTGAGGATTTCAAGACCCTCTTCAATAATAAGGTATGATCTTCTTTACTCTCGCTTACTGGGTAAAGTGAGAAGATAGGCAGATATTTATGTTCATTAGTTCCTGGTTCGGTTGTTATTGAAGGAATAAGAAATTTTTTGGCAGGTAACTTTTCCAAGCCTGGAGAAGCTGATACTATCCTCAATTAACATTGAAAAGATATGGCTCCATCAATTTCCAGCAATGTATTCCTCCAGTCAAAACTTAACAATTCTGAAAGTGGAACACTGTAATCGTCTGAGATTTTTGTTTTCATCTTCTATGGTTAATAGTCTTGTCAGACTCCAAACACTTGTGATACGGGGATGTGAGTTAATGGAAGGTGTCGTTGATACCAGATTGGGAAGAGAGGAACTGTTGACTACAATGGTTTTTCGAGAACTGCTCTACCTGGAGCTCGAAGATCTTCCAAAACTAACAAGATTTGCTATTGGAAATTCAATTGAATTCTCCTCTTTGACTGAACTTCAGATTAGTTCTTGTCCTAATTTAGAAAGATTCATCTCCAGTTCTACTTGTGCAGAGGAACTGAGCTTGGAAGAGAACATTCACACAGCTGATATGCAACCTTTCTTTGATTCAAAGGTGGATTTTCTTCGCTGCTGGCTTTTCTTTTTTTATTCTCACTTTTATTTCTTTTTTCCAAATCTATTATCTTATATCTTTATTGTGACATATCGTTTCTTTATCTTTAACAATTGTTGGGAGTTAGTTATGCTTAAAGTAATATAAACTCGCGCAATTAATATTGAACTTAATTTCCATTTCAGGTAGTCATCCCTTGTTTGGAGATTATGGGGTTTGACATGATGATGAAATTGAGAAAGATATGGGGTAACCAGCAGCTTGCTTTACATTCTTTCTGGAAATTGAAGGACTTGGAAATAAGACGGTGTCATAAACTATTGAACATTATTCCGTCTGATATGTGGAGCACGATCGGGCGGTTGGAAAACTTATTGGTAATTTGTTGCGATTCGATAGAGGAGATAATCGAGGCAAGCTCTAATTCGACAGTGGAGAACCGTAGAATTGTGCTTCCTCAATTAACCTCGCTGAAACTACATGGGCTACCAAAACTCAAAACTTTTTACACAGGGGCACATATTTCAGAATGGCCAGTCTTAAAAACGTTAGAGGTATGTGGATGTCACAAAGTGGAAATATTTGCTTCTTCTGAAGTTGTGAGCCTGCAAGGACCTCACCAAGAGATCAGCCAACAACCCTTATTTTTGGTCGATCAGGTAGGAGGCCATATAAATATATGTATATCAAATTCATGTTTAAAGAACTAGCTTTAACCTGAAAAATGACTGTAAAATGGTTAAGCAACATAAAGTTCATTTGTACTTCTCCAATTTAACATGACAGATTTTCAAATTTTAATTTATTCTACTAGATTGGAAGAGTTAGATGCATTTATATTTATATTCTTGATCTTTTCATATATTTGCTTTGTTCGTAGCAATCATATGATTCTAACTTACTCTTATCTTGCTGGAATTGGATACTTATTTGTAAAATATATTAAATCTATTTTCATTTGATACTTTGGTTGATTAGCAGTTTGCATTCCCTAGTCTGGAAGAGTTACAGTTATCTGAACTGCCTGAAATGTTGCATCTGTGGAAGGGAAATTCTCATCCCTGCAAACTTTTTCGAAATTTGGAAACTCTGGAAGTATCACAATGTAGTAAGTTAGAAAAATTAGTGCCGCCCTCAGTGTTGTTCCAAAACCTGATGACTCTGAAAGTATCAAGTTGCGACAGAATGAAAATTTTGGTGACATTCTCTACTGCTAAAAGTCTGGTCAAACTCATAAGAATGGATGTTTTTGATTGCAAAATGATAGAACAAATCATACAACATCTTGGAGAAGAAGTGGAGGTGGATTCTATTGCTTTCAGCAAACTAGAATATTTGGGACTTGATTGTTTGCCAAGCCTTGCAAGCTTTTGCGTGGGGAATTACACTCTTGAATTCCCATACTTGGAACACGCAACTGTGAGACAATGTCCAAAGATGAAGATTTTTTCTCAGGGAGTCTTATACACACCAAAGCTACGAAGGTTACAGCTGACAGAAGAAAATGACGATGAAGGGCATTGGGAAGGCGACCTTAATACCACCCTACAAAAATTGTTCAAGAAAATGGTAGGTATTAATTATTGATTCAGCAGTATTTCTCACTTGAACAGTTTTCTTTGCTTTTACATTATTTCGCAAATTTATTATGATATACATGCTAGGTTATGCATATTTAATTATATTACAGGATGTTAAGAGTTCTCAAGAAGATTGAGCTCATTCTTCAGCTGGAATCAGGCTAGTCTTGCATATTTGTAGTTTTGTGATTCAACGTGCCAGGTCCTTCTGTTCTTGTCATCTTCGTTTGTTGGCTTTCCTTTGTTATTGCGTGGGGCGTGGAATAATGGAGGCTGCGGACTTGCTGTGCGCTTTGGATTTGTTTGATGCATACTCTCTGCTCAAATTGACGTGTACATGGAAGATACAATTTGTATTTACATATTAAATGCTGTGTTTGAATTCCTTTGGCAATTATCAACCAAGTTTTTGGTAAATATTGTCGGTATTGGGTGTCTATTCTGTTGAACGCAAACCTATATGCCATTGAAGATCTCAAGGGTAGTTTGAGTTTGGGATTGGTGTGAATACTGAAATAATTTGTTTTTGTTGTACTTTTAAGTGTTTTAAATTTTGAAAAACAGGTTTGTGTGTTTTTAATAAATTTATTTTTAAAATATTGTAATAATGTAAAAGAATAAAATATATGTAATAAATAGGACATGAATAATTAATCAATTTAAGTGTTTTAAGAAAAAGAAAAAATTTTGATTTTAATAATTTTATTTTTTAAATTAAAGTTGAAATTTAATAATTATTTTAAGATTAATCTTGAATATTTTAATTATAAATAAGTATATTTGGTATTATATTTATAAATTAAATTATTTTTTTAAAATTAAATATAAAAAATATTTCTTATATTATTTCTTAAAATCGAGAAATTAGGATGGAATGATTTTATTAAAAATGATTGTAACACTTAGAATAACTGTTGATTATTCATAGTTATTTTCACTGTTTTCAACAATCCTAGCTCTGAATTTTATTTTTGATAGACATGCCGAAAACGCAATTCAAAATGCAAAGCCGTTAAGTGCTTTGTTTGGATTGTTGTTAGAATTTATTTTAGATGTTTGGTCTTTTAATATCGCTTTTATTTAAGTTTTTTTTTTTTTTTTATAATAGATTGTAAGAAGTAAGTTTTATCTACTTTTCAAATTCTATTTTATCTATATATATAATTTCATATATATTATAGCATAAATCATATAAACCTAAAATTATCGCTAACAAAATTTAAATATTTAAACAATTTTTCTGTATGCGTGTTTTCTTACATAAATTTTAATTGTTTTTTAAGAACTCTTTTTTTTTTTCTTTCTTACATAATAACTTGTGAATTTCACTCCTACTTTTTTTTTTTTTTTATTACATCTCTTCTCCTCTCGCTACATCTTCTCATTTTAATTATTATTTATAAATTAAAAAGTTTAAAAATTTAAATAAAAATTATTCTAATTAATTAATTAATTAATCTAAAAATTTTGTTAAAAAAATGATTTAAATCAGATAATGCATGGAAAGTTAGATCGCAAAATTTAAAACCTAAACTTTTGGTTTTTAATTTTGAATTTATAATATAAATTTATTTTCAAACATTTAATTGATGTATATAAAAAAAAAAAACACTAAACAATTCTATCACCATGAGTAATTAATTACAATGGTAAATTAATTTCTTTAATTTCTTTTTTAAGAGACAAAATACATATAAGTCATGCTATAATTTGTGAAAATCACACATAAATAAAAAGTTTATAAAATTTTACAGGAACATCTCCTTCTACAGTATTTATATTTTCAATCATATTGATTAAGTGCTATGAAAATAAAAAAAAAAAAAAAAAAAAAATCTTTGCCCTTTCAAATCGAGTCAATATCTCTTCATTTGACCTAGTTATGTCAGCTGGTGCAGAAGCCTTTAGACCAGCTTCTTGTGTATTATCCTTCTAAGTCCTAATCATAAACAAGCTTCTCAAATTCGTGTTAATTTTGAACTCTTGTACAATGACCTTTAACAATTTTTTAAGAACCTAATATTATTAGCTGCAAAAGAAAATTTCTTGGAGTGACTTTATATACCCAAGATGAGATTGCATACCGATTATTCTTCTATTATGAGAAGTACAAACAGCAAGGCTAGATTGGTACTCGAAAAGGATGCTTTAGGGTTAAATCCCATGTCTCGTTCAGCATGTTAGTTTCTTTAAATTAACATATTCTTCATTTTTTTGGTTCACTCTTTCTTTTCTTTTTTTTTTTTTTCTCATTTTTTATGTTTTGTCTTTGTCCTTCCTCTCTTGAGTCTGTCCAATCTAATGATAATGTTAAATGGAGTATGTTTGTGTGTTAATCCAAGAGGGAGAGAGAGTAAACTACTAATAAAGATTTAAGGATAGACGGTTTTCTGGTCAACCAGTCTGGAGCTTTGTTTTTTATTTTTCAACTTTTGAAACAGTCTGGAGTTCTATTTGAAAAAGAGTATTTTATACTGTTCATTTTTTTTTATATAATAATATTTATTGGTATTGTAATTAGAAGTTTATTAATATTATCTGGAAGTGCTCCTTTTTTTTTTTTTTAATGTCTTATTGCACTGCACACTTTTTCTAAAGTGTCATTATCCATGTTGTTTTGCGCTGTATTGTTTATTTATAGTTTAATACAAATGTATTCAATTATTGATCTCTTTTCAAACCTTTAATCATCACACTTTTTCTAAAGCATCTTTTCCAATTCTTATAATACTCGTTATTAAAGATTAAATTTTAATAAATTAACAGAGTGCAAGGAAAAGGAAATGCAATATTTATCAGACAGTTGTATCGCAAAATGACAACAACGAATATAATATAAATTGCAGTTAACAAAAAAGACTTTATAAGATTCAGGTAGTTTTTATTTTTTTGTCTGAATTTTAGGCATGATTAAAATTTCAATTTAAATAATATATTTATTTTTTATTTTAAAATATTTAAAAATAAAAATTAAATTATTTTTTTGATAAAATAAAAAGTTTACAAATTAATATTTTGACATATATACCTTTTTAAATAATATACTTATATTTAAATAATTTTGATTATATTAGTATAATAATAAACAAAAAATTAATAAATGATATTAATATATATTATTTATTTACTTAATATATAATTTTTTTAAAAAATAATTTCTAATCGATGATATAAAAATCAATAAAAGTTAAATAAAAATAATAAGTGATATTTAATATACTTGTGATTATATAAATATATAAATTTTTATAATAATTAAAGAATAAAATAAGTAGAATTGAAAAGACAAGTAAAAAAGGTCGACAATAGAGAAGAGATACGTTAAAAATAGTTAAGTAGGATTTTAATTTTATTAATAAATAATTTAATAAAATAGGAATATTTTTGAAAAATAAAAATATTAAATATTTGCTTATTCAGATTTAAATCAAAATTTTTAACTTAATTAAAATATTAAATATTTTTACTAAATATTCAAACATAAGTTAAAAAATAATCGACTTTTAAACATTTGAATAATTATATTCAGATTTTAGTAAGAAAAATAAAAAATCACTTATTTAGGTATTAGGCCAAGGGTTGTTTATTTTTCGTGCTAAAATTTGAATATAATTATTTAAATGTTTAAAAGTTATTTATTTTTTAACTTATATTTGAATATTTATTAAAAATATCTGAATATAATTAAGTTAAAAATTTTAACTTAAATTTGAATAAATAAACGTCTGAATAATTTAATATTTTATTTTTTGAAAATATTCTTATTTTATTAATTTATTTACCGAAAAGAATTAAAATCTATTTAACTATTTTTGATGTATCTCTTCTTTATTATGGGTTCTCTTTACTTGTCTTCTAAATTCTATTTATTTTATACTTTAATTATTGTAATAAATTTATATATTTACATAATTTTAATTATATTACAAAAAAAAATAATGTACATATTAACATAATTTATTAATTTTTTATCTATTATTGTGATAATATAATCAAAATTATTATAAATATAAGTATATTATTTAAAAGGGTGTATATGTTAAAATATCAAATTTTAAACTTTTTATTTTGCTAAAACAAATAACTTAATACTTATTTTTATATGTTTTAAAATAAAAAATAAACACATCATACAGATTCAAATTTCAGTTATATTTAGAGTTCGGACAAAAAAATAAATGAGACCTAAATTAGAGGGGTCTATATATTCTTTTCTCTATAAAATTATACAAAATCCTTATAATTAGTACTTGATTAATAAGTATTACTACTAAATTGTACTTTCAACAAATACATAAACAAATATTTATATTGTCATAACATATGCAACATTTCGTTATTGACTAAACTTGGTTGAGCCATAAAGAGTCTAGCTTCTCACAGCATAAACAAATACAATATAAATTTGCATATTTAAATTATTCATGTAGAGAAAATATACTAAAAATGCAAGAACTAAATAAATCTATAGTTAGAAAAAATCATTCCCATCGTAATATGCAACAATGCAATAATGTAATTACATGCATGTCTCATCTCTGATAACTCAGCTTCGACTGATGTAAATCCTGAATTTATATATTTTATCATCCACTAACCAAATTCAGACCCCTTTTTGTTTTGTTTTTTTTTTTTTTAATTTTTATGGAGCATGAAGTGGACATTTCAGTGGGGTCTCCAGCCTACACTGGGCCAATGTTGGCTCCGCCTCGGTTCTAAAATATTATGAATTTTTCAAGACTTGTAAAATTGCAACTGGATGGTGGTGGCCCTCGAAGCCTGCAGACATTATTCAAAGAAGAAATATATATTTTCACATACCTCCCCTGAGGTTTGTGAAAACCACAGAAATAAAAAATTTGTGAAAATTCAGGAGTACCTACTCTATCAGTAGAATAGTTAATTTTAACCATTGGGATATTAACACATACCTCCCTTCAAGTTTGAAAAAAATACATCTAGAGAAAAACTATAGGAAAAGGAACATATACCTCTCCCGATGCTATTCAAGTCCATCAATTTTTAGTGAAAATACGTAACTGCTCTTTATTTGCTAATTTTTGATTTGTTGAATATGAACATAAATTAAGCTAAATACTTATTATATTTTTAAAGGGCCCTACATTATCTAATTAGAAATGATTCCTGTCATTGTTTAGTAAAATTAAACCAACCTCTTCCTACAAATATAAGAGCTTAGCCTTCATTTCTTGATACTTAGACTTGTTAAGATTCATAGAGCTACCCCCTACTCTACCTTCACAATTGATTTGGTTTGAATTGTAAAATATAGTTGATGAGACCTTTAACCTCCTTATCAAATACAATATTAACAGCATCAACTTCTGTTGAAGTCGAATTGTAAACCAAGGAAGTAACTTGATCTCCAGAGATTTTCTTAGATACATTGCTTATTTTTGGCAAGTTTTAGTCTAGTTAGGTTACAAAATTCATCTAAGAGCCCTTGGGTTGGCTTGAAGAATTTAGGGCTGTCTTTAGTTAAATGCTTTAACAAATGACAATAATGCTAATTAACAAAATTCCATGGTTCAAGATTATTAAGTTCTTTAACAGCATACTGAGCAATGTTGGTAATGGCCTAACATCAACATGTCCCAAACAGAGCACAAACAAGTAACATAGTTACCACAATGGCCTTATCTAATTCAAATTCCTGATCAACATTTTATGAAATAGTCTCAAGGCTTCATTATGCCTCCCACTTTATGTTAAAGCAATGAAACATTAAGTTATAAGAAACAACACTTCTTTCCCTCATTACCCATATCAACATCATCTTTTTTACAAAACCCAAGAATCAACAAATTCCACACTATCACATCTATATAACACATTTTATCAAACACCTTCAAGACATTCTCCATGTCACAGTAAGTTATGTATAACTCAAAAACCCCAATTCTTATTTTGCCAAAACCCTGAAGTCCACTTCTAATAATCTTTCCATGAACATATTGACCAACTTGAACAATACAAATACTCGCACATGCCTTTATCAATAGTGAAAATGTGTATTGATCAAGCAAACTACTCATTTCATCCATACTGGCATGCCACAACATACTCACCTTTTCCTCTAAAAATCCATCATCGTTCCCCTCTTTGTTGGATAATGTCTTCAGTAAATTGTCAACCCTAGCCCCAATTTCATTCTCCAAAGACTTCTTCTAAAGCATGAAGCGATGTTAAGAACCCTCCCTCATCAATCCATTTTTGAGTTGTCAAGCATCATATCGACAAATCTTTAATAGATTGACAGTTTTAAACCTGATGCCCATTCAGTTTTATGGCCAACCTGCCTTTTACTTGCAAAACTCTCTTTTTCTCTGCAAATTCATTCTCTGATTTGCAATATTCAAGTCAAAAAACACAAATGGGGAAAGTGATCGATCATTTTACCATAATATCCCTAAAAAAAACTGTACACTAACGGAGATGGATGGCTCCAGGGAAGTAAATGTATTTTTACCCTTAATTTTTCTCTAACTATTGTAATCCTAAATCTCAGGAGAGATATGTGTTAATTCCCCTTTAACCATTAACTTTTTATTAGTGAATTGGACATTAAAATAAATTTACCATACTTTACTATTTCTTCACTATTTTTCTTTTCTTTTAAAAAAATTATAAAAAATTAAATACTCAATAATAAAATAATATGATAATATAATAAAAAATATAATACTAGCCACTAACTACTTCCATCTTTACCCATCTTTTCATTCTCTATCTTTACTAGCTGTCACCTATTTCCATCTCCATCTATCCTTTCCTTCCATCTCTATTAGCCACCCTCATCCCTTACTCCCATCTTTATAATTTATCGACCAACCCACCTATCTTTTCCTTTCTTTAAATAAAGAAAACCTAATTTCCAATAAAATCTTATAGTGTTGGATAGTTTGTGTTGATGCTGGTATAAGACATTTTCTTTAATGGCTTAATAGTGGTATAAGATATTTCAAAACATTAGGTCTATTAATTTGAATTGTAAGTACTGCTATTATTCTGTAGAGAAGGTTGTTGTTCTTGGGTGGTAAGTTGGTAAAGGCGACGACTGATATTGTTGTTGGTGTTCAAAATTAGGGTTGAGGGGGATTTTAGGGCTAATTTAACTTTAGTTCAACATTAAAGGCAAAAAAAAAAAAATTTGCGTTAATTTATTTTAAAATCAATGTCAAGAATAAAGAAATTTTAATGTAATAGAATTAAACCTTAATTTAACTAAAGTTAAGGTAGATTTATTTCAAATAATTAGAAGAAGAATGTCGAATTTAGTAGTAGAAGAACGTAGAATATAATAAGAGACAACAAGGTTGTTTTAGACTTTTCAGTATTTTTGAATGGTCAATTAATAGTCAATGGATGAAATTAGGGAAATTTACTAAATTAACCATTGTTCACCCCAACTTTTCTAAATTGACCATTGTATTCAAAATTGTTTTAAAAAATGACCATGCAAAATTATTTTGGACAAATTTGCCTCTCTAACCAATTTTAACAAAATCTAACAATCCCATTTTTTACCCTAAACATAACTGAAATTGCTAAATTCAATTTTACAAAAATGAAACCATAATCACTTGGAAACTAAACAATATTGCAATAATAAAAACAATGATCACTTGGAAACCAAATCCATTTAATGTGGTATAAAAAATGGCTATAGATGGCGGGGGTCGACGAAGATTGTATTGTGGGTTGACGATAGGAGTTTTGAGGTGATATGAACAGTGGTTAACAGTGGCACACTGCTATAATTGAATAGATATGTTGAATTTCATAAGTTTTTTTTGTAGATTTTTTGTAATTTATAGTTTGAAATGTGGTAAAATACATATATGTTGCTGGATTATAGGAGATTTATGTTGTTGTGTGAAATTTGGTTGTTTGTGTCATTAGAGGCATTGAGAATAAAAGCTTCAATAGTTTTGATCACATATTTGCTTATATTGATGAATTTTACCGTGCTTGAAACTGTATTTTTAGCTTCATCAAAATTATTGTAAAATTTTTTTTAAAATAGTATTGATAAATTCTAAGCATGATATAGTCATATTAGTAATTAGTTTCGAGCATAATATAGTCATAGTTTCGAGCACTTGAAAAATTTAATGCATGATTGAAACTTGAGTTTCATTTTTTCCTAAATGCTATTGACAAGTTTCGGGCATGTTAGAAATCGAAAGGTGTGATCGAAACTACACTTTTAGTTTTTTCTAGAGTGCAAGGTTTTTTCTACATGTGTTTTTGTGCATTTCATTTTTACAATAGTCCAATTTGGTCTTAAGTTTTGTTTTGGTCTAATTTAATAGAATTTTGGTGAAAACGCGAAATTATGGTTTATCAAATTTGTTAATATTCTAATATGTGTCAAGTTAATAGAAGCAATGTTAAAAAAATTTTCATTTCAAAGGAAATTTTTGGGTCCTTTTTCTCTTTTTCATTCTTTCTAATAGGGATTAGGGATTACATAATATTTTCTATGATACTGTCTATATAAATTGATGTAGTTAAATAATGGCATAAAAGAGAAGGGAGCTAAACATTATTGAGTTTCCTATTTCAACTTGATTAAAAAGAATGAGACTACAGTCTTTTTAATGAAGTTGAAAGGATAGGTAGGAAACTCAATAATGTTTAGCTCCCTTCTCTTTTATGCCATTATTTAACTACATCAATTTATATAGACAGTATCATAGAAAATATTATGTAATCCCTAATCCCTATTAGAAAGAATGAAAAAGAGAAAAAGGACCCAAAAATTTCCTTTGAAATGAAAATTTTTTTAACATTGCTTCTATTAACTTGACACATATTAGAATATTAACAAATTTGATAAACCATAATTTCGCGTTTTCACCAAAAAATTCTATTAAATTAGACCAAAACAAAACTTAAGACCAAATTGGACTATTGTAAAAATGAAATGCACAAAAACACATGTAGAAAAAACCTTGCACTCTAGAAAAAACTAAAAGTGTAGTTTCGATCACACCTTTCGATTTCTAACATGCCCGAAACTTGTCAATAGCATTTAGGAAAAAATGAAACTCAAGTTTCAATCATGCATTAAATTTTTCAAGTGCTCGAAACTATGACTATATTATGCTCGAAACTAATTACTAATATGACTATATCATGCTTAGAATTTATCAATACTATTTTAAAAAAAATTTTACAATAATTTTGATGAAGCTAAAAATACAGTTTCAAGCACGGTAAAATTCATCAATATAAGCAAATATGTGATCAAAACTATTGAAGCTTTTATTCTCAATGCCTCTAATGACACAAACAACCAAATTTCACACAACAACATAAATCTCCTATAATCCAGCAACATATATGTATTTTACCACATTTCAAACTATAAATTACAAAAAATCTACAAAAAAAACTTATGAAATTCAACATATCTATTCAATTATAGCAGTGTGCCACTGTTAACCACTGTTCATATCACCTCAAAACTCCTATCGTCAACCCACAATACAATCTTCGTCGACCCCCGCCATCTATAGCCATTTTTTATACCACATTAAATGGATTTGGTTTCCAAGTGATCATTGTTTTTATTATTGCAATATTGTTTAGTTTCCAAGTGATTATGGTTTCATTTTTGTAAAATTGAATTTAGCAATTTCAGTTATGTTTAGGGTAAAAAATGGGATTGTTAGATTTTGTTAAAATTGGTTAGAGAGGCAAATTTGTCCAAAATAATTTTGCATGGTCATTTTTAAAACAATTTTGAATACAATGGTCAATTTAGAAAAGTTGGGGTGAACAATGGTTAATTTAGTAAATTTCCCTAATTTCATCCATTGACTATTAATTGACCATTCAAAAATATTGAAAAGTCTAAAACAACCTTGTTGTCTCTTATTATATTCTACGTTCTTCTACTACTAAATTCAACATTCTTCTTCTAATTATTTGAAATAAATCTACCTTAACTTTAGTCAAATTAAGGTTTAATTCTATTACATTAAAATTTCTTTATTCTTGACATTGATTTTAAAATAAATTAACGCAAATTTTTTTTTTTTGCCTTTAATGTTGAACTAAAGTTAAATTAGCCCTAAAATCCCCCTCAACCCTAATTTTGAACACCAACAACAATATCAGTCGTCGCCTTTACCAACTTACCACCCAAGAACAACAACCTTCTCTACAGAATAATAGCAGTACTTACAATTCAAATTAATAGACCTAATGTTTTGAAATATCTTATACCACTATTAAGCCATTAAAGAAAATGTCTTATACCAGCATCAACACAAACTATCCAACACTATAAGATTTTATTGGAAATTAGGTTTTCTTTATTTAAAGAAAGGAAAAGATAGGTGGGTTGGTCGATAAATTATAAAGATGGGAGTAAGGGATGAGGGTGGCTAATAGAGATGGAAGGAAAGGATAGATGGAGATGGAAATAGGTGACAGCTAGTAAAGATAGAGAATGAAAAGATGGGTAAAGATGGAAGTAGTTAGTGGCTAGTATTATATTTTTTATTATATTATCATATTATTTTATTATTGAGTATTTAATTTTTTATAATTTTTTTAAAAGAAAAGAAAAATAGTGAAGAAATAGTAAAGTATGGTAAATTTATTTTAATGTCCAATTCACTAATAAAAGTTAATGGTTAAAGGGGAATTAACACATATCTCTCCTGAGATTTAGGATTACAATAGTTAGAGAAAAATTAAGGGTAAAAATACATTTACTTCCCTGGAGCCATCCATCTCCGTTAGTGTACAGTTTTTTTTAGGGATATTATGGTAAAATGATCGATCACTTTCCCCATTTGTGTTTTTTGACTTGAATATTGCAAATCAGAGAATGAATTTGCAGAGAAAAAGAGAGTTTTGCAAGTAAAAGGCAGGTTGGCCATAAAACTGAATGGGCATCAGGTTTAAAACTGTCAATCTATTAAAGATTTGTCGATATGATGCTTGACAACTCAAAAATGGATTGATGAGGGAGGGTTCTTAACATCGCTTCATGCTTTAGAAGAAGTCTTTGGAGAATGAAATTGGGGCTAGGGTTGACAATTTACTGAAGACATTATCCAACAAAGAGGGGAACGATGATGGATTTTTAGAGGAAAAGGTGAGTATGTTGTGGCATGCCAGTATGGATGAAATGAGTAGTTTGCTTGATCAATACACATTTTCACTATTGATAAAGGCATGTGCGAGTATTTGTATTGTTCAAGTTGGTCAATATGTTCATGGAAAGATTATTAGAAGTGGACTTCAGGGTTTTGGCAAAATAAGAATTGGGGTTTTTGAGTTATACATAACTTACTGTGACATGGAGAATGTCTTGAAGGTGTTTGATAAAATGTGTTATATAGATGTGATAGTGTGGAATTTGTTGATTCTTGGGTTTTGTAAAAAAGATGATGTTGATATGGGTAATGAGGGAAAGAAGTGTTGTTTCTTATAACTTAATGTTTCATTGCTTTAACATAAAGTGGGAGGCATAATGAAGCCTTGAGACTATTTCATAAAATGTTGATCAGGAATTTGAATTAGATAAGGCCATTGTGGTAACTATGTTACTTGTTTGTGCTCTGTTTGGGACATGTTGATGTTAGGCCATTACCAACATTGCTCAGTATGCTGTTAAAGAACTTAATAATCTTGAACCATGGAATTTTGTTAATTAGCATTATTGTCATTTGTTAAAGCATTTAACTAAAGACAGCCCTAAATTCTTCAAGCCAACCCAAGGGCTCTTAGATGAATTTTGTAACCTAACTAGACTAAAAAACTTGCCAAAAATAAGCAATGTATCTAAGAAAATCTCTGGAGATCAAGTTACTTCCTTGGTTTACAATTCGACTTCAACAGAAGTTGATGCTGTTAATATTGTATTTGATAAGGAGGTTAAAGGTCTCATCAACTATATTTTACAATTCAAACCAAATCAATTGTGAAGGTAGAGTAGGGGGTAGCTCTATGAATCTTAACAAGTCTAAGTATCAAGAAATGAAGGCTAAGCTCTTATATTTGTAGGAAGAGGTTGGTTTAATTTTACTAAACAATGACAGGAATCATTTCTAATTAGATAATGTAGGGCCCTTTAAAAATATAATAAGTATTTAGCTTAATTTATGTTCATATTCAACAAATCAAAAATTAGCAAATAAAGAGCAGTTACGTATTTTCACTAAAAATTGATGGACTTGAATAGCATCGGGAGAGGTATATGTTCCTTTTCCTATAGTTTTTCTCTAGATGTATTTTTTTCAAACTTGAAGGGAGGTATGTGTTAATATCCCAATGGTTAAAATTAACTATTCTACTGATAGAGTAGGTACTCCTGAATTTTCACAAATTTTTTATTTCTGTGGTTTTCACAAACCTCAGGGGAGGTATGTGAAAATATATATTTCTTCTTTGAATAATGTCTGCAGGCTTCGAGGGCCACCACCATCCAGTTGCAATTTTACAAGTCTTGAAAAATTCATAATATTTTAGAACCGAGGCGGAGCCAACATTGGCCCAGTGTAGGCTGGAGACCCCACTGAAATGTCCACTTCATGCTCCATAAAAATTAAAAAAAAAAAAAACAAAACAAAACAAAACAAAAAGGGGTCTGAATTTGGTTAGTGGATGATAAAATATATAAATTCAGGATTTACATCATTCGAAGCTGAGTTATCAGAGATGAGACATGCATGTAATTACATTATTGCATTGTTGCATATTACGATGGGAATGATTTTTTCTAACTATAGATTTATTCAGTTCTTGCATTTTTAGTATATTTTCTCTACATGAATCATTTAAATATGCAAATTTATATTGTATTTGTTTATGCTGTGAGAAGCTAGACTCTTTATGGCTCAACCAAGTTTAGTCAATAACGAAATGTTGCATATGTTATGACAATATAAATATTTGTTTATGTATTTGTTGAAAGTACAATTTAGTAGTAATACTTATTAATCAAGTACTAATTATAAGGATTTTGTATAATTTTATAGAGAAAAGAATATATAGACCCCTCTAATTTAGGTCTCATTTATTTTTTTGTCCGAACTCTAAATATAACTGAAATTTGAATCTGTATGATGTGTTTATTTTTTATTTTAAAACATATAAAAATAAGTATTAAGTTATTTGTTTTAGCAAAATAAAAAGTTTAAAATTTGATATTTTAACATATACACCCTTTTAAATAATATACTTATATTTATAATAATTTTGATTATATTATCACAATAATAGATAAAAAATTAATAAATTATGTTAATATGTACATTATTTTTTTTTGTAATATAATTAAAATTATGTAAATATATAAATTTATTACAATAATTAAAGTATAAAATAAATAGAATTTAGAAGACAAGTAAAGAGAACCCATAATAAAGAAGAGATACATCAAAAAAATAGTTAAATAGATTTTAATTCTTTTCGGTAAATAAATTAATAAAATAAGAATATTTTCAAAAAATAAAATATTAAATTATTCAGACGTTTATTTATTCAAATTTAAGTTAAAATTTTTAACTTAATTATATTCAGATATTTTTAATAAATATTCAAATATAAGTTAAAAAATAAATAACTTTTAAACATTTAAATAATTATATTCAAATTTTAGCACGAAAAATAAACAACCCTTGGCCTAATACCTAAATAAGTGATTTTTTATTTTTCTTACTAAAATCTGAATATAATTATTCAAATGTTTAAAAGTCGATTATTTTTTAACTTATGTTTGAATATTTAGTAAAAATATTTAATATTTTAATTAAGTTAAAAATTTTGATTTAAATCTGAATAAGCAAATATTTAATATTTTTATTTTTCAAAAATATTCCTATTTTATTAAATTATTTATTAATAAAATTAAAATCCTACTTAACTATTTTTAACGTATCTCTTCTCTATTGTCGACCTTTTTTACTTGTCTTTTCAATTCTACTTATTTTATTCTTTAATTATTATAAAAATTTATATATTTATATAATCACAAGTATATTAAATATCACTTATTATTTTTTTTATTTAACTTTTATTGATTTTTATATCATCGATTAGAAATTATTTTTTAAAAAAATTATATATTAAGTAAATAAATAATATATATTAATATCATTTATTAATTTTTTGTTTATTATTATACTAATATATAATCAAAATTATTTAAATATAAGTATATTATTTAAAAAGGTATATATGTCAAAATATTAATTTGTAAACTTTTTATTTTATCAAAAAAATAATTTAATTTTTATTTTTAAATATTTTAAAATAAAAAATAAATATATTATTTAAATTGAAATTTTAATCATGCCTAAAATTCAGACAAAAAAATAAAAACTACCTGAATCTTATAAAGTCTTTTTTGTTAACTGCAATTTATATTATATTCGTTGTTGTCATTTTGCGATACAACTGTCTGATAAATATTGCATTTCCTTTTCCTTGCACTCTGTTAATTTATTAAAATTTAATCTTTAATAACGAGTATTATAAGAATTGGAAAAGATGCTTTAGAAAAAGTGTGATGATTAAAGGTTTGAAAAGAGATCAATAATTGAATACATTTGTATTAAACTATAAATAAACAATACAGCGCAAAACAACATGGATAATGACACTTTAGAAAAAGTGTGCAGTGCAATAAGACATTAAAAAAAAAAAAAAAAAAGGAGCACTTCCAGATAATATTAATAAACTTCTAATTACAATACCAATAAATATTATTATTATATAAAAAAAAATGAACAGTATAAAATACTCTTTTTCAAATAGAACTCCAGACTGTTTCAAAAGTTAAAAAATAAAAAACAAAGCTCCAGACTGGTTGACCAGAAAACCGTCTATCCTTAAATCTTTATTAGTAGTTTACTCTCTCTCCCTCTTGGATTAACACACAAACATACTCCATTTAACATTATCATTAGATTGGACAGACTCAAGAGAGGAAGGACAAAGACAAAACATAAAAAATGAGAAAAAAAAAAAAAAAAAGAAAGAGTGAACCAAAAAAATGAAGAATATGTTAATTTAAAGAAACTAACATGCTGAACGAGACATGGGATTTAAAAAGCATCCTTTTCGAGTACCAATCTAGCCTTGCTGTTTGTACTTCTCATAATAGAAGAATAATCGGTATGCAATCTCATCTTGGGTATATAAAGTCACTCCAAGAAATTTTCTTTTGCAGCTAATAATATTAGGTTCTTAAAAAATTGTTAAAGGTCATTGTACAAGAGTTCAAAATTAACACGAATTTGAGAAGCTTGTTTATGATTAGGACTTAGAAGGATAATACACAAGAAGCTGGTCTAAAGGCTTCTGCACCAGCTGACATAACTAGGTCAAATGAAGAGATATTGACTCGATTTGAAAGGGCAAAGATTTTTTTTTTTTTTTTTTTTTTTCATAGCACTTAATCAATATGATTGAAAATATAAATACTGTAGAAGGAGATGTTCCTGTAAAATTTTATAAACTTTTTATTTATGTGTGATTTTCACAAATTATAGCATGACTTATATGTATTTTGTCTCTTAAAAAAGAAATTAAAGAAATTAATTTACCATTGTAATTAATTACTCATGGTGATAGAATTGTTTAGTGTTTTTTTTTTTTTTATATACATCAATTAAATGTTTGAAAATAAATTTATATTATAAATTCAAAATTAAAAACCAAAAGTTTAGGTTTTAAATTTTGCGATCTAACTTTCCATGCATTATCTGATTTAAATCATTTTTTTAACAAAATTTTTAGATTAATTAATTAATTAATTAGAATAATTTTTATTTAAATTTTTAAACTTTTTAATTTATAAATAATAATTAAAATGAGAAGATGTAGCGAGAGGAGAAGAGATGTAATAAAAAAGAAAAAAAGTAGGAGTGAAATTCACAAGTTATTATGTAAGAAAGAAAAAAAAAAGAGTTCTTAAAAAACAATTAAAATTTATGTAAGAAAACACGCATACAGAAAAATTGTTTAAATATTTAAATTTTGTTAGCGATAATTTTAGGTTTATATGATTTATGCTATAATATATATGAAATTATATATATAGATAAAATAGAATTTGAAAAGTAGATAAAACTTACTTCTTACAATCTATTATAAAAAAAAAAAAAAAAAAACTTAAATAAAAGCGATATTAAAAGACCAAACATCTAAAATAAATTCTAACAACAATCCAAACAAAGCACTTAACGGCTTTGCATTTTGAATTGCGTTTTCGGCATGTCTATCAAAAATAAAATTCAGAGCTAGGATTGTTGAAAACAGTGAAAATAACTATGAATAATCAACAGTTATTCTGAGTGTTACAATCATTTTTAATAAAATCATTCCATCCTAATTTCTCGATTTTAAGAAATAATATAAGAAATATTTTTTATATTTAATTTTTAAAAAAATAATAATTTAATTTATAAATATAATACCAAATATACTTATTTATAATTAAAATATTCAAGATTAATCTTAAAATAATTATTAAATTTCAACTTTAATTTAAAAAATAAAATTATTAAAATCAAAATTTTTTCTTTTTCTTAAAACACTTAAATTGATTAATTATTCATGTCCTATTTATTACATATATTTTATTCTTTTACATTATTACAATATTTTAAAAATAAATTTATTAAAAACACACAAACCTGTTTTCAAAATTTAAAACACTTAAAAGTACAACAAAAACAAATTATTTCAGTATTCACACCAATCCCAAACTCAAACTACCCTTGAGATCTTCAATGGCATATAGGTTTGCGTTCAACAGAATAGACACCCAATACCGACAATATTTACCAAAAACTTGGTTGATAATTGCCAAAGGAATTCAAACACAGCATTTAATATGTAAATACAAATTGTATCTTCCATGTACACGTCAATTTGAGCAGAGAGTATGCATCAAACAAATCCAAAGCGCACAGCAAGTCCGCAGCCTCCATTATTCCACGCCCCACGCAATAACAAAGGAAAGCCAACAAACGAAGATGACAAGAACAGAAGGACCTGGCACGTTGAATCACAAAACTACAAATATGCAAGACTAGCCTGATTCCAGCTGAAGAATGAGCTCAATCTTCTTGAGAACTCTTAACATCCTGTAATATAATTAAATATGCATAACCTAGCATGTATATCATAATAAATTTGCGAAATAATGTAAAAGCAAAGAAAACTGTTCAAGTGAGAAATACTGCTGAATCAATAATTAATACCTACCATTTTCTTGAACAATTTTTGTAGGGTGGTATTAAGGTCGCCTTCCCAATGCCCTTCATCGTCATTTTCTTCTGTCAGCTGTAACCTTCGTAGCTTTGGTGTGTATAAGACTCCCTGAGAAAAAATCTTCATCTTTGGACATTGTCTCACAGTTGCGTGTTCCAAGTATGGGAATTCAAGAGTGTAATTCCCCACGCAAAAGCTTGCAAGGCTTGGCAAACAATCAAGTCCCAAATATTCTAGTTTGCTGAAAGCAATAGAATCCACCTCCACTTCTTCTCCAAGATGTTGTATGATTTGTTCTATCATTTTGCAATCAAAAACATCCATTCTTATGAGTTTGACCAGACTTTTAGCAGTAGAGAATGTCACCAAAATTTTCATTCTGTCGCAACTTGATACTTTCAGAGTCATCAGGTTTTGGAACAACACTGAGGGCGGCACTAATTTTTCTAACTTACTACATTGTGATACTTCCAGAGTTTCCAAATTTCGAAAAAGTTTGCAGGGATGAGAATTTCCCTTCCACAGATGCAACATTTCAGGCAGTTCAGATAACTGTAACTCTTCCAGACTAGGGAATGCAAACTGCTAATCAACCAAAGTATCAAATGAAAATAGATTTAATATATTTTACAAATAAGTATCCAATTCCAGCAAGATAAGAGTAAGTTAGAATCATATGATTGCTACGAACAAAGCAAATATATGAAAAGATCAAGAATATAAATATAAATGCATCTAACTCTTCCAATCTAGTAGAATAAATTAAAATTTGAAAATCTGTCATGTTAAATTGGAGAAGTACAAATGAACTTTATGTTGCTTAACCATTTTACAGTCATTTTTCAGGTTAAAGCTAGTTCTTTAAACATGAATTTGATATACATATATTTATATGGCCTCCTACCTGATCGACCAAAAATAAGGGTTGTTGGCTGATCTCTTGGTGAGGTCCTTGCAGGCTCACAACTTCAGAAGAAGCAAATATTTCCACTTTGTGACATCCACATACCTCTAACGTTTTTAAGACTGGCCATTCTGAAATATGTGCCCCTGTGTAAAAAGTTTTGAGTTTTGGTAGCCCATGTAGTTTCAGCGAGGTTAATTGAGGAAGCACAATTCTACGGTTCTCCACTGTCGAATTAGAGCTTGCCTCGATTATCTCCTCTATCGAATCGCAACAAATTACCAATAAGTTTTCCAACCGCCCGATCGTGCTCCACATATCAGACGGAATAATGTTCAATAGTTTATGACACCGTCTTATTTCCAAGTCCTTCAATTTCCAGAAAGAATGTAAAGCAAGCTGCTGGTTACCCCATATCTTTCTCAATTTCATCATCATGTCAAACCCCATAATCTCCAAACAAGGGATGACTACCTGAAATGGAAATTAAGTTCAATATTAATTGCGCGAGTTTATATTACTTTAAGCATAACTAACTCCCAACAATTGTTAAAGATAAAGAAACGATATGTCACAATAAAGATATAAGATAATAGATTTGGAAAAAAGAAATAAAAGTGAGAATAAAAAAAGAAAAGCCAGCAGCGAAGAAAATCCACCTTTGAATCAAAGAAAGGTTGCATATCAGCTGTGTGAATGTTCTCTTCCAAGCTCAGTTCCTCTGCACAAGTAGAACTGGAGATGAATCTTTCTAAATTAGGACAAGAACTAATCTGAAGTTCAGTCAAAGAGGAGAATTCAATTGAATTTCCAATAGCAAATCTTGTTAGTTTTGGAAGATCTTCGAGCTCCAGGTAGAGCAGTTCTCGAAAAACCATTGTAGTCAACAGTTCCTCTCTTCCCAATCTGGTATCAACGACACCTTCCATTAACTCACATCCCCGTATCACAAGTGTTTGGAGTCTGACAAGACTATTAACCATAGAAGATGAAAACAAAAATCTCAGACGATTACAGTGTTCCACTTTCAGAATTGTTAAGTTTTGACTGGAGGAATACATTGCTGGAAATTGATGGAGCCATATCTTTTCAATGTTAATTGAGGATAGTATCAGCTTCTCCAGGCTTGGAAAAGTTACCTGCCAAAAAATTTCTTATTCCTTCAATAACAACCGAACCAGGAACTAATGAACATAAATATCTGCCTATCTTCTCACTTTACCCAGTAAGCGAGAGTAAAGAAGATCATACCTTATTATTGAAGAGGGTCTTGAAATCCTCAGTATCATCCTCTGCAATGATTTCTTTTGATGATGAAATGGCTGCTGGCGTCTCCAAGTTGAATCCTGAACTTGCAAGCTGTGGTAGGTGTCGTAGTGTTAAAGAGTGCAATTGAGTGAAATCAAGAATTCTACTGATGCTTTCATTCTCCTGCAGCACACTGTTTTCACTACTTTCCTTATCAGCTATCGTTTCCAGGCTCTCGCAAAAAGTCACTTTTATTTCTTCAAGTTGAAAAAGGTTTTTGGCCATGGAGAAGGAGAAGAGATGCTTTAATGAATGACATCTTTTTACATTAATAATTCTCAATTTGCTGAAAGACCAATCATCTTCCGTGAGACCATGACATATTTTCTCCAACTTTGTCAAATTTCGAAGAGACAACGACTCCAGCAAGGAAAAAGTCGGCCGACCCTGTGAGTTAACAATGTATTGAATCTCGGGACCATTCTGTATGCGGAGATGTTTCAATCGTTGTAAACCTTCATCATCTAATTCAGGAACAACATTCTTAAAACCAGTCAGTTCATCTAGATAGAGATCTTCAGCTCTCTTGAGCAAATTTTTAACCCCATACTTCAAGGAAATATTGCTCTTATTAAGCTTGAGTTTCAGTGTTCTTGAGGTTTCATATTCACTGGAACAGCTCCATACATCTCCTATATATATTCTATATCTTTCCAACTTCATGAAGAACAAATCCTGCGGAATAACTTGGGCATCTGGAATATGTATGTCTAAAGTAGTTAGTCTCGACAGTTGTTTCAGCTCAACAAGACCGGCATTACTTTGACCTTCAATGTCCCATTTACTGAAGCTATTACCCATATAGAGTTCTTCTAATCGAGATAAATGTGATATAACATTTGGTCTGATTACTTTAAGTTCAAAACAGTTGCTCAAATCTAGCAACTTCAATCGGGTTAATTGTCCAATTTCTACAGGTAATTGTTTAATATCAGAATGCCGAAAGCTGAGAATCTCTAATTTCCTCAACTCTCCAACCATTGCTACATCTCCAAGAAGGCAGCTCTGCAAAGCCAATGTTCGAAGGTTATGCAGGCAACAAAGTGATGAAGGTAATGAAGGAAGTTGAAATCCAGTTAAATGTAAAACATCAAGCTCTACCATTCCTTCAAAGAAGAGGTTTGGGATTTGTAAAGAGGGCTTCTCGGCAGACAACATAAATAACTTGAGCTTTGAAAATTCTGGCCTTTCAGGAAGTTCATATATATCTCCAAAAGATATTGAAATAGCAGTTGCATCTTTTTGTATTTTATTTTCTAGCTCTTCTTTCAAGTCGGCAACATCTTGAATATTAAACATAAGATGATCTGCGGCAAGTGATACAGCAACATCATGAATAATGTTGGGCACGATAACATGATTTTCATTGTCACCATCCAACAATAAACATGAAGCTTTGAGATAATCGATCAGTGCATGCACCCTATTCCTTGTTGCTTCAATTGAGTAAGCATCTCTAAACAAACCCAAACCCATACCATACCTCATCAAGTCATCAATAAATATCCGACTACCATCATTTGTTAGACCACAAAGTAGAAACAAAGACCTTGCTTCCTTATTTTCCAAGAAGTCATAACTCAACTTTATGGAAGAGTACACATTTCCATCCATTCCTCGGATTTGTCTAAAATTATTGGTTTTTCTTAATAGATACAAGCAATCCTCCCAAACAAACAGACTCTTATTTTTCAGTGCATATGCAATTGTTTTAATTGCAATTGGCAGACCACCACATTTTCTAACAATCTCAACTGCTAAAGGTTGAAAATCCTGTGCTTCTGTTGGATGATCACCCACAATATTAAGAAACAAACTTATTGCTTCTTCATCAGATAAAATGTTAATCACGAAATTCTTCTGAGTATTCATATCATTGCACAGCACATGCTGACTTCTAGATGTCAACAACATTTTACATCGTCTCTTATCATCAGCTCCAGAAGAAATTCCAACAGCCTCCAAATCAAGTCTTGTCCAAATGTTATCTAATATTAGAAGGACCCTTTCCCCTTTATTCAGCCTGCAATGCATTTTATCAGCTCTCTCAGGTACAGTCTCATGCTGGTCAAATTCCAGTCCTAAGCCAAAAGCTATTTTGTCTTGAATAGCTTTCAAGTCAGGAACCAGTGTTACCTCAGCCATGACCACCACATCAAATAACTTGGCTTCCAGCACTTTCTCTGCAACTCTTTTCATTAGCGTGGTTTTGCCAACACCACCCATTCCATAAACCCCAATCATGTTAATGTCAGAATCCTTCAGCGCCTCCATAATACCCTGGAAAACTGATTTTCTAGAATCAAAGGACACGTAGTCTCTAACATAAATGCTCCGTGTCCTCTGTAGAGCAGGACGGGAGGAAATACTAGCGAAGTTCCCTTTTCCCAGTAGAACGTCACCCTCGTTTGCTGCCTTCTCTGACTTCTTTCCGAGATTGGAACGCTTTAACAAATTTGGGCACAATCCTCTGAAACAGCGGTTCTTTGTTTCACATTCGTCCTCGAGCATTGATACCCTTTCATGGAACTCGTACACGCTACTCAACCACTTCTTAACATCTTCAAAAATCTCATCCCCTTGTCTTTCAGCATTCTTAACGAGTTGTTCCACCATTTGTCTTTTATATCTCAGATCATCAACTTTATTCTTCATGTCATCGATGTAGCTTTGGTACTTGGAAACATAAGATATCTGCCTCCTAATCGCATAGATCAATGACTCTGCCATTGCCTGTTTCTTATGAATGAATTTTTTAAAAAAAGAAAAAAAAAAAAGTGGTTTCGATGAAGTGAACCCAAATAACAACCAACGTTGCTCAGAAGGAAAGAAAAAAAATAAGAAAAAAATTTAAAAAAAAAACTAATAGATGTATTCTTGTGTAAGCAAAGATTTAAAAGATAAGTTCAATACACAGGCAAAGTTTACAGCAGCAGATCACCATTAATAATCTATTATCAGAAAAAATTTTAAGAAAATTTAAAAGAGAAATTGAGATTAGCCCTAGATAGGATTTGAGGCAAATAAAAGGACAAACAAATAAAAAAATATATTACAGAAAACGATACACTGAAAGGATGAGTTTGGGAAAAGCTTTAGATCAAGCGCACCTGATGGAAAATGATTCAGATTGTTTGAAGAGCTGTGAACCGGGAGATCAAATCAAGGAGTTTTTGCCTTCTGTTTCTTCTTCTTTACTGGCTTAGAGAAACCAACAAAGATTGCCAACAAGTGTTACTGTTGCTTGGCAAAGATGAGAAGAACCAGACTTGAGGGTCAAACAGCCATGTCTTTAATTAAAGGGTGATTTAAATTATTTCAATTTAATAAAAATAATATGATTGTAATCCCTTCAAATCAGGTTTTCGGTAAATTTGCAGTTGGCCTTTATATCAATTCACGACGTTGCTTTCAAGCTTTTGGGTCCACCACTCCACCATCGACCTTAAATTATTGAGGAAAATTCATCGCCCTAATCAATTCTAGTGAATATAAAATTCAGCCCATCCTTTTTGTAATGCTTAATCTTCTTTCTCAAATATAATTTTTTACATTAGTGATTTTGAGATCAATTTTTTATCAACTAGGGACGGATTTCACGCGCCTAAATTAAATGCATTTTAATAAAATTGAAATTACGTATGATGCCAATAATTTCTTATAGGGGAGCAATGTGATAATCTCCCTTCCTATAGGTTGCGCATGTTTATTTTGTTTCAATTGGGATGGGAATATCGTCGATACCCCTTCTTGTTTGGCCAAATTTCTGTTATCCCTATAGTATTTCAACAATATCTCAATATCCCCTTAATGTTACTTCCGTCAATTAAAAATATTACTTTTTTTGCAAAAGTACAATTTTATTCTTATGATTACGTCATCACTCTAGAAAAGCTCTTAACAGTACCAGTTGCTGTCTTGGTTTGAAAGGGAGCAAATTGACCATAATATCCTTGCATTAGGTAAAATTATTTGAATATCCTTGATCACATAATGAGAACAAGTTTACAATGAAATTAAATACAAATTTTATTTAATTTTTTTATTAATAACATTTAATTTAAGGGTAGAAAAATATTTATTGGAATATTAGTATATCATAAAATTATCAAAATGCCCTTATATATTGAAATGGGAAATAAAGTTAGATTTTATCTTTTTTTTTATTTCAATTTGAATGTTGAGACAATAGGGGAGAGATTGTAACGTTTTAAACTTTTGTCTTTTAAATAGCAAGCCATATGCATGAAAATCCCAAAGCATTCACACCAGTTGATTTTTTCCCTATTTTTGTGTTCATCCCAAACTATCCAAAACCACAACACCAAAGCTAAAATTAACTCATAACCCATCATTCATACAAACTATATCATCTTATCATATAATCAGCAAGCTTATTTCCCTTATATCATCCACTAGCAAGCATAGGAATTTAAAACAAAAAAAAAAAAATCAACTCTTTCAATATCCATCAAACCATCAACAATGGAAATCAATGAGGAGATAATCAAGTTTAGAAACAAATTTTGCCAATACGGAGGAGAAGCTAGAGTTGCTATTTCCAAGTCTGAGAAGAACCCTAATAAATTGTATTTCTTTTGTATGCAGGAGCACAGTTGTGGATTTTTTTTTTTCTTTTTGAAGCCAAAAGGTGATGACTTCAGTAAAGAAAGGTGGGGGGATAGCATGTCCAACATAAAAAATGCAAACACAAATGTGGTTAATGGTGGGATCATTAGGTTCAAGAATAGTGTTTATGGATGTGGGGAAAATAGTGGCATTAGAATTTTAAAGAGTACAAAGAACCATAATAAGCTTTATTTATGTTGCAAAAAACCAATAAAGTGTGTATATTTCAAGTTCTAGAAACCTACAAAGGAAGAATTAAATAACAGCATGGGAAAGGTAATAGGTCTTGGAAGCAACATATATACAAGCCATTCAAAGATTTTGGAGCAATCAAGATCAAGTAGCGTGCAAAGTAATGGAAAGACATGTGCAAGATGCATGCATCAAAATGAAGTCAGAATTGATGATCTAAGAACAACTACGATCATTATCAGATATGCTAAGAAGATGATGATGCTTATCATAGTATTGTTATGCATTTGCATAATACAACTGTGTGCTATTTCAACAAAATGCAAATAAAAAAGTGTAAACTTTTATTAAATACTCATAATAAGCGACAATGAAATAGTTTTATATTCACGCATTTAAGGTTTCTAATATTTGGTACAAAGGCAGACAGTAATGTTCATATATAATCAATATATGTGTATGGGTTGTGTTCACCCATACTCCATTGTTATCAACATAGATATGTCATGAACATAATCCATCACCCAAAAAACTTAAGTACTGTCAATATTTACAAAAAATGACTGATTTGGATCATTGTATACAAAATAAACTGTCCATTGCATCTATACAATTCTTTTCAGCCAACCAAAAAGTCTTCAAAAACGAATTTGGTGCATTGGTGCAAATATGTGTGAATATATATTTTTCAATATATTAACCAACTGGGGATATTAAACATTTTATACATATATAGAAATGATATAATATGTACCTAATATGAATGACTTATAATCCATAAAATATATAAGTAGTACCTTTTGTATAACTTGAGCCATGCTGCTGCTTCCAAACCCACCTTCATTCCCGTGTTGTTGTTGGGAATAATTTGCTCTATTCTGACTAAATACGTTTTGTTTCTTAGGGTTTGACTTGGTACAAGAATTAACCTTCATGTGTTTTCTCCTGCCTGAATCAAAAACTAATTACAATTAATGACTCATAAGTAATGGAACAAGTAAAACGTATAGTTAGTGGCATTACCTGTTACCATAGCACTTGTGGATGAGAAGTTTGTGGCATTTGTGGCAGTGGCACTTGTGCCAACTGTATCTTAGGCAGTAATAGCACTATTATTGTCCTACATTTGTTGTATAGTCCATTAAAGCATTAATTTATTGTTGTTAACATATATTTTTACTATCACAATTTATAATCATAATATTTTACCTTGCTCAAACAACTTCTTCTATTATGCATAATATTTTTATACTTGCTGCATCGAGTAGTAAATCTTCTCATTTCAGGGGGACTTCTCTTTTAATTGATTGTTTCTTTTATTTGTACTTTGGTGGTCTACCCACCTTTGTAATGATAGTTGGAGGTTGTAAATCAAACAAATCAGTCCTTAGTCAATGCATTATATTAGGCAGTGGTCGTATACTTCCAAAATATGTCAGCTGATATGCATCTCTGGTCAAGCTTTTGTCAACGTAGTCTTCTGGATCAAGATTTGATTGAATAATACATGGCAGTGCATGCTTGCATGGAATGCCACAAACCTGCCAGCCCAAATAGTTACAACCGCTCTTGCTCAAGTCTACAACAAAGCGCACACTCCCCTCCATTTGACAATCAATAACCTCAAACTCAGTCTCACTTGATTTGACCACCACTAATTTTCTCACAACCTTCGAAGGTTTCTTAATTTTGGCAAACACCCTAGGAGGTAGATTTATGGGCCACGCCATACTTTTTTCCTTCATACTTATCATCCTCTTCATTAACTTTAGGCATATAAATTCCAAGAGCTCTAATATGAGCTTCCTCCTATGCTCATTAAGGAATCCATTTTAAGACTCCATCATATTATTTGTAACATATTCAATCTTGAAGATATGGTCAAACTGATGCACAGCCCAAGTGTTTGGCTCATTTTGTATCAATCAAGTATATGTATCAGGATCAATTTGTTGGATTTTAGCCATGGCATGATCAAAATCAGCCTTGTTCGTTGTTTGAATAACCATCCAAAAATGTCTTCTCAATATCTCAACACTGAAGAGTTTCCTAAAATTAGCATAAATGCGCCTAGCACAATACCTTATTGTTGCAGTTAAGAAATGAATATTAAGTATTGCAATTACCCTTTCCTATCTATGAGACATAAAAGTAATTGGCATGCTCTCACTTATCTCCATATGCTCCTTAAATAACTGTAAAAACCAATCCCAGCTCTAGAAGTTTTCAACCTTGCATATAGAAAGTGTCGAAAGGAAGATGCGATTGTTGGCATCTATTGCTACTACGGTTAAGAGGATCCCACCGTATTGTGGTTTTAAGTGGTAACCGTTTAATCCCACGAATGTTCTGCACCCCAACATAAACCTTATTTGTTGTGCATGAAAGCTAATTAAAATCCTCTTGAATACTCCCATAAGGTCTTGGTGAATCTTGACTGTTGCTTCAGCAATTCTTGGCAGTAACACATAACCATAGCCTTGAAATCTTGCGTATGAAGAAATGAAATCAGCTGCTGTCATGGTCAGAGCCTTTTACTTGGCTTTGTACAGTTTCTTTCTTGTTGTTCTAGTCCCAAATCGCCTATATAACTTTGCTGCCATACCGTTAACAGAAATGCCAAGGTTATTTGCAATTGTTTCGTACAGCTTCTTCGCTACCCAGTCGCTTGTCACCTCTAGATTCTTGAAGCTCCTCTTGCATGTGTGCTCCTTGGTGGTAATTAATCTTATACAAAAACTGATCTTATTAATCAGGACAGATGCGTGAATCTTCTACTCATAATTTGGCCTTCAATGTAAGGCTTTTTACCTTTGTACTTTTGTTTTTAATCCTCTTAAGCCAGAAGTATTCTTAGATTGCATAGTCTTTCAGAGCTTCTCTGAACTAGGTCACATTTGCAAACACTTGACCCTTTTTTAGATAAATATCATCCTCCTTTGGAATTCTATACATCCTGCTCTTTTATCTCTCACCATTCTATCGATTAAAGTGCCATCATCATCATAATTATCTTCAAAGTCTTCCTTACCATCATTGCCATACTCTAACAATGTATCTTCATCATCCAATGTTGAGAGGTTAGTCATATCTTCCAATATTTGTTCCTCTTCTTCATTATTTTTAAATTCTACCCCTAGAGGAACATCATCATCAGTCCACTCTATGGACTCTTCGCTTCTGACCTCTATGTTTTCATCATCATTAGAACCACCATCTGAATCAACCTCAGTAACTAGGTTATCTTATGCCCTTCCTCAACTCCTGATTATTGTTGTTGTGTATTATGCTCATATAGACTCTGCATTTATTCATATAACTCATTCATTATATCCAAGGTTCCACCGAGATCAAAATCGTCTGCATTTTCTTCCTCTAACTACACATAAGGCTATCTATGCTGATCAAGTTCTTCATCTGTCTGCACAAGAGATTATAGGTGCTAGTCTACATTTTGTTCATTTGGCTGTGTAGAAAATTATGTCTGCTGGTCAAATGTATGTTCATTTGGCTGCTAACTACGCTGTGTATACTAGGTTGCATTTTGTTCCTTTGGTTGAACAAAAGGCTCTGTGCGTCGGTGTGGTTTTGTCATCTTTGCGTCTATTACTTGCAAAAAAGTATAATAATCTTCTATATTAGCCTCACCTTCTACTTTCTCTTTACCATGCAAGAACACAAACAGTGACCATTACCCAAACACAAAAAAAAATTACTCATTCAAATTAAGATACCTAACAACGAATTTCAATTTCAGAACAGAGCTTACATCTCCTTACGTCTCCTTCTTTTGCCAATGGGAATGATTTTCTTCAAATGGTTTTCTCCGAAATGTCCTTCACCAGTTCAAATTTAAACACCACTTCTTCCGTTCAATTGTTGTCAAGAAATGACGATTTCTAGGGTTTTTCGTGTTGTCTTGTTTGGCACGAAGGAAGAAATAAGAGTATGAAGAAGAAAATGAATAGGCATAAGTTTGAAAGTGTTTTTTTTACTTTTTTTGTATATATTTTGTTCAATGTTAACAAATTAATCCCAATTATTCGAACTATTAATAAAATTTCATACAATTAGCTATATGCCCTAATTACTAAACATGAATCTAGAAAACTTACTTGCATCTCATTGAACAAATACAACAAGACAAGTTTACAAAGTCATTCAGATTCACACAAATTATACAATTTACTAAAATATTTGCATGTATCTTAATGGTAAGATATGTTAAGTATAAAAATCTAATAAATTTTAAGTCATATTTTGTATTCTAAAGTCCAAATATTTTAAGTTTTTTATACTACCAAAAACACTTAAATAGTAAAAATTTCAATTAATTAATTTTAAATTTGACAATTGTATACATGAAATATATTAAATTTTACTTTTGATTTTTTAAATAATTAATTAGGTAAATTGATTTTTAAAATATTATATGTATATATGTGCATGTTATTACTCGTAAGTTACAATATATCACTTTTATTTGCTTAAAAATTTAGTTTGTATTGTTAATTATTCTTTTTAATTAAATTTTTAAACTTTACTCTTTAATATTTTATTGATTGAGGAATTTTTTATTTTTTATTAAGTTTTACAATTTTATAAATTACTATAATTATCAAATTAAAACTTTTATACTATTAAAGTTTTATGTATTTTTTAGGATGTTAATGACATTGATTTTTTAATTTAATTTATTAATATGATATATTATTAATTTGTAGAAAAAATCTTAAGGGTCATCAATTTCTATTTGTATCCTTAATTTTTAATTTTTTTTATTTCATAATAATAATAATAAGGACTAATTTGTTAAAATTAGACAAATTATATCTTAAATTATTATTTTACTAAAATTTAAGATTGAAAATATTATTACCCTAAAATTGAATTTAAAATGATATATGGAACTTACAATTTTGCCATTAATACTTTTAAATAGTTATAATGACTTGTAACAGTAGTAGAAGTTAGTGTTAGTTTTTAAAAAGGTATTTTTTTAGGTGATATTATGTCAAATATCAAGGCAGATATGTGATAATACTTCTTTAAAAAAATTTACAAGTTAAACTAAAATAAATAAAATATGTACAAGACAAATGGCAAAATATATAAAAAAAAATAAAAAAAAAAATTAAATTCAATTTATTTATTAATTTTGTTAAATTTTAATATATTAATATTAATAATAAATTATTATGAATGTCCTCTCTCAAAATATTTTCTAACTATGTAAATGTTATATGAATTTTTTCTTTCTTTAATACATGTGAGGCAGTTGAAAGTTTTCAATTGTGTATGGGAATAATATTTTTTCTTTCTGTAATTTTTTTATGTAAATTCTTCCATTTACATGTGTGACCATATATATCATACTCTTACACACTTTCCTAAAATTTGTGAAAATCATAACTAGATGAAAACATTGAAAAGTGAATGAAAATCTACAAGAGGTCTTTTTGTATAGTGATTTATCCTTGTAACTGTAAATTAACCAATCAAAAATATTAAAAAATCTAAACTATTTTTACATTCAATATTTCAACATCTTCTACCAAATTTCAAGATTCTTTTTTTAACTAAAGGAGCTTTTTAAATTCAATATGATTCAATTCATAATTTTATTAAATTTGATATTGTTATTATTGTTGTTGTTGTTGTTAAACATTATTTAATAAAGCCTTCTTTTAGTACAAAAAGAATAAAATTTGTCTCACCCAACTCTTTGATAGTAGATTCTCAAAAATATCTTTTTATTTAAATTCTAATAAAAAGATAAAAAATATATTTACAATGATTTGAACTTGAACTTAGGTCATAAATAGTATAATGCTTACCACTATACTACTTAGAGCCTGTTTGGGATTGTGGTGAGAAGTATTAAAAGTGATTTTTAACTGCAAAATTCAATTTTAAGTGTTTGGTAAATCTTTTTCAAAATTACTTTTATCCAAAATATGTTATCTTACAGCAGATTTTGAAAAACAGTTCTTTACCTGCTTTTCAAAATCTTATTTTAAAAGTTTATTTTATCTATATCTATAATTTCTTATATATCCCTACTTAAATTATATAAATTCAAAATTACCCTTAATAAAAATTAAGTATTTAAATCATTTATTTTTTTCTTTCACGTAAATTCTATTCTTTATTTTCTTTCCTGTAAACTTTATTATTTCAAAATAAATATATTTTTTTTACTTCAAGCATTGTTCAAGTATTGTTGCTCCAAAGCTATCATCAAGGTCAGTATTTTATTACCTATTGATTTATTTTAGTGTTCTTGGATTGTTTTAATGATTTCTTAATTTTTGTACTGTTCATTGAATTTTATTTTAAATAAGTCCTATTACTAAAATAGAGGTAACAGTGGATAGAAAAACTCATGCCTAATATTTGTTTGTTGAAATGCTTCACTGAAATACTCACAAAAGACGAAATAAAGAAAACATTTATTTAATATAATTGATGAAACAAACCCCAATAAAAGTTGAAAATTTTGACAAGTGTGTATTCACGTACTCTGTATAAAAGTTCAGTTCAATTATTATCTTTTCTTTAATTAATTTGTGATCTGTTTACTAGAAAAAGTTCTATACTCAAATTTATTGTTTTAATTTTCTAATATTACCTATTGAATCAAACCTATTTAGGGCTAATTTTCTGCGTTATTTATTTTGTAATTAATAAGGTTATAACATTATAAGTAGTTAAAATAGGCAACAATTAAGATATATAAAAAATTACAAATTCCTATGTTTATGAAATTATATATATATATATATATATATAAAAAAAAATTGCCCAGTAAAGACAAAAGTTGGTATTTCTATATGTACTAGTTTATTAAATTGATGTTAATGATAAGTGTGATTATTTCATCTTCCATGGAGACACCAATACAGCACCTAAAAGTTTTTTTAAGTTAGCTCATCAAATGTGAGATTCTGCAATGATTTTTAAAACGGCTTTTTTAAAGTCATTGGCTAATTGTTCTTCTTAAAGCAAAATAAATGAATTATAATTTTTTAATGAATAATAAATATATTATATTATTTTTATTTTCTTGGCTTGATATAAAAAGCATGCTGGCACACGTAATATTGGTCATATAAACATTTTATTTTGGACAATATACTATTTTTAGTAACCATTATTATGTTTCATAGAAAATTTGTGATTATAAATTTTGCTCATTTTTATTTTATCTTAATTGATAACTTTAGTAGCATGTTTGTGTTTTGTACTAAATTTATATTTTTCATATTGTATGTTTAAAATAAAATTTTCATAATAATTTCAAGATGTATTTATATTAAAATTTATTTATAATTGTGTAGATGGACATAAACAAGAAATTTGTCAATGAGATTGAAAGTAGTAATAGCCTTCGAGGTAAGGCCATATGGGACAATGAAATGGTATCTATTTTTTGTAACTTATGTATTGTTGAGGTAGAGGCAAGACATCGTTCAGGAACTCATTTTATAAAAATTGGATGGAAAAATTTGATAAAAAACTTTAATAAAGCAACTGGAAAGAAATATAATAAATGTCAATTGAAAAATAAGTGAGATTCATTAAAGAATGATTGGAAACTGTGGAAGCAACTTATAGGAAAAGAAACTGGTTTAGGATGGAATTTTAAGAAGAAAACCATTGATGCACCTGAAGAATGGTGCAAAAAAAATTACTGGTACGTATATCATAAATTATATTTTAGTATCAAATTTTGCTTAATATATTTAAAATTTATTTAAATATAATTATTTAAATGTAGGTGTGTCCAAATGCTGCAAAATTTCGCAAAGAGGGAATTGATTCTGAATTAGAAGAAAAATTGGACAAAATGTTTTTGAATATTACGGCTACTGGCGAAAATGCTTGGACACCATCATCTAATATACTTTCACATGATGTTGGCGAAGAATCTAATAATGATGTAATTTCAATTGAAGATAGTAGTGATTTTGATAAGGATATGCAAATTCAATATGCCTACCATTCAGAAGGTATGGAACAAAGAAGGGAAAAAAAAAAGTGTTGAGCAACAAAGTATGCAACCTAAGAAAATGAAAAGAAGTAAAAAAATTAATATAGGAAGAGAGAAAGTAGGAGGTGCAACAAAGATATCACAACAAATTGATCGGTTTGTTGAAGCAGTTGAAAATAGGAGTTCTACATTAATAAAAATACGAAAGGAAGCAAATAGTTGTACTATTTCTGAAGTGATGCAAAAGCTTGAAGCTATTCTTGAAGTGGAGATTGAGGGCGACTTGTGGTTATTTGCAACTCAACTTTTTATGATTAAAGAGAAAAGGGAGATGTTTGCTACTATGAAACAACATGAAACTATGCTTAGGTGGCTTTACTATGAACAGTCACATTATTGACAACTGTTGAATTCATATAATTATTTTTCTCTAGTACTATTAATTTTTAATGATATATTTTTTTAACTTATGATGTTAAAGAATAATCTTTAATATATTTATAAATCTAGTCTTTATTATTTTATATGAAATTTATTATTTTATGTATATATGTATAATATGAGTTAAAAAATAACCATAACAGGTGCGTTGCACAAGCATGGACACATTGGATAATAAAGAGAAATTCGACAATATTTTTTGTGCTTTTCTTTACGCTATTATATATTATTATGGAACATTTATTGATAAACAACCTTGCATGAATTCTTTAGAAACAGGTAATATTTGGTTAACACAAGTATTGAGAGGAAATGAAACTCGATGTCATAGAATGTTTACAATGGAGAAAGATGTGTTTATTAGATTATGAAATGAATTAGAAATTAAAATTATGGCTTAAAAGGTTCAAGAAGAGTGAATGATGCTGAAATATTATGAATGTTTTTGCACATTCTAGGACATGGTGTAGGAAATAGATTGGCGCAGAAAAGATTCCAACACTCAGGTGAAACCGTGAGTAGATATTTTGGTGAAGCATTGGATGTTGTTTGTCAATTGGCAATAAATTTAATAAAACCAATTGATCCAGAGTTCAAAGACATTCTCGAAGAAATATTGAGAGATTCAAGATATATGCCTTACTTTAAGGTAAATAGTACATAAATTAATTCTTTTTACGCCTTTTAATTTAAATATATATATATATCACTAACATACATAAATTTTTTATTACTTTAAATTTTAGGATTGTATCGGTGCTATTGATGGCGTGCATGTTAGTGCTTCTATTCCTTTCGAAGATTAAGTGCCATATATTGGTAGAAAAGGGATACCAACTCAAAACGTAATGGCTGCTTGCAATTTTGACATGTAATTCATATTTGCAATCGCTGGTTAGGAAGGCAGTGCACATGATACCAGAATATTTTTATCAACTCTTCGTAATCCTGCATTGAATTTTCCTACACCTCTTAAAGGTTATATTTTTTATATAATATTTTAAAGTTATTAATTTATCTTCCTTTATTTTAAGGAATATTATGATTAACTATTTTTCACATGTAATAGGTAAATACTATTTAATAGATGCAGGATATCCACAAATGAAAGGATACTTAGGGCCATACAAAGGTGAAAGATATTATCTGCCAGATTTTCGTCGAGGTAGCCAACCAGTAGATTATCAAGAGGTATTCAATCATGCGCACTCTTCACTTAGAAGTGTTATTGAATGCACATTTGGTGTATGGAAGAAAAGATAGAAGATTCTTAGGGACATGCCTAGTTATTCGTTTAATAAACAAGTGAAGATAGTCATAGCTACCATGGCACTGCATAACTGTATAAGACGACATGCTCAACGTGACATCTATTTTGAAGAAATAAATAATGATCTCAATAGTGTCATTAATGAAAAGGTTGAAAGTGAGATCAATAGTCAGGTAGAATATTATACTACCAATGGATCGAGAGCTCAAGAAATGGAAATTTTGAGAAATAATATTGCTAGAAGTTTAATGAGAGCATGATATTGCATATCTTTAATTTCTTTTTCTTGGAATTTTGTTCTTTATTAAATTTTGAGATCATACAACGTTGAAATGACATTATTTAATAATAAAATAATATTTTTGTCATTATAAATTTTTTATATTATATATATTAACGAATACAATTCAATATATTTGAAAAAAAATAATATTCAATATCATGTCTATTTTTGTCATCTACATTATTACAATATTTTTACAGCAAAATTTACCAAATGCTAATAAAGTACTTTTCAAATTCATAACACTTTTGAATATCAAATTTACCAAACATTAAACTGATTCTCTTTAAAGCTGATTATTTTTACAGTACAGCAGAAGTAGATTTTTTCAAAATCTACAGCAATCCCAAACTGGCCCTTATACATTTAAAACTATTTTACAAAATTAGCTCTTATATTTCTATTACTAGGATATTTACAGTAGAAAATTATTTTTATTAGCACTGACAGAAATTATTTTATTGTGAATATATTGTTTGACATATTGTTTACTTTAAAATTAATTTTTAAATAAGCACTAATAAAATATATTTTTTAAAAATCTTAATATTAACATATAATTATATAAATTTAAATTAAATGTTATATTCGTTAACAAAAAATTTTAAATTAAATGTCATATTTATTAAAAAATTATTAATACTAATTATTTTTAAATTATAATTTGTTAGTTTTAAATTTATTTTATTAATAATAATAAAAATAAATTTTATATTATAAATGTCTTTACTACAATATATATGATCGATTTTGTAAAATAATTCAAAATATCCAAGTGGTACAGTGGTAAGTTGTTTGTCATCCATAACCAAGATCAAGATTCAAATCATCAATAGCAATAGCATTGTTTTTAAGTTTTTTTATAATTTCAATGAAAAAAAAAACGTCATTACCACTCAACTATGTAATGGAACTACATTTTGTTTTTATTACAATATAGCATCAAAATAATTATTGCATCACAATGAGGTTCAAATAAATTTAGAACAAGTAGATAAAAATAACTCAAACAATAAAAAATAAGTTACTTTTTTTCTTTTTAATCTCAATTAAAAAATGTAAATATATACAGGTAAAGTTGAAAATAAGCTTGAAAGAATGAAATTGGCATAATTTAGTATATTACCATTTTTTTAACAGTGAAAAGGATGCAATCACTATAACAGAGTAAGTTTTTACAAATTTTTACAAACTTTCTATCTACTTATATTTATATAAATTATAGGGGAGGTATATGAAAATATATATTTTTATAAAATTGCAAAAGGGTTATTTGCATAAGCCTCTCTAAGGTTTGAAGAAATCACCAATAAAGAAAAGGTTTGTAAAACTTTATAAGAACATCCCCTAATACAGTTTTTCCCATTCAATTGACCGTGCGTTGATCGCTTAAAAAGTGTTCAGTGACGAAAACATTTTAAGGACACTCTATACCTACTATACGTTTACTTATTGACATTTTTAAAACTCTTAATTTACTTTAAATTTAGCACTTAAAATTCATAGATTTTTTATTTTTGATATTGTTATTATAATATTATTTCTTTCTTTATTTTGTTTTTAACTAAAATTTCTTTTTATTTTATTTTTCTTATATTGTTATTATTTTATTTCTATTTTGATAATAAAAATAATAAAATAATAATATTATTCAATCTCAAAAGTAAAATAATAAGAATAAGAAAAATAAAAAATTAGTTTTTCTTGCTATTTTGAAACAACAGTAATAATTATTTTTTTTTAATAGTAGCAAAAAGCAAATGAATAATAATAAAAATAAAAAAATATATAAATCTCAAAGGTTACATTTGAGTTAATAAATTAAAAGTTTCACAAACTTCACAGAAGTTACATGAAAATATCAGTATAATTAAATGGGAAAATATTTATTACTTTCCTTTTTTTGAATTAATACTTTATTACTTTCTTTTTTTTTTAATATCTCATTACTCATGTGAATTTCGATTTTACTTTTTATATATTTAAAATATTTTTAATTTTATTATTTTATAAACCAATTGAATTAAAAGATAAAATTAAAAAAAAAATCTATAAAATTAATAAAATATTAAAAAAAATATAAAAGATAATGAGATATTAACTTAAAAAATTAGAAATAATAGACATCCTCTGTAATTAAATTAAATTAAATTATGTACATTGGAGGTGATTTTATTAGTCAAATAATAACTATAAAGAAATCTTCGTTTTATGGATGCTGCAGTACAACTGTCCAGCATATTGCATTTCCTCTGCACATTCTTAATTTCAAGTTTAATATAACTTTTAAAAGGAAGAAAGATTCTGAAGCATAGAACGAGGATAACAACTTTAATAAAGTGGTAGAAAAAGTTTTATCATTAAAGGTATGTCCCAGATAATAATTGAATATATTTCCTTTAAATTATTATAAATATAGTGTAATAAGATATGCACCCAAAGAAAAAAAAACTTTAGAAAAAGTGTGACTAATAATTGACTAGTTTTATGCTCAAAAAGCTTATATTAAACGGATATTAATTCTCTTATGATATTAGATAAATGTCAGGTGAATAATGTTAATATATAATCATTTCTTTAGTACTGCGGTGCTTTCAATATAGTTAAAACAATAAATTGAAAAATATTGATAATAATAAATTTAGTAAAATCAAAGTAATTTTTTTGTTGATATTTGACATTTATAGTGGGAAAGTAATAAAGTATTAATTCAAAAAAGGGAAAGTAATAAATATATTTTCCCATTTAATTATACTGATATTTTCATGTAACTTCTGTGAAGTTTGTGAAACTTTTAATTTATTAACTCAAATGTAACCTTTGAGATTTATATATTTTTTTATTTTTATTATTATTCATTTGCTTTTTGCTACTATTAAAAAAAAAATAATTATTACTGTTGTTTCAAAATAGCAAGAAAAACTAATTTTTTTATTTTTCTTATTCTTATTATTTTACTTTTGAGATTGAATAATATTATTATTTTATTATTATTTTTATTATCAAAATAGAAATAAAATAATAACAATATAAGAAAAAATAAAATAAAAAAGAAATTTTAGTTAAAAACAAAATAAAGAAAGAAATAATATTATAATAACAATATCAAAAATAAAAAATCTATGAATTTTAAGTGCTAAATTTAAAGTAAATTAAGAGTTTTAAAAATGTCAATAAGTAAACTATAGTAGGTATAGAGTGTCCTTAAAATGTTTTCGTCACTGAACACTTTTTAAGCTATCAACGCACGGTCAATTGAATGGAAAAACTGTATTAGGGGATGTTCTTATAAAGTTTTACAAACCTTTTCTTTATTGGTGATTTCTTCAAACCTTAGAGAGGCTTATGCAAATAACCCTTTTGCAATTTTATAAAAATATATATTTTCATATACCTCCCCTATAATTTATATAAATATAAGTAGATAGAAAGTTTGTAAAAATTTGTAAAAACTTACTCTGTTACAGTGATTGCATCCTTTTCACTGTTAAAAAAATGGTAATATACTAAATTATGCCAATTTCATTCTTTCAAGCTTATTTTCAACTTTACCTGTATATATTTACATTTTTTAATTGAGATTAAAAAGAAAAAAAGTAACTTATTTTTTATTGTTTGAGTTATTTTTATCTACTTGTTCTAAATTTATTTGAACCTCATTGTGATGCAATAATTATTTTGATGCTATATTGTAATAAAAACAAAATGTAGTTCCATTACATAGTTGAGTGGTAATGACGTTTTTTCATTGAAATTATAAAAAAACTTAAAAACAATGCTATTGCTATTGATGATTTGAATCTTGATCTTGGTTATGGATGACAAACAACTTACCACTGTACCACTTGGATATTTTGAATTATTTTACAAAATCGATCATATATATTGTAGTAAAGACATTTATAATATAAAATTTATTTTTATTATTATTAATAAAATAAATTTAAAAACTAACAAATTATAATTTAAAAAATAATTAGTATTAATAATTTTTTAATAAATATGACATTTAATTTAAAATTTTTTGTTAACGAATATAACATTTAATTTAAATTTATATAATTATATGTTAATATTAAGATTTTTAAAAAATATATTTTATTAGTGCTTATTTAAAAATTAATTTTAAAGTAAACAATATGTCAAACAATATATTCACAATAAAATAATTTCTGTCAGTGCTAATAAAAATAATTTTCTACTGTAAATATCCTAGTAATAGAAATATAAGAGCTAATTTTGTAAAATAGTTTTAAATGTATAAGGGCCAGTTTGGGATTGCTGTAGATTTTGAAAAAATCTACTTTTGCTGTACTGTAAAAATAATCAGCTTTAAAGAGAATCAGTTTAATGTTTGGTAAATTTGATATTCAAAAGTGTTATGAATTTGAAAAGTACTTTATTAGCATTTGGTAAATTTTGTTGTAAAAATATTGTAATGATGTAGATGACAAAAATAGACATGATATTGAATATTATTTTTTTTCAAATATATTGAATTGTATTCGTTAATATATATAATATAAAAAATTTATAATGACAAAAATAATTATTTTATTATTAAATAATGTCATTTCAACGTTGTATGATCTCAAAATTTAATAAAGAACAAAATTCCAAGAAAAAGAAATTAAAGATATGCAATATCATGCTCTCATTAAACTTCTAGCAATATTATTTCTCAAAATTTCCATTTCTTGAGCTCTCGATCCATTGGTAGTATAATATTCTACCTGACTATTGATCTCACTTTCAACCTTTTCATTAATGACACTATTGAGATCATTATTTATTTCTTCAAAATAGATGTCACGTTGAGCATGTCGTCTTATACAGTTATGCAGTGCCATGGTAGCTATGACTATCTTCACTTGTTTATTAAACGAATAACTAGGCATGTCCCTAAGAATCTTCTATCTTTTCTTCCATACACCAAATGTGCATTCAATAACACTTCTAAGTGAAGAGTGCGCATGATTGAATACCTCTTGATATCTACTGGTTGGCTACCTCGACGAAAATCTGGCAGATAATATCTTTCACCTTTGTATGGCCCTAAGTATCCTTTCATTTGTGGATATCCTGCATCTATTAAATAGTATTTACCTATTACATGTGAAAAAAGTAGTTAATCATAATATTCCTTAAAATAAAGGAAGATAAATTAATAACTTTAAAATATTATATAAAAAATATAACCTTTAAGAGGTGTAGGAAAATTCAATGCAGGATTACGAAGAGTTGATAAAAATATTCTGGTATCATGTGCACTGCCTTCCTAACCAGCGATTGCAAATATGAATTACATGTCAAAATTGCAAGCAGCCATTACGTTTTGAGTTGGTATCCCTTTTCTACCAATATATGGCACTTAATCTTCGAAAGGAATAGAAGCACTAACATGCACGCCATCAATAGCACCGATACAATCCTAAAATTTAAAGTAATAAAAAATTTATGTATGTTAGTGATATATATATATATTTAAATTAAAAGGCGTAAAAAGAATTAATTTATGTACTATTTACCTTAAAGTAAGGCATATATCTTGAATCTCTCAATATTTCTTCGAGAATGTCTTTGAAACTCTGGATCAATTGGTTTTATTAAATTTATTGCCAATTGACAAACAACATCCAATGCTTCACCAAAATATCTACTCACGGTTTCACCTGAGTGTTGGAATCTTTTCTGCGCCAATCTATTTCCTACACCATGTCCTAGAATGTGCAAAAACATTCATAATATTTCAGCATCATTCACTCTTCTTGAACCTTTTAAGCCATAATTAATTTCTAATTCATTTCATAATCTAATAAACACATCTTTCTCCATTGTAAACATTCTATGACATCGAGTTTCATTTCCTCTCAATACTTGTGTTAACCAAATATTACCTGTTTCTAAAGAATTCATGCAAGGTTGTTTATCAATAAATGTTCCATAATAATATATAATAGCGTAAAGAAAAGCACAAAAAATATTGTCGAATTTCTCTTTATTATCCAATGTGTCCATGCTTGTGCAACGCACCTGTTATGGTTATTTTTTAACTCATATTATACATATATACATAAAATAATAAATTTCATATAAAATAATAAAGACTAGATTTATAAATATATTAAAGATTATTCTTTAACATCATAAGTTAAAGAAATATATCATTAAAAATTAATAGTACTAGAGAAAAATAATTATATGAATTCAACAGTTGTCAATAATGTGACTGTTCATAGTAAAGCCACCTAAGCATAGTTTCATGTTGTTTCATAGTAGCAAACATCTCCCTTTTCTCTTTAATCATAAAAAGTTGAGTTGCAAATAACCACAAGTCGCCCTCAATCTCCACTTCAAGAATAGCTTCAAGCTTTTGCATCACTTCAGAAATAGTACAACTATTTGCTTCCTTTCGTATTTTTATTAATGTAGAACTCCTATTTTCAACTGCTTCAACAAACCGATCAATTTGTTGTGATATCTTTGTTGCACCTCCTACTTTCTCTCTTCCTATATTAATTTTTTTACTTCTTTTCATTTTCTTAGGTTGCATACTTTGTTGTGCTCAACACTTTTTTTTTTCCCTTCTTTGTTCCATACCTTCTGAATGGTAGGCATATTGAATTTGCATATCCTTATCAAAATCACTACTATCTTCAATTGAAATTACATCATTATTAGATTCTTCGCCAACATCATGTGAAAGTATATTAGATGATGGTGTCCAAGCATTTTCGCCAGTAGCCGTAATATTCAAAAACATTTTGTCCAATTTTTCTTCTAATTCAGAATCAATTCCCTCTTTGCGAAATTTTGCAGCATTTGGACACACCTACATTTAAATAATTATATTTAAATAAATTTTAAATATATTAAGCAAAATTTGATACTAAAATATAATTTATGATATACGTACCAGTAATTTTTTTTGCACCATTCTTCAGGTGCATCAATGGTTTTCTTCTTAAAATTCCATCCTAAACCAGTTTCTTTTCCTATAAGTTGCTTCCACAGTTTCCAATCATTCTTTAATGAATCTCACTTATTTTTCAATTGACATTTATTATATTTCTTTCCAGTTGCTTTATTAAAGTTTTTTATCAAATTTTTCCATCCAATTTTTATAAAATGAGTTCCTGAACGATGTCTTGCCTCTACCTCAACAATACATAAGTTACAAAAAATAGATACCATTTCATTGTCCCATATGGCCTTACCTCGAAGGCTATTACTACTTTCAATCTCATTGACAAATTTCTTGTTTATGTCCATCTACACAATTATAAATAAATTTTAATATAAATACATCTTGAAATTATTATGAAAATTTTATTTTAAACATACAATATGAAAAATATAAATTAGTACAAAACACAAACATGCTACTAAAGTTATCAATTAAGATAAAATAAAAATGAGCAAAATTTATAATCACAAATTTTCTATGAAACATAATAATGGTTACTAAAAATAGTATATTGTCCAAAATAAAATGTTTATATGACCAATATTACGTGTGCCAGCATGCTTTTTATATCAAGCCAAGAAAATAAATAATATAATATATTTATTATTCATTAAAAAATTAATTCAATTCATTTATTTTGCTTTAAGAAGAACAATTAGCCAATGACTTTAAAAAAGCCGTTTTAAAAATCATTGCAGAATCTCACATTTGATGAGCTAACTTAAAAAAACTTTTAGGTGCTGTATTGGTGTCTCCATGGAAGATGAAATAATCACACTTATCATTAACATCAATTTAATAAACTAGTACATATAGAAATACCAACTTTTGTCTTTACTGGGCAATTTTTCTTTTTATATATATATATATATATATAATTTCATAAACATAGGAATTTGTAATTTTTTATATATCTTAATTGTTGCCTATTTTAACTACTTATAATGTTATAACCTTATTAATTACAAAATAAATAACGCAGAAAATTAGCCCTAAATAGGTTTGATTCAATAGGTAATATTAGAAAATTAAAACAATAAATTTGAGTATAGAACTTTTTCTAGTAAACAGATCACAAATTAATTAAAGAAAAGATAATAATTGAACTGAACTTTTATACAGAGTACGTGAATACACACTTGTCAAAATTTTCAACTTTTATTGGGGTTTGTTTCATCAATTATATTAAATAAATGTTTTCTTTATTTCGTCTTTTGTGAGTATTTCAGTGAAGCATTTCAACAAACAAATATTAGGCATGAGTTTTTCTATCCACTGTTACCTCTATTTTAGTAATAGGACTTATTTAAAATAAAATTCAATGAACAGTACAAAAATTAAGAAATCATTAAAACAATCCAAGAACACTAAAATAAATCAATAGGTAATAAAATACTGACCTTGATGATAGCTTTGGAGCAACAGTACTTGAACAATGCTTGAAGTAAAAAAAATATATTTATTTTGAAATAATAAAGTTTACAGGAAAGAAAATAAAGAATAGAATTTACGTGAAAGAAAAAAATAAATGATTTAAATACTTAATTTTTATTAAGGGTAATTTTGAATTTATATAATTTAAGTAGGGATATATAAGAAATTATAGATATAGATAAAATAAACTTTTAAAATAAGATTTTGAAAAGCAGGTAAAGAACTGTTTTTCAAAATCTGCTGTAAGATAACATATTTTTTGAATAAAGTAATTTTGAAAAAGATTTACCAAACACTTAAAATTGAATTTTGCAGTTAAAAATCACTTTTAATACTTCTCACCACAATCCCAAACAGGCTCTAAGTAGTATAGTGGTAAGCATTATACTATTTATGACCTAAGTTCAAGTTCAAATCATTGTAAATATATTTTTTATCTTTTTATTAGAATTTAAATAAAAAGATATTTTTGAGAATCTACTATCAAAGAGTTGGGTGAGACAAATTTTATTCTTTTTGTACTAAAAGAAGGCTTTATTAAATAATGTTTAACAACAACAAACAACAATAATAACAATATCAAATTTGATAAAATTATGAATTGAATCATATTGAATTTAAAAAGCTCCTTTAGTTAAAAAAAGAATCTTGAAATTTGGTAGAAGATGTTGAAATATTGAATGTAAAAATAGTTTAGATTTTTTAATATTTTTGATTGGTTAATTTACAGTTACAAGGATAAATCACTATACAAAAAGACCTCTTGTAGATTTTCATTCACTTTTCAATGTTTTCATCTAGTTATGATTTTAGGAAAGTGTGTAAGAGTATGATATATATGGTCACACATGTAAATGGAAGAATTTACATAAAAAAATTACAGAAAGAAAAAATATTATTCCCATACACAATTGAAAACTTTCAACTGCCTCACATGTATTAAAGAAAGAAAAAATTCATATAACATTTACATAGTTAGAAAATATTTTGAGAGAGGACATTCATAATAATTTATTATTAATATTAATATATTAAAATTTAACAAAATTAATAAATAAATTGAATTTAATTTTTTTTTTATTTTTTTATATATTTTTTGCCATTTGTCTTGTACATATTTTATTTATTTTAGTTTAACTTGTAAATTTTTTTTAAAGAAGTATTATCACATATCTGCCTTGATATTTGACATAATATCACCTAAAAAAATACCTTTTTAAAAACTAACACTAACTTCTACTACTGTTACAAGTCATTATAACTATTTAAAAGTATTAATGGCAAAATTGTAAGTTCCATATATCATTTTAAATTCAATTTTAGGGTAATAATATTTTCAATCTTAAATTTTAGTAAAATAATAATTTAAGATATAATTTGTCTAATTTTAACAAATTAGTCCTTATTATTATTATTATGAAATAAAAAAAATTTAAAAATTAAGGATACAAATAGAAATTGATGACCCTTAAGATTTTTTCTACAAATTAATAATATATCATATTAATAAATTAAATTAAAAAATCAATGTCATTAACATCCTAAAAAATACATAAAACTTTAATAGTATAAAAGTTTTAATTTGATAATTATAGTAATTTATAAAATTGTAAAACTTAATAAAAATAAAAAATTCCTCAATCAATAAAATATTAAAGAGTAAAGTTTAAAAATTTAATTAAAAAGAATAATTAACAATACAAACTAAATTTTTAAGCAAATAAAAGTGATATATTGTAACTTACGAGTAATAACATGCACATATATACATATAATATTTTAAAAATCAATTTACCTAATTAATTATTTAAAAAATCAAAAGTAAAATTTAATATATTTCATGTATACAATTGTCAAATTTAAAATTAATTAATTGAAATTTTTACTATTTAAGTGTTTTTGGTAGTATAAAAAACTTAAAATATTTGGACTTTAGAATTACAAAATATGACTTAAAATTTATTAGATTTTTATACTTAACATATCTTACCATTAAGATACATGCAAATATTTTAGTAAATTGTATAATTTGTGTGAATCTGAATGACTTTGTAAACTTGTCTTGTTGTATTTGTTCAATGAGATGCAAGTAAGTTTTCTAGATTCATGTTTAGTAATTAGGGCATATAGCTAATTGTATGAAATTTTATTAATAGTTCGAATAATTGGGATTAATTTGTTAACATTGAACAAAATATATACAAAAAAAAAAAAACACTTTCAAACTTATGCCTATTCATTTTCTTCTTCATACTCTTATTTCTTCCTTCGTGCCAAACAAGACAACACGAAAAACCTAGAAATCGTCATTTCTTGACAACAATTGAACGGAAGAAGTGGTGTTTAAATTTGAACTGGTGAAGGACATTTCGGAGAAAACCATTTGAAGAAAATCATTCCCATTGGCAAAAGAAGGAGACGTAAGGAGATGTAAGCTCTGTTCTGAAATTGAAATTCGTTGTTAGGTATCTTAATTTGAATGAGTAATTTTTTTTTGTGTTTGGGTAATGGTCACTGTTTGTGTTCTTGCATGGTAAAGAGAAAGTAGAAGGTGAGGCTAATATAGAAGATTATTATACTTTTTTGCAAGTAATAGACGCAAAGATGACAAAACCACACCGACGCACAGAGCCTTTTGTTCAACCAAAGGAACAAAATGCAACCTAGTATACACAGCGTAGTTAGCAGCCAAATGAACATACATTTGACCAGCAGACATAATTTTCTACACAGCCAAATGAACAAAATGTAGACTAGCACCTATAATCTCTTGTGCAGACAGATGAAGAACTTGATCAGCATAGATAGCCTTATGTGTAGTTAGAGGAAGAAAATGCAGACGATTTTGATCTCGGTGGAACCTTGGATATAATGAATGAGTTATATGAATAAATGCAGAGTCTATATGAGCATAATACACAACAACAATAATCAGGAGTTGAGGAAGGGCATAAGATAACCTAGTTACTGAGGTTGATTCAGATGGTGGTTCTAATGATGATGAAAACATAGAGGTCAGAAGCGAAGAGTCCATAGAGTGGACTGATGATGATGTTCCTCTAGGGGTAGAATTTAAAAATAATGAAGAAGAGGAACAAATATTGGAAGATATGACTAACCTCTCAACATTGGATGATGAAGATACATTGTTAGAGTATGGCAATGATGGTAAGGAAGACTTTGAAGATAATTATGATGATGATGGCACTTTAATCGATAGAATGGTGAGAGATAAAAGAGCAGGATGTATAGAATTCCAAAGGAGGATGATATTTATCTAAAAAAGGGTCAAGTGTTTGCAAATGTGACCTAGTTCAGAGAAGCTCTGAAAGACTATGCAATCTAAGAATACTTCTGGCTTAAGAGGATTAAAAACAAAAGTACAAAGGTAAAAAAGCCTTACATTGAAGGCCAAATTATGAGTAGAAGATTCACGCATCTGTCCTGATTAATAAGATCAGTTTTTGTATAAGATTAATTACCACCAAGGAGCACACATGCAAGAGGAGCTTCAAGAATCTAGAGGTGACAAGCGACTGGGTAGCGAAGAAGCTGTACGAAACAATTGCAAATAACCTTGGCATTTCTGTTAACGGTATGGCAGCAAAGTTATATAGGCGATTTGGGACTAGAACAACAAGAAAGAAACTGTACAAAGCCAAGTAAAAGGCTCTGACCATGACAGCAGCTGATTTCATTTCTTCATACGCAAGATTTCAAGGCTATGGTTATGTGTTACTGCCAAGAATTGCTGAAGCAACAGTCAAGATTCACCAAGACCTTATGGGAGTATTCAAGAGGATTTTAATTAGCTTTCATGCACAACAAATAAGGTTTATGTTGGGGTGCAGAACATTCGTGGGATTAAACGGTTACCACTTAAAACCACAATACGGTGGGATCCTCTTAACCGTAGTAGCAATAGATGCCAACAATCGCATCTTCCTTTCGACACTTTCTATATGCAAGGTTGAAAACTTCTAGAGCTGGGATTGGTTTTTACAGTTATTTAAGGAGCATATGGAGATAAGTGAGAGCATGCCAATTACTTTTATGTCTCATAGATAGGAAAGGGTAATTGCAATACTTAATATTCATTTCTTAACTGCAACAATAAGGTATTGTGCTAGGCGCATTTATGCTAATTTTAGGAAACTCTTCAGTGTTGAGATATTGAGAAGACATTTTTGGATGGTTATTCAAACAACGAACAAGGCTGATTTTGATCATGCCATGGCTAAAATCCAACAAATTGATCCTGATACATATACTTGATTGATACAAAATGAGCCAAACACTTGGGCTGTGCATCAGTTTGACCATATCTTCAAGATTGAATATGTTACAAATAATATGATGGAGTCTTAAAATGGATTCCTTAATGAGCATAGGAGGAAGCTCATATTAGAGCTCTTGAATTTATATGCCTAAAGTTAATGAAGAGGATGATAAGTATGAAGGAAAAAAGTATGGCGTGGCCCATAAATCTACCTCCTAGGGTGTTTGCCAAAATTAAGAAACCTTCGAAGGTTGTGAGAAAATTAGTGGTGGTCAAATCAAGTGAGACTGAGTTTGAGGTTATTGATTGTCAAATGGAGGGGAGTGGGAGTGTGCGCTTTGTTGTAGACTTGAGCAAGAGCGGTTGTAACTATTTGGGCTGGCAGGTTTGTGGCATTCCATGCAAGCATGCACTGCCATGTATTATTCAATCAAATCTTGATCCAGAAGACTACGTTGACAAAAGCTTGACCAGAGATGCATATCAGCTGACATATTTTGGAAGTATACGACCACTGCCTAATATAATGCATTGACTAAGGACTGATTTGTTGATTTACAACCTCCAACTATCATTACAAAGGTGGGTAGACCACCAAAGTACAATAGAAAGAAACAATCAATTAAAAGAGAAGTCCCCCTGAAATGAGAAGATTTACTACTCGATGCAGCAAGTATAAAAATATTATGCATAATAGAAGAAGTTGTTTGAGCAAGGTAAAATATTATGATTATAAATTGTGATAGTAAAAATATATGTTAACAACAATAAATTAATGCTTTAATGGACTATACAACAAATGTAGGACAATAATAGTGCTATTACTGCCTAAGATACAGTTGGCACAAGTGCCACTGCCACAAATGCCACAAACTTCTCATCCACAAGTGCTATGGTAACAGGTAATGCCACTAACTATACGTTTTACTTGTTCCATTACTTATGAGTCATTAATTGTAATTAGTTTTTGATTCAGGCAGGAGAAAACACATGAAGGTTAATTCTTGTACCAAGTCAAACCCTAAGAAACAAAACGTATTTAGTCAGAATAGAGCAAATTATTCCCAACAACAACACGGGAATGAAGGTGGGTTTGGAAGCAGCAGCATGGCTCAAGTTATACAAAAGGTACTACTTATATATTTTATGGATTATAAGTCATTCATATTAGGTACATATTATATCATTTCTATATATGTATAAAATGTTTAATATCCCCAGTTGGTTAATATATTGAAAAATATATATTCACACATATTTGCACCAATGCACCAAATTCGTTTTTGAAGACTTTTTGGTTGGCTGAAAAGAATTGTATAGATGCAATGGACAGTTTATTTTGTATACAATGATCCAAATCAGTCATTTTTTGTAAATATTGACAGTACTTAAGTTTTTTGGGTGATGGATTATGTTCATGACATATCTATGTTGATAACAATGGAGTATGGGTGAACACAACCCATACACATATATTGATTATATATGAACATTACTGTCTGCCTTTGTACCAAATATTAGAAACCTTAAATGCGTGAATATAAAACTATTTCATTGTCGCTTATTATGAGTATTTAATAAAAGTTTACACTTTTTTATTTGCATTTTGTTGAAATAGCACACAGTTGTATTATGCAAATGCATAACAATACTATGATAAGCATCATCATCTTCTCAGCATATCTGATAATGATCGTAGTTGTTCTTAGATCATCAATTCTGACTTCATTTTGATGCATGCATCTTGCACATGTCTTTCCATTACTTTGCACGCTACTTGATCTTGATTGCTCCAAAATCTTTGAATGGCTTGTATATATGTTGCTTCCAAGACCTATTACCTTTCCCATGCTGTTATTTAATTCTTCCTTTGTAGGTTTCTAGAACTTGAAATATACACACTTTATTGGTTTTTTGCAACAGAAATAAAGCTTATTATGGTTCTTTGTACTCTTTAAAATTCTAATGCCACTCTTTTCCCCACATCCATAAACACTATTCTTGAACCTAATGATCCCACCATTAACCACATTTGTGTTTGCATTTTTTATGTTGGACATGCTATCCCCCCACCTTTCTTTACTGAAGTCATCACCTTTTGGCTTCCAAAAGGAAAAAAATCCACAACTGTGCTCCTGCATACAAAAGAAATACAATTTATTAGGGTTCTTCTCAGACTTGGAAATAGCAACTCTAGCTTCTCCTCCGTATTGGCAAAATTTGTTTCTAAACTTGATTATCTCCTCATTGATTTCCATTGTTGATGGTTTGATGGATATTGAAAGAGAGTTTTTTTTTTTTTTTTTTTGTTTTAAATTCCTATGCTTGCTAGTGGATGATATAAGGGAAATAAGCTTGCTGATTATATGATAAGATGATATAGTTTGTATGAATGATGGGTTATGAGTTAATTTTAGCTTTGGTTTGTGGTTTTGGATAGTTTGGGATGAACACAAAAATAGGGAAAAAATCAACTGGTGTGAATGCTTTGGGATTTTCATGCATATGGCTTGCTATTTAAAAGACAAAAGTTTAAAACGTTACAATCTCTCCCCTATTGTCTCAACATTCAAATTGAAATAAAAAAAAGATAAAATCTAACTTTATTTCCCATTTCAATATATAAGGGCATTTTGATAATTTTATGATATACTAATATTCCAATAAATATTTTTCTACCCTTAAATTAAATGTTATTAATAAAAAAATTAAATAAAATTTGTATTTAATTTCATTGTAAACTTGTTCTCATTATGTGATCAAGGATATTCAAATAATTTTACCTAATGCAAGGATATTATGGTCAATTTGCTCCCTTTCAAACCAAGACAGCAACTGGTACTGTTAAGAGCTTTTCTAGAGTGATGACGTAATCATAAGAATAAAATTGTACTTTTGCAAAAAAAAGTAATATTTTTAATTGACGGAAGTAACATTAAGGGGATATTGAGATATTGTTGAAATACTATAGGGATAACAGAAATTTGGCCAAACAAGAAGGGGTATCGACGATATTCCCATCCCAATTGAAACAAAATAAACATGCGCAACCTATAGGAAGGGAGATTATCACATTGCTCCCCTATAAGAAATTATTGGCATCATACGTAATTTCAATTTTATTAAAATGCATTTAATTTAGGCGCGTGAAATCCGTCCCTAGTTGATAAAAAATTGATCTCAAAATCACTAATGTAAAAAATATATTTGAGAAAGAAGATTAAGCATTACAAAAAGGATGGGCTGAATTTTATATTCACTAGAATTGATTAGGGCGATGAATTTTCCTCAATAATTTAAGGTCGATGGTGGAGTGGTGGACCCAAAAGCTTGAAAGCAACGTCGTGAATTGATATAAAGGCCAACTGCAAATTTACCGAAAACCTGATTTGAAGGGATTACAATCATATTATTTTTATTAAATTGAAATAATTTAAATCACCCTTTAATTAAAGACATGGCTGTTTGACCCTCAAGTCTGGTTCTTCTCATCTTTGCCAAGCAACAGTAACACTTGTTGGCAATCTTTTTGGTTTCTCTAAGCCAGTAAAGAAGAAGAAACAGAAGGCAAAAACTCCTTGATTTGATCTCCCGGTTCACAGCTCTTCAAACAATCTGAATCATTTTCCATCAGGTGCGCTTGATCTAAAGCTTTTCCCAAACTCATCCTTTCAGTGTATCGTTTTCTGTAATATATTTTTTTATTTGTTTGTCCTTTTATTTGCCTCAAATCCTATCTAGGGCTAATCTCAATTTCTCTTTTAAATTTTCTTAAAATTTTTTCTGATAATAGATTATTAATGGTGATCTGCTGCTGTAAACTTTGCCTGTGTATTGAACTTATCTTTTAAATCTTTGCTTACACAAGAATACATCTATTAGTTTTTTTTTTTTTAAATATTTTTCTTATTTTTTTTCTTTCCTTCTGAGCAACGTTGGTTGTTATTTGGGTTCACTTCATCGAAACCACTTTTTTTTTTTTTTTTTTTTTTAAAAATTCATTCATAAGAAACAGGCAATGGCAGAGTCATTGATCTATGCGATTAGGAGGCAGATATCTTATGTTTCCAAGTACCAAAGCTACATCGATGACATGAAGAATAAAGTTGATGATCTGAGATATAAAAGACAAATGGTGGAACAACTCGTTAAGAATGCTGAAAGACAAGGGGATGAGATTTTTGAAGATGTTAAGAAGTGGTTGAGTAGCGTGTACGAGTTCCATGAAAGGGTATCAATGCTCGAGGACGAATGTGAAACAAAGAACCGCTGTTTCAGAGGATTGTGCCCAAATTTGTTAAAGCGTTCCAATCTCGGAAAGAAGTCAGAGAAGGCAGCAAACGAGGGTGACGTTCTACTGGGAAAAGGGAACTTCGCTAGTATTTCCTCCCGTCCTGCTCTACAGAGGACACGGAGCATTTATGTTAGAGACTACGTGTCCTTTGATTCTAGAAAATCAGTTTTCCAGGGTATTATGGAGGCGCTGAAGGATTCTGACATTAACATGATTGGGGTTTATGGAATGGGTGGTGTTGGCAAAACCACGCTAATGAAAAGAGTTGCAGAGAAAGTGCTGGAAGCCAAGTTATTTGATGTGGTGGTCATGGCTGAGGTAACACTGGTTCCTGACTTGAAAGCTATTCAAGACAAAATAGCTTTTGGCTTAGGACTGGAATTTGACCAGCATGAGACTGTACCTGAGAGAGCTGATAAAATGCATTGCAGGCTGAATAAAGGGGAAAGGGTCCTTCTAATATTAGATAACATTTGGACAAGACTTGATTTGGAGGCTGTTGGAATTTCTTCTGGAGCTGATGATAAGAGACGATGTAAAATGTTGTTGACATCTAGAAGTCAGCATGTGCTGTGCAATGATATGAATACTCAGAAGAATTTCGTGATTAACATTTTATCTGATGAAGAAGCAATAAGTTTGTTTCTTAATATTGTGGGTGATCATCCAACAGAAGCACAGGATTTTCAACCTTTAGCAGTTGAGATTGTTAGAAAATGTGGTGGTCTGCCAATTGCAATTAAAACAATTGCATATGCACTGAAAAATAAGAGTCTGTTTGTTTGGGAGGATTGCTTGTATCTATTAAGAAAAACCAATAATTTTAGACAAATCCGAGGAATGGATGGAAATGTGTACTCTTCCATAAAGTTGAGTTATGACTTCTTGGAAAATAAGGAAGCAAGGTCTTTGTTTCTACTTTGTGTCTAACAAATGATGGTAGTCGGATATTTATTGATGACTTGATGAGTATGGTATGGGGTTTGGGTTTGTTTAGAGATGCTTACTCAATTGAAGCAACAAGGAATAGGGTGCATGCACTGATCGATTATCTCAAAGCTTCATGTTTATTGTTGGATGGTGACAATGAAAATCATGTTATCGTGCCCAACATTATTCATGATGTTGCTGTATCACTTGCCGCAGATCATCTTATGTTTAATATTCAAGATGTTGCCGACTTGAAAGAAGAGCTAGAAAATAAAATACAAAAAGATGCAACTGCTATTTCAATATCTTTTGGA
>CM040449.1:0-70613 GCA_022749755.1 Azadirachta indica
ATTTTCATCACCCTTGAAAGTTTATTTGAGAAAAGATATTCTTTCACTAATTGTACAAGAAGTAATTCGGCCAAAAAGGACCTGGATATGTTGATAAGACTTGCATACTTGATGATAAATTCTATCAACTCATTGTATTTTTATCATCTAATGTAATCGTTGTTACAATATTATAGATTCTACATAGGCTACAAATCTAAATATGAATAAATAAAGGGCAGAGTTACAGAAATTTATGTCAAAAATTAATTTAATTGATAATTTTATAATTGAAAGTTATGAAATAGATTTGTTTATATTTTGATATCCCCTTAATTTTATTTTATATTTTGATATCCCCTTAATTTTAAAAGACAAGTTTATAAATTCATTTGACAAATTTGACTTCTTTAATTTTACTATTTCAAAATTTTAACTCCTAAATTTGTGAGAACATAGAGAGATGTTGGGTATTACACAAAATATAATTCCATACATATAATATGTTATTATCTCCCTAATTTCAAATTAATACAATATACTGAATATAGTACCAATGTAAACCTTATTAAACATACTAAGCGATATGAAAAAAGCCAACATCCAAAATACAATATTTATAAAGTCATGTAGCTAGAAACTGATAGCTCCGTTGGTAGGTTAATTGTCAATTTTAATCAATTATTTAATTAATTACCCACTATTAAAAGATTTCAGTTAATCTAATCAACGCATCACAACTAAAATAATGAAGAGACATGATTTTAAGGTGATTTAGATTTGCCAATCTTACATCTATAAGGTTAGGCCTCGAAAAAAACAATCTACTAAGAAATGAGATGAAACAAACATCAATGAATTTATACAAACTAAAAACTCTCTTTTTGTTGTCATCATTGTGTAAGATCTTCTTACATGGCCTTATTTCAAGAGATCCCTTGCTTCTGATGTCATCAAACTCCCTTTAACAAATACCGCTTCTTCTTCTAAAGAAATTCAAATTACTTTATCAAAGAATACAATCAAATTGTCTTCGCAACATTTAAAAGATTTAAATATTTAAGTTTATTATAATAGAAATTACAAACAAATAATTCTCACTAAATTGTTCTTAATTAAAGCTTAAGAAAAATTGGATATCTTAAAAAAAATAAGAAACAAATATCACACTTATAATAAGCTCTCTTTGGATGAGTTTTTTACATATGGAGGCTTAACAAATTCTAAAAAATATTATTTGTTTTAAAAGAAAGTTTAAACCTAATCTGAAGAGGATTTTTGTTTCCTAATTTTTTAATTAATAAATCTCCAAAATTAGGAAGAATCCTTACCTTTCTAAAAATCCTTCTTTACTTTGAGTTGTAGAATATCAAATTCAAATTTAATTTCTAATTGAACTTTGACAATCAACTAAATATAAAATAACCAGAGAACTAGCATATATGTGCTTTAACTAAAATATGATTATGTAGATTTTTCTATCACAATTTTCGTTAACATATACTTAGCTTGCCATATAATGCCAATAAACATCCTAAAAGAAATAATAGGACGCTGTGAATGGCAGTTGTTGAGGGTAGTGAATTGTTAAACAAAATTCACATTCATTAAGAAAACAATTATAAACAAGTATACAAACTCATGAGCTAACTTTTGTTAAACCAAATTAAGATTGTGTTTTTACCCATGATTGATTATATCCACAATTCTTTGTCTTCCTTCCAATAGATTTGTCCTTTCATAGCTACCTTTTGATTGATCTCTGCTAAAGGAAAGAATCTTGAATAAGAAGAATTAAACATAAAAAGATTAAAAGTTGGTTTTGCAATTTTGTTGAGTTGTTCTTGTATCTTGTATCTTTCTTGCTGTATTATCACTGTTGTGCTATCAATATTGCAGTTATTCACCTAATATTTTGATATAGCTAAAGCAAATTGAACTTTATAAAAGCCCAAGTGTAGCCAAAAGATCTGGTGCCCAATTGAACCAAATCCTGATCACCTTAAACTAAATAATAAAAATGTAACAACCGAGCTTAAAACTATATAGATATTGTTCATTCTAAACACACAACTCATCAAGGTGTTGGGTTAGGCTTCACTCCTATTTGTAAAAGTCTAATTTTAAAACCCACATAATTAATAGAATTTTAGGTTTGTTTTATAACTATATGAGGTCTTTGTGTGTGAAAAAGGAGTGCAAGACATGAGAGAAAAGACAGCGTTTTTCATAACAGTTCAGTCCTGTGTAGTTTTCATTAATTTGACAATCGAGTGGCGAATTAAACTTTGTTTTTGCTCAAATTTTACGTGAAAATTTTACACCCATAGTTCTTGATTTTGAATAGTGTAATTGACCATCAGAGCTCTCTAGCATGTTCAAAATTTATGTTTTATAATAGCTCTGATTTTCAGAATATTTCCAGTCTTATGTTCATCTATTTGTGTATTTGGTGAAATATTTCCTTGACTCTCACTTTCTGATTAAGTCCTTATTTGCTTCTAAAACTGTAATCTTGTGAGAAGATTCTTGTACTTCTTTTTTGGTGATAGTAAAAATTCTTTTCGATCGTGATTTTTCACTCTTCCTCACAATGAGGGGGAGGTTTTTCCACGTATATTTAATGTCTCTTATGATTTTTTAATTTGATTATTCTTGCTATTTTTATTGTTTTTGATTATTTGATTATTTCATCTTAATTCAAGTAAAATGGGAAGAATTAAATTTATACTAATTTCTCTTATTTCTTCCTAATACCCTGCTCTCTGCAATAAGTATCAAATGGACCTAAATATTCACCACCATTATTTATTCAAATACATTTTGTAATCTAAAATGTGTCTATATGAGTTCAATTTTAGGCCCAACCTATGATATTTGGTATCAAAGTGGACTTGTGACTTGATGTGTGGATATTATTGTAAGAATTTTTATGTTATATGGTCCAATTGTAATGATAAAAGTTATGTTAACTAAAATAAATTAATAAGGGTTAGTGGTAGAGTTTATTAAGGTTTTCTTTTAATGTAGCACTTCCTTATTTTAAGGATAATAGAAGAAAATTTTAACAGCCACTTTCTCATTTTCTAGTTAATAGAAAACACTTAATTAAATTCACTTCAGTGATGTATAGAAGTGGGGAGGAGAAAAATTGTTTGAAGTTATAAAAATTTTATTACAGAAGAGGTCTCTAGCCTAACCTAAACAAGGTTGCAATCTTATATATCTCAAGTAATTATCATTACAAGGAGGCTTTAAGGAGGAATATATTAGAAGACACCTTGGTGTGATTTTGAGTGTTTAATAATAGTTGATCAATTATATTTGAAAGTACAATTTCTATATTTTATTTTGCTTTCAATTATATGATAAGTGTTATTGTATTGGTCACGTCGATAGTATACAAGGTTCAAAAGGAAGAGAAATTATCATATCCTGTATCACCTGTGAGAGTGTGAGTGAGACTGAGTTACGTTATAAGTTTTGGGTTTCATTGATTGAGTAAAAGTATTTTGGATTACAAAACTTGAAAATAGATTCGTAACAAATTGTATGCCCAAAGAGAATAATATCTACTTGATTTTTTACCTAAGCTATTACAATGTGATAAAGGGTTGGCAATATTTTGATTTTAAATTTTTATGTTTGCATCTATAAAAATATAATTTATTTATATATATAAATAATTTTTTAAAATAATTAAAAGATTAAATTATTTTTATAATATTGAATCTTGAAATTATTAGTATTATGTTATTTATAATAAATAGGACATTTAGGTAATTTTAGAGAATAGGGATTTATTTGACACCAAATATTATAAAAAAATCAAATATTTCTTTGTAAAAAGCAGAAATAATCAGTACAAGGTGCCAATTATTGAGCCGTGTAAAAGCAAACTTTTCCCTTGTCGAGTCAAACGAACGTTACTTCGGAAAATTCAAAAGTTCTGGATGAATCGGGATTTCATAAAAGTCGTATATATTCTTCCACTAGGTGCCTTTCGGTCTTTTTATGATCAGTCAGTTAAATGCTGCAATAAAAAATAAAACAAACAAGGAAAATGTTTGGAAGGCCTCGGATTTTATTTAAATTTAATATATAATATTATTTTGGTGATAAGTGTTAAAACTGAAGGCTGTTTTCTTGTCAACAATTAATGGAAGTATATTTCTTCCAAATTTTGGTGTAAATTTTTGGACGTGATAAAACTAAATCTGTTCAGAAATTCTGATGTGTCGTAAATTTATAATTTAATATTAAAAAATTGCATATATAATGTATACTATTAAAAATAATAAAAAAATTTTTATTTAATTTTTTAATAAGACTGAACTCATGAGTTTGTCTACGTTATAATGACTATAATTTTATAATTATTAAATTTTTTATTTTATCTTTTTTTATATATATCTTTAGTTTTCATTAGATATTTTAGCTGATGTGTTATATTTTTTATTCTTTTAAATTTATAGTCTGAAACTTCAAAACAAAAAAAAAAATGGCGACTCCAAGATTTTAATAGTGACAAAATTGTAATACTTTAGATGTAACATGATGTGACCCAAGGGGATTAAGCTTTTTGAGATTATTTCTTTTTTTTTTTTTAGCCTTTTCAAATGGGAAAAGTCAATTTTATTTACCTATTTTTTTTACTTTTAAGTTGGAATATAAAACTATAAAATCAAATTTAACCTAATATCATATTAAAAATAAGATTTAAAATGATATTTAACTTTTGTTTGATATTGTTGACTTCTAATAATATTTAATATTTTAAAACTTTTTTAATAGCAACCGTACCATATCGCTTTGTACTCAGCAATTAATTGATTTTTAAAAGTTGTCTTTAGTTGGCCGGAGATTCGCTTTTGGGTCAGATTTGCACGAAAATAATTGCTTAATAGCTTATAGCATCTCGTTGTTGAAGATTATTCTTTTATTATATTAAAGTGTTTGTTTGTTGTCTTCTCTTAGGAGAGGCAAATGATCGTATCTACTTTTTAATTTACTAATAATTTGAATGAATATAAATTCTATTTTACACCTTGTGGCAAGAATAAAAATAACTCATATATTACTCTAAAAGGATTATTGTTATTATTATCAAAATACATCAACTACATATTATTATTATTACCTTGACTGTTTTCCACCATTATTGAGCTAGAAATCAACATCCTAGAAATTACAAAAATCGTTATTAATTAATTAATAGTTTTATGTTAGAGGTGTATTTATTCTTTCATCAACAAACCATAAATGAAATATAAGAACACCCAATTTGTGAACTTCCGAACCAAATTCCATTAATTGATGTTCTTGTTCTGAAGTAGAGGCGATTCAATGTTTTCTGCACTTTTTTCCCCTTTCAGTCATTTCATTTGCATAGATTTCAACAACTATTTTGTCAAGAAATTTTTACGGCCTTCACTTTTGCACTTTTCACTTTTTTTTTTTCAATTTTTTTAAAAGTAGAATAATCTATTAATAATAAGAGAAGAAAGGAGTACAAGAACAGTCCAAAGACTAATGGAACAAATAAGAATACTGACTAAAAATTGCCAAAAGCAATGGCAAGAAACTACGTTGAAAAGAAACGACAGTCAGCTGCATTTTGCACTCTCCACATTGCTGAAACCAAAATTCATTAATTATATGTTACAAAAAAAGGAGGATAAATATGCATATTGCAAGAAGAAGAACCCTTTTTTTTTTTATCTTGTTTTATTTAGCATATATACGAGCTGAGTATTAAATATTGGTATGTTTAGCTTTTATAATCATTCAAAAGATCAAGAAGATAGTTATAAGATACGACAGTCGTAATTTAGATTGAGATATTATAATTGGGTCTAATTCCTATTACTTCATTTTTCGAGAACACCTATTTGAATTATTCTAATTAGATATCTTGCATGCTCTCGGTGTCTGCTCCTCTCTTGGGAGGGCTGTAAATTTCGCATTTTCAATTCGGAGCTTCGGTTCTATAATTCTTTCTTTGAATTTTTCCTTTTCTCTTTCAACGATAATCCAAGAAATTTCTTTCAAGAGTCCGTTTAAATGAAAGTAAGAAAGCCTACTTTTGCTTCTTTATTTACTTCTTCAAATGATTTAGTTCAATTTTCGGATGAGCTTCTATTGCCTATTAAAAGTGGGGAGACCACTGTTGTACGCATTGATCCAGAACTACACAAATTAACAGTACATTCTTGTAAAACAAACCTTATTGAAAGAATCATGCTTAAACCGAGATCAAAGCCGATGAACCTTGAGGAAATCCTTTCTTATCTACAAAATATTTGGCAACCAATATCTTTATAGCTACTAACTCCTCTAGCTCGAGGTTTTTGTGATATACATTTTGATGATGAAAATGATATGCAGAGAGTATGGGGTGGTAGGACATGTTCCTTACCCCAAGGCTTGTTTAAGCTATGCTAATGGAAGCCCAACTTCAACCCTGATGAGCCTACCATCCAATCTCATACATAAGTACGTGGATTAGGATTTACGGTCTTAGCTTAAAATATTGGCATCACAAGATTTTGTTGACTATTTCTCGAGGCATGGGAATACATTTACAAATTCATGAAGCGTACACGAAAAAAGAAATTTGGATATTATGCGAGGGTATTAGTCAAAGTTCATTTATTGAGTTTATTACTTGATCGCCTAATTGTGGAACTTCCAAAATTATGGTTTTGCAATTGAGGTACATTATGAGGATCTTCCTTCCAAAAGATCTCCTCATCATCGATTTGGGCATAAAGCTTAAATCTGCCGCTTTTCAAGCAGCAAAGATAAAAAGGTGGATGCTGGAAAATCAGCCTAATCAACAGCAAGCCTTGGCAGCTTTTGTCGATCTTAAAGTCACTTAAACCCAGATTTTGATAATTACAAATTATACCGTCCAATCTGAGAAGTAGGAACAACAATCAAGTTTAAATGAAGTTTCAAGACACAAATGTGATTTTTACTACTTTTAGTGTTTTATTTTTTTTATCATATACTTGTGAGCTCAAAATATTTTTAAAAATATATGTTTTTAAGGTTTTGAAAATTAACCAACTTCCAAGATTTTGAAATCTTGAAATTAAGCTAAAATAAAAAATTTTTAAACTTATAGATAGTGCCCATGAACATTACCCTTAGTCAACCAAATATACTAACTTGGTCAATCGAACTGGAGACAAAAAGCCGCTTAGGTTTGGTCAACCAAATCGAACTACTTGGTTGACCATAGTGATCCCTCCGATTGACCAACATTCACAAAATTTAAGTTTTTGTAATCAACGGCTAGTAGCGTCTATTTTTGTATATATTTTATATTAGAGACTTTATGCCTGGTTTAATTCTTCTTGAAACATATCTTTGAGCAATATTAAGTGATTTCAACAAAAAATTACACACTCTTGAGCTAAAAATTATCATACATCAATTTAGATCTTCAAGAGCACTCAATTTTTATATCTATTTTTAAGGAAATCAAATTTGTAAGTTGTTCGTTCATTGTTATCTTTATTTTTCATTATAAAAAAGTGAAGAAGTGAGTTTTTCACTTGGTTGAGTGAATTTGTAAGTGATTGGGATATACTAAGCTTGTAAAGGTTGTAGGATATCTGAAATCTTAGTTTGTAATTATTAAGTCTTGAAATATATTTAATGAATATTTCTAGTAGCACTAAGAGGAGTGGATATAGGCTGGATTGTTGCCGAACCACTATAAATTTTGTATTTATTATTCTATTCCTTATTTATATTTTTGTTAGAATTGAAATTGTGTTTTGTTGAAATTAAAACCAAATTGATTAGGAATTATAATGAAAAACTTAATTCACCCCCTTTTTGGGTTGCTTATTGACATTTTAGGTCCTCAATTGGTGGTGGATTTGACCAAGTTTACTACTAATTCCAACTTATGGGAAGTTTCTACGAAAATCCCAAGGTGTGGATTTGACCAAGCAACCTTGATTCCAAATCGGTTTCTTCTGATATAGAAAATATTGAAAACTTAAAGGCACCAAAAGAACATAATGATAATAAGGATTTTCAAAGGGTAGTGCATAAATCTCGATGAAAAAAGGAATCACTATCGACCCCCATAATAAGCAAAAATCTCCTTGATTGTTTCTTTATTTTCAAGTCATGTTTTGTATCTTTATTCTTATTATTCACCTTCAAGCTGCTCTTTGTTCTCCCTCTTAATCTCTTCAATAAAATTATTTTTACTTTGCTTAAAAAAAGAAAAGAAAGTGTTAAAAAACTTAAACAATTGATACACACATATTAAAATAACTTAATAAATAATTTCTATTTTGAATATTCACTTCATTTTTATTTAATTCTAATTTAATTTTTCGAATTTATTAGAATATAACCAACCTAAATATTTTTATTTGGTTTGGATTGATTATAGATTTATAGTCCAATCCTAACCGAATTGCATCCACTCTTAATCTTAAATTGAACGTAATATAATATTTATTTTTATTATAATCATCTAAATATGAAATGACATGAGTTGATAATATTTTTCTTAATAAAAACAATAATTCTTATTAATGGAAAAGAGTTAAAGAAATTATAAGAGCAGCCCATAGGCAAAACAAAACCAAAAGAAATTACAAAAATCTAAAATTGGGAACCCTTAAAGCAATTAGATGAAGATTCCCTAATATATTAGTGAGTGGTGATGTCCACAAAAAAAGTACAGAAAGCATAAATCTAAATTAGCTAATGCATCCTCCTCTACCTTGTTTCCTTTTTAAAAGACATGTGAAATGCTCAATTTTATACGTTTAATTAAATACAAACAATTTGCCACCTCTTGAGAAGATTCTAAGGAGGGAAAAAAGAGTTACTTTTAAAACAATGCACCAAAGAAAGAGAGTCACTTTCAAACAAAATTTTGTAATAACATATTGACCAAGCTTTTTCTATAGCAAGAATTATAGCCATGGCTTTAGCATAGAAGGAGGCTTGTATACCTAAACTAGTAGCAAATCCACCTAAGAAAACAACATTCCTAACTATGAAGACACCACTGCATGCAGTTGGGCCAGGATTTTGCTTAGATAAACCATTAGTATTAACCTTAACCCAACCTATAGACGGGAAGACCAGTAAATTAGGATGATCTTCGGAGCCTTACCATAAATTGGTGAAATACCCAACCGAGAGAAAGTAATTAAATCATTAAAATGAGCAACATGTCATGGCAGTGCTTGCATAAGATTTGTAAAAAGGATAAACCCAAAGCTTTATCCTCTTTTATGTCTAATCTAGCATTTAGGAATCTCACCAAATTACGAGATCTCCAAATGAGGTGAACGACACATGCACAAACAACAATCCGCGTAATCTTCGATTGGGGTGGTAACCATCTAATCACAAGTTCCCACCAAATTGTTTCCCAGTTAGAAGTATTTGGAATTGATATATTAAAAATTCCTGCAATCCATAGCGGTAGATTCCTAGCGAAAGAACAAGAGAAGAAAAAATGTTGTGTAGACTTACTGCAATTGAAAGATGTGTATAGAAGACAAACTGACATTATAGTAATGCCTCGTCGACGAAGAGATTCATTCATGGAAATTTATCATGAAAAATTTGCCATAATAGAAAGGAAAATTTAGGCGGGATATATTGTCTCCAAATCAACATGCTCAAAGGAGTAACTGCATATGAAGGGCGGCAGTAGTCATAGCTGTCCTTAAGAGTAAGAAATTCATTTCTTGGGTTTATCCAAATTAAGCGGTCAGGAATAGGGAATCTTGTAAGAGTAACATTCTTGGTCTCTTGCGAAACATTTAGAAAATTATTTTCAAAATCGTTCAAGAGAGTCCAAGAAGAATTACGGATAAAATTGTTTATTATAGAGTTTGTAGTCATTGAAAAATCAGATTCAGATATATTGACTTCTACAGCCTCAACCCAACGAGAATCAAGCCATCGATTGTGCGAGAAAGACACTGATCTTCCATCCCCAAATATCCATCTAGTTCCATCCTTAAGGTAAGAGAGCATTTCTTAATTCCAGTCCAAATAGAGGATGTGGCATATCTTTTAAAAGACGAGTAAGTTGTAAGCTGAAATCTATCACGAAGGAAGATATGCCAAGTAGAAGAACCTGTCATAACTTTCCATGCAAGTAAGAGAATAAAAGCCTTCTGAAGTCTCTTAAGCTAAGACCTCCGTTCGCTTTTGGAGCACACATTAGTTTCCAAGATACTGTGATAGGTTTGCAAACCAACGAGTTTCCGGACCAAAATAAAATTTCTGCGCCATTTGTTTAGAATTAAAAGCATACTAGCCAGCCACTTGTAGATAGAGAAGCTGTAAAGAAGCAAAGAATGAATAACTTTTGCACCAGTTGGACTTTTCCTACCACTGAGAGAAGTTTAACTTGCCAACCTTTAAGTGAGCTTTAACTTTATCAAGCATAGGCAGGAAGTAACTTTTTTTTTTTTTTTTTTTACCTTTGAAGATGGGGTCTGCAAGGTAGTTGAAAAAGAATACGACCCAAATAGAAGCTACTCTTCTTATTGCTAATCCTTTGACCAGAAGGTTTCTCATATACATCCAAGAATTTTTCTTATTCTTTAGTGATTTGGAATCGCTTCTACATAAAATAATGATGTCATCAGTATAAAGGACATTTGAAGGTGAACAACCACGTGGAGATGCGATCTGTTTGACTAAGCCTCTTGAAATAAGAGAGTATAATGTTTGCTAATATGATCAATACCAATTTTATATTAATTGCGTGTCAAACATGTAGTGCTATAAATTATGCAATAATTATAAAAGTCATTTTGAGAAAATTAATAGGAAGCTAATAAAATGAGTATACTACTATTATTGAAGGATGTTAATTTGAGTGGTTTGAAACACGTTTTACATTCCAGTACATTTTAAATTTAAATAATAGTAGGAGTTAAGAAATTAATATTCATACATAATATAAAAAATTACATTAGAACATACTCAAATTGCATAATTAATTGATAAAAGCAACTGCTAGAAAATGAAATTATTTTATTTATTTATTGATTTGTTGACAAAGTAACCTCGTCATCAGAGCGAGAGGGAGAGGAAGTTTATTAAGAAACAAAAACGAAATTAAAAAAGTGTCGTGTTCGACAAGAACTTAAAAAGTAAAGCAACAGCAGCAACAGAGCCAAGAAATCAATCGTATTTATTCTAAGCGAGATCAAGAGCAGCAAGCTACGACGATGTGATTTTGGCACCACAATCAAGCTTCGATCCTGTTAAGCAGTCCACGCCAGTATAACGAGAGTTCACAAAGTATCTCAATGTGATTGGAGACTGACCCACAAATAAAAGAAGTAAAAGTAAGGACCAAGTTTAATATTCAATATGCATAAATATATATGTTACTACAAAGCCAAAAGTAATGTGTAACCCATATATCTATATTCTTTATTTTCTTCCTAATTAGTTTAAAATTAAACTATTTTGCAACTTGAATATTATTATTGTTATTAATAATATCTGAGCTAGCAAATCAAGCGTGACATTATCTTGATTTGTTAGGTTAATTAATATTATATATATTATACTTAATAGTTCCTTAATTTTGCTATGAATTCTTTCCATATTTAATGTACGTAATTACCATATTTTGAATTTATTAATGTATATTCTATTTACATTTTTGTCACTCTTGTTCCTGCAAAAGGCTAGTCTTGTCCTCTATTATTCACTCTCAAATACAGGAACACATTGTTTCACAAATATTTACTTCCTAAACAATTTATAATACATTTCAATGAAATAAGAATTTTTAAAAATATTCAAATAATAAAATAACAGCTTAAAGAAGTTATTGGCTCTCAAAAACATTTTTTCTTTATAGAAAATCGTATTAATCAAACTGCTACTGTGACAAATATACAGTAGGCGGATGACTTACTTGGGAGGATTTTCTTTCGACTTGTGAGCGGGTAAGGGCTCAATAACAGAATCATCACACGGAACTAAGAAAACTTCGATCTGTTTGAGGCCAAAAGTAATATTACAATAAGTGAAATTTAAAGCTACTTTGATCCATATAATTGACACATAGCTCGGTATGATGTTCATACTCAACAATTAAATGTAATAGACAATAATCATAATGACGACCACGATAAAAATAATAATAAATAAATCAATAAAATGGGAAAGAATTGTGAGTTTTAATCAATCTTACAGAGCATCCATCTCCTTGATATCCGGCTTTATGAGAGATGCACCTAGCATCGAATTAATTCAAAGATGAGAACCCAGTGTACAACATATAATGTTCAACAATAATTTAAAATTAATTAAAAACTAACAGATATGTAACAGCATCAAATGTGTATAAAGCTTTTCAGAAATCTAGAATTCAACCAAGCAGAATCTTATACCTGAAAGTATCATTGCTGAGCCTTTGCAGCAAGTTTCCAACATTCACTATCAATGCTCTACAAAATAATTTAGTTTAAGAATAAATGTCAACAATCTCTGTCAATAATAGCGTACTTTTAGTTGAATTTGTTTATTCTTAACCATGGGCACAGTAAGAAAGTTTATTATTTGAATGTCGATGCGTACTTTCTTAAGTGTGTACAGTGAGTGAGTTAATCTTCGGTATACACTTTGAGTCTAATAAAATGACAGCCATGTGTCCAGTTTAAAAATTTTAAATTTTTATGCACAGACGGCAATGACTTATTAGAGGTAACTAAGAAGAAGACTTTATCACAGTTTACTCACCTTTTATTTGCTGGGACGTATTCCCACGTTTGAGGTTTAGCATCATCGTCCCTACATATCTGTAGTAATTATATCTAAACATTTCAATAAAATGCATAAAAAAACAGTACTGCTATAAATAAAGAATTAATATACGTGCATTGATTGACTGTTCATACATCAAGTCCCGAGATACCATCTGTTGCCACGAGTGTAAATAGACCAACATCGGTATGACCCACAGCTCCAATATCTAGCATTGTGGGATCATTTTTGGGTTCTAAATATAAAATTAAGAATACAAAAATTTATTAGGAGAACGTTTGGTAAGATAAGTTGTATGAATTCTACAGAACAATACTAAAACTCCAAAATGAATCTCTGTGATCTTAATTAGATTTAACCTCCGTAATGTAAAACACTGCATAGGCATCGAGTAGTCTCGCCGAGAATTTTGGGTTGATTAAGGTAATCAATGTCGAGACCAAGAGCAAGGGCTATTAATCTCGCAACTACTTTTGCTACATTGCTGAAAAATAATTTCAAAAAAAGAAAAGTAAAATTGTGATATTCCAAAAAAAAGAAGTAAAATTGTGAGAAAATTTTCTTAATATTCTATATTAATAAATTTTTTACCACAGAAGTATAGTGCATAAGAACTTACAATGCGTCCCGTTTATATCGTTCCATAGCCTCTTTCCATCCTGGCAAAATATCTAAGCAATACCCAACAAAAGTATTTAAAGGGTGCTGAGATTTAATAAATTGATATTAATTTCGAAACTCAATACATATTTGTTATGGAAATTTTGTTGCCGTGTGTTAGCTTCTTTAAATTACAGTAAATGAAATATTTTCTTTGGGCTGTGAATAGATATATGTGTGTGTATTAAAAAGTCTACTTCATTACCAGTGGGAGGCCAAATATTTGTAGGATCATCTCCAAGTTCTCGAACGCCTATAGTATAAGTTTCTATGTAATCTTCAACAATTAAAAAGAAAAAAAAAAAAGATTAGAAGTTGCACCAAGAAAAAGATATGATTTATGCATCTGTAAAAGAGTCCAGTAAATTGACATAAAAAAGTAAAATAAAATATAATGCGTACAATAACTCATTCCCACTGGTGGTTGGTAGCCTCGTTGATGTTCGTTAAAGAGAAGTTTCATTCTCTCACTCTCTGGTATTTCGAAAAACTTGCTGCTTTTAGCGAAAGCCTCATCCATGACTTCGTTGCTTATTCCATGATTTATTATGTAAAACATCCCATTCTCTCCAGCATGCCTGAACAAGAGGAAAAACTGGTTTATCGTTAATGCTAATCCAATATAAAGAGATTTTGTTTTTGAATGAACCTTGAGAAAAATAAATCAATGTTATGAGTTTTTGTACTGTGGAAAAAGGATTTAAAATTTTAATTTATTATGTTGGGGTTCAGGTTTACCTGTTTGATCAAAGCAGCAGATCGATGGATGTCGGGATCGGAGAGATCGATGCAGTGAAGGTTGCATACTTTAGCTTCGGTACCATTTGTATTCAAATGATCTGTCATGTTTGATGTATCTTTAACTTTAAGCACCTTAAGGCTTCTAGTTTCTTAAGGCTGTGAACAGACACGCCACAGAGGACTACCTTTTTATAGTAGCTACGTGAAAGCAACAGTTAACTACTTACATAATTAAATTGCACACTAATTTATTAAAAAAATGTGAAAGTCGAAGTTATTACACAATATACATACACAACAGTTAGATTCTTTATTTTGTGTCTATATATATAGTTTGATACTAACAACTGATTATTTTATCCTTAATTTATAGCCATAAACAACTAGTTTGTCACCTTTATCACTGGAGAATATTCAACTAATTAAAAATTTAGAAGAATATTGTGAGCTATTATGTGATTTGATTTTTTAAATTAATTTATATGCCTTGTTTTGTGAAAATTAATTTGCATTCAATCAACTAATGACAACTTTTAAAAATAAATTAACAAATAGTCAACTAAAGACAGCTTTCAAATTACACAATCATCAAAACAACATATATTAGTTCTCAGATTTGAAACATTAGCAAATCTTATCCAATAAACTAATCATACAATCGTTGTTCATTTGGATGCTAACTCCGTCAACTATAATATAAACATTTTACTAGCATGAGTAGTGTGTGTGTGTGTGTATTAAAAGGGATGCAAATATATTAAAGGAAAAATAACAGGGAGACACACATAGGAGGGACATAGCGACTTTTACTATGGGTAAAAGCATAAAGTTAGACATGAATAGAAATAAAACCTCAACAAATTAGGGATAACAATGGATAAGATATAGTACGGATATCTCAATATCTATATCCGCATCCTACAAAAAATTTCACATACATATTCTATTCATATCTTCTATGCATATTTTATTTAATATCCATATTCTCTTAAATGAATATTTGTCGATATTCATGTCTTAACAGGATAAATCCATATCCTAATAAAAATAATAAATTGTAAAAAAAATTAATTTGTAATTTTAAATTTTAATCTTTTAAAATTAATATACCATAGTAATAAATTAAATTAAAATAAAAATAATCTAATCTAAATGTCTCCTAATAATATACTAATAAATTAATTAAATTGGTGGTTTATTAATTATTATATTCATTTTTCTCTTTTGATGAATATTAGAATATATATATATATATATATGAAAATCATTGCAACATATTCTAATTCTAAAGTATTATATATTCCTAACAATATATTATAAAATCAATTAAATTAATAAGCATATTATAAAGAAAATCATACTAACAAATTACAAAGAACATCATATTACAAAGAGAAATATTTAGGGTTGTTTATAATTGACATTTTATATTAGGTCTAAAATGATGTTGTTTTAATAACTTAATTAAAAAAAACAGTAAATCAGATATGTTATGCGAATATCCTCAAAATATTTCAAAATTTATGTATGCTATATATATCTTATAGGAATATTACATCCTATTACCATATCTTATCCATATCATATATTATAATATCTATATTCTATTCATAAAGATAGGATATGGATGGATATCTATAAAAACAGTATCTATTACCATCTTTAAACAGAATTTATAACTAGAAAACCATTAGTGTTGCGAGAAAGCGAAGGGCAAATCTCACAAGGAGTGACATCCCAACAATGCAGAGAACTGTGTTGAAGTGCCCAAATTTGCTAAGATATCCGCCACAATGTTGGTTTCACTAAAGGTGTGTGAGCAATGAAAGTTCATGACGAAGTGAGTTCACGACAACTTAACCAATGATTACAAAGACTCAGAGCGAAGAGTCGTTGTGGAAGAGACGAATAACCAACGGTGAATCACATTCAAGTTAGAGATTTTACCAACCCCTAAAATGAGCAAGTTCAAACACAAGAATGGCAACCACTAACTCAGAGTAGAATGGCGTGTTGTGACCTGGAGAAAGCCCAAAACCGCCAGAAAAAAACCACTAGAATTATATTTCAGAAAGTTCCCCACAAGCAGCAGCACCCCGATTACCTTTAGCTAACCCGTAAAAATCAGCCTTAACCCAACCAATAAGAGGAGGCTACCAGGTAAGAATGTGAACCTTAAAGGCCAGACCAAGGGAGCAAGTAATAACTATATCCTAATAAAGAATCTCCCGATCTTTACCATAATGAACGTAGTCCGGAAAGAAAAGAGGCCGAAAAAAGGATATGTGCCAGCATGTCAACTTGAAGTATTTTAGGCCTAAGACAGACCCAAGAATCAAAGTCCATAAAAAGTTAAGAAAAAAGGGAGAAGAACAAAAAAAAAATTTACAAAAGGTGGATTTCATCTTCTTTAGTAGTCATGGAGCAGAAAGAAAAAGGGAAATTGCATGAAGGCTTAGGGTTTTGGGGTAAAAAAAAAAGATTGCAAATGGGTGTTACAAATTTAGCGCCTAATTAGTTAGAATTTGTATTTCCTCCCAAAATCAATTTTATTGCTTTTATTGAAGAAATTGAAGAGTGGGATATTGAAGTCAGAGAGGGAAAGGTGTGATTTTTCGCCCAAAAGGAGATCTTACACATATTATTAGTGTTTCTCCTAATGTTTGTGTCATTTGAGTTGTATGATAATGGCAACAAAAAGAAATCTTGAATGTCATGCATTCGGCTTCTTTTAATTAATTTTCAAAAAAGAATTGTTTGGTAAGCAAAAGACTAAAATAGTGGCTTTTATGATTTATTTTAAGGTAACAAAGTATTTGACGTAGAGCTTAGAAGGGAGACACACGTAGCCTTCACCATTTTTGTGAGCCAATACGTTGATGGCTCAAAATCGATGTAGTATATTGATTCTCTTTTCTCCTTTCTTTTTTTCTATTGTCTTAATTAAATTATTTATAACATTTGGTTTATTAGTATTACGAGATGAAAATTTTATATTTTTTTCATTTTCCCTTGCAAAGCAAATTACAACTTTAAAAATCTTGCATCTTACCCTTTGTTGACGCTAAAAACTTGAAAACAATATATTTTGGCCCTTGTCTGTTGTGCTCGAGTAAGTCTAGATGTTTTAGTGTTTGAAAATCAAGGCCCGCTCAAAAATCATGGTCAAAGTCTTGAAAAAACTTGGCAATAGATGAACTTGGAGCACCTGAAAACTTGCCATTTTTAAAAGCAAATTTTTTTTTGTCTAGGAGAGGCTATTTTCGTTCGAATTTGAAACCTTAAGCTAGTTTGATAAAAAATATATGAAGGAGGTTAGTTTGATAAATTGATACAAAAATGTGACCATTTTAAAAAATTTCCCAAAAATCACTTTGTAGCAGTAGCTTCATCGGTAGTGCATTTCAACTAAATTTTTAGAACACAAAATATAATTTTTCTTTTTTCAGAAGCAAGCCAAAGAGGCAAAATTTATTGAAGAGAAAGGAGGAGGACACAAAGCAATCAAGGAGGGACATAATAATCCTTACCCTTTAATAAAACCATACAACAAGTTGAGGAAGAAAAAAGCTGACTAAGAAAAACGACAATAAGAAGAAACACAGAATATAATAAATACAAACTAATATCACCAAATGGATAAAGTACAAAATTAAAAATAAAATAACTGAAAAGAGCCTACTTTAAAAATATTATGTTTCTCGAAACTACTTACAAATTCTAGGTAACTTGAAATTGAGATATATATATAACTACTATTGAAGGATAATAAGGCATTTAACACTGAGAAATAAATAAAACAAATGTTTAAAAGCAGCAATAAATAAATAAATAAATAAAAAAAAACACTTATATAGAACATACTCTTGTTACAGGGATAGAGTTAAAAATGAATAATTGGGAGGGTCAAAATATTTAAAAGGTAAAACTAATTAACTATCATTTTAAAAACAGTTAATAATTAAAGAGGGTAAATAGATAATTTTATGAAATTGTAAGAGTTAAATTATATATAAAGCTAAAAAAGATATAAAAAATTGTGGTGCCTAGGGGGCTAGGGCCCGTTCAGCCCCTGCTGAGGTTCTGCCTGTCTTATTGCTTGATTATGATATATTGATAGGAATGATTTAAAAACAACTAATATAATAAAAAAGAAATTTAATCATACATAATATAAAAAGAATCTTATTCTTATTTGTTTTATTTTATTTGTTTTGACAAAGCAACCTCATCATCAGAGCGTGAGGAATTTTATTATACAATAAACAAAAACGAAATCAACAAAGAGCAACAGCAGCATCAGAGCCAGGAAATCGAATTTGTTCTAAGCGAGACCACGATCAACAAGTTTTGAGGATATGATGTTTGCATTTTCGATGCTATTAAGCGGTTCACCGGTGGCAACTTCCATAAAACGAGAGTTCACGAAGTCTCTGAATGTGATTGGAGAGTACCTGATCCAAATAAGGGAAGTAAGTACCAAGTTTGCTAATATTCAATATAAATGCATACATATATTGCTACAAAGCTAAAAGTAATATGTAATCCACATATGTATATTTTTTGTTTATTTTCTTCGTAATTATTTCAAAATTATTTTCCAACTAGAATATTTTTATTAACAATAATAAGTTTTGAGCTATCAAATCAAGCTTGATATTGTCTTGATATTGTCTTGATATTGTTTAATACATTCTGAATTTTGTTATGATTTCTTTCCTTATTTAGTGTATATAATTAGCATATTTTAAATTTATTAGTTTATATTCTATTTATATTTTTGTGGCTCTTGGAAGCCTGCATAAAGTCTAATCTTGTACTCTATTATTCGTTCTAAAATATAAAACATGTTGTTTAACAAATATTTACTTCTAAACAAAGTAAAAATAAATTTTAAAAGAAAAGAATTTTCAAAATTAATATTTTTCTTCAAATAATTAAATAACTGAAAGAAGTTATTGGCTTCCTAAAACCTTTTTCTTTAATAAAACCATATTAATCAAACTCTTATTGTGACAAATATAAAATGTTGGCACAGATAACTTACATGGAAGGATTTTCTTTTGACTTGTGACCCGGCAAGCACTCAATAACACAATCATAAGCCGGAATTAAGAAAACTCCGATCTGTTGAGGTAAAACGCAATACTTTCTTAAGTAAAATTTAAAGCAACTTTGAGTCTTATAATTGAACCATTATTGAATAGCATGATCATTATAAACAATTAAAGAATTGTGAGTTTTAATTAGTCTTACAGAGTATCTGTCTTCACGATGTACGACTCTATGAAATATGGACCTAGAATCAAATCAATTTAAAGATGAGAATACATTGTATAACGTATAATATTCTACAATAATTTAAAATTAAATAAAATTACAAACACATAACCGCATATGAAACATGTATAATGCTTTCAGAAATCTAGACTTCAACTAAGTAGAATCTCATACCTGAAAGTATCATTGCTAAGCCTTTGCAGCATGTCTCCAACATTCACTATAAATGCTCTACAAAATAATTTAGTTTGAGAATGAATGTCAGCAACCTCAATGAATAACATCGTAGTTTTAGTTGAATTTGTTATTCTTAACCATTTGCATGTCGATACAACTTCGTAATACAGTGAGAAAGTTTATCAATTGCATGTTGATGTATACATCGCTAGTGTGTACAGTGAGTGAGTGAATCTTCGGTACACACTCCCAGTCTAATAAGATTATAGCATGCTTTACTCACCTTTTCTTCGGTAGGATGCATTCCCAAACTTGAGGTGTGGAATACTTGTCCCTGCATACCTGCATATATAATAAATGCATAAAAGTAGTACTTCCATGAATAAAGAATATACGTCCAGCTTATTAATTGATTGACTGTTTCATACTTCAAGTCCCACGATATCATCTGTTGCCACGAGTGTAAGTAGACCAGCGTCAGTATGACCCACAGCTCCAAGTTTTTCCTTTGTGGAATCACTTTCTTGATCTAAATATGAAATTAAAAGAAAAAAAAATTTATTTGGAGAAAATTTGGAACACTAGTTGTATGAATTCTACAGAACAATAAAATCATGAATATCTGTGATCTTTAGATTTAACCTCCATAATGTAAAATAGTGCATATGCTTGCAGTATCCTTGCCGAGCATTTTCTGTTGATTAAAGTAATCAATGTCGAGATCTAGAGCAAGGGCTACTAATCTCGCAAGAGTTTTTCCAACATTGCTGAAAAATGATTAAAAAAAAAAAAAAAATTTGTGAGAAAAATTTCTTAATATTCTATACTTAATAAAGTTTTACAAACGGAAGAACATTACATATGAACTTACAATGTCTCACGTTGGTATCTTTGCATAGCCTCTTTCCATCCTGGCAAAATATCTAAACAATATCCAACAAAGGTATTTAAAAGGTGGTGAGATTTAACAAATTGATATTAATTTCAAAACTTAAATGCATATTTGTTACGACAATTTTGTTGCCGTTTGTTAGTTTTTCTTTAAATTAAAGTAAATGAATTTTCTATTGGGTTTGTGGATAAATATATCAAAAGTCTACTAAATTACCAGTGGGAGGCCAAATATTTGTAGGATCATCTTCATGTGCTCGAACACCTACAGTATATGATTCTACGTAATCTTCCACAATGAAAAAGACCAAAAAGAAAAAAAGATTAGAAGCTGCACCAGAAAAAAAGATATGATTTTTTTGCATCTTAAAAATATTAAATTAAATGGACAAGAAATTAAAAAAGTAAAATAAAATATAATGCGTGTAGCAAACAGCTACTAACCTTTTTGCACTGGTGGTTGGTAGCCTCGGTGATTTTTATTCCATAGAAGTTTCATTTTCTCACTCTCTGGCATTCCGAAAAACTTCTTGCTTTGAGTGAAAGCCTCATCCATGACTTCGTTGCTTATTCCATGATTTATTACGTAAAACATCCCAGTATCCAAGCATGCCTTAATAAGAAAAATGAAAAGTGATTTATCATTAATTTTAATCCAATATAAAAAGATGTTTTTTTTGAATGCTTGAAAAATAAATCAATTTTATGAATTTTTTAATTGTAGATGATTAAAATTAAATTAGAAAAAGAGCTCAAATTACTTACGAAGATCTAATATTTTAATTAATTATGTTCGGATTCAGGTTTACCTGTTTGATCAAAGCAGCAGATTGATGGATATCAGGATTGGAGAGATCAATGCATTGAAGGTTGCACACTTTAGTTTCTGTACCATTTGCATTCAAATGATCCGCCATGTTTGATGTATCTTTAACTTTAAGCACCTTAGCAGCTTCCAATATCTTAAGGCTGTGGAGAGACTAGCCACAAAGGGCTTAAATACTAGCTGCATGAAAGCAACAATTAACTAATTACATAATTAAGTTACACACTAACTTAAGAAAATTGAACAATCAAATTTATTAAATAATTATACATACACATTTAAAATTCTTTATTGTTATATATATACATACATACATACATATATATATATATATATTAATAGTGTTATACTTTGATACCGATTGGTTATTATGTCGTCAATTCATAACTACCAACACATAGGCTGTCAATCTTTGTCACTTGGAGAATATTTAAATACAAATTTACAAGGATGCTGTGAGCGATCATGTGTTTTGATTTTTTAAATTAATCTTATGCCTTATTTTATGTAAATTAATTTGCATCCAGTCAATTAAAAACAACTTTTAATATATAAATTAACAAATATTCAATTAAAGACAACTCTAAAAAAAAAAATTAACAGATAGTACACGTTTCTCATCCCGATTTGTATTAAATGTCATATTCAAAAAATTAGCAAATCTCCATCCAATAAACTAATTATATAATCGCTATTCATTTGGATACTAAGAAGACTGCTTGTTTTTTCAACTTAAGTGTAAATAAAATTATTTATATATTTAAAAATTATTTATTTTTAATTTATGTATAAAATTTACTAAAAATATTTAAATGTGATTAGGTTTAATATTTTAATGTAAATTTAAATAACTAATTATATAAATAAATTAAATATTTTATTTATCAATAACACTCAATTTATTATTTAATATTTATATATATCAACAGTTTAACAAATTATTTTCAAATTTTTTAGTGCATATATGTTAGTATATTAGTTTTAAATTTTTTTTTTTTTTTTATAAAAATAAATAATTTAATATTTTATTCAAAATTTTAAAGTAAAAAAACAAATATATTAATCAATTTTAAATTTCAGATAAAAAATAACACTACCTAACTCTATCAATTATAAATATTTTATTATTATGAGTACTATATGTGTGTGTACAATCACGACAAATCCCATAAAGAGTTATAAACCAAATCTCCAAATTTGATTGAGCTAAAACATCTTTAAAAATGTTCTCATTACTGTTTCTAGAATCCTTCATTCCGGGAAATTTTAATCTCTTTCCTTTCCTGACTTTTTTTTAAAAACCTTTTTTAGCATTTTCTTCCTCTCATGCATTGACAGGTTCTTGCCTCTTTCACCTCTTTCCTCCTTTTCGAGAATAAGTTAATTAGGATTTTTATTTACTTTATATGATAATTAAATATAATTAAAAATTTTCAATTTTCAAAATTTTAAATCTTTTGTTAAAAAAAATTCTGTTGCATAATACAAACTACCACTAAAATTATGGAGATGGATAATGATTAAATTATTCATAATTTTAATCTGTAATTCATAATAGTAATATAACTTAGTCAACTCTAACGACAAAAGTGGGTCACTCAAATCTATTGCAACAGCGTATCTTTAATTGTAAATATCAAATATAACTTAGTCAATTCCAATTCTTACCTAAATGCAACATATATATCATCAAATCTTTAATTTATTGATCTAAAATTATTTAAAACATCTAGATTTCTATGTATTTATTAATTTAATTTTTAAAAGTGACTACTATTATAATAATAATGTACATTCTATTGCAAGACAACATTTAAATATATGTATAAAACACTTTATCTAGAATTTAAGTAAAATGTAATTGAAAGTATCATCGCCAAGCCTTTCTATGTTGTCACCCACAAATACTGTAAATGCTCTACAAAAATTATAACAATCTTATTCAAGTACTACATTTGACAAACCACCATATGTACTATACTAAGACAGTATATTTGAGTTTGTTATGTCAACGTAATTTTGTGATTTACTCGGTGTGTACGATTAGTGAGCGAATCATCATTATTACTCTCAATCAAATGAACTATAGAGATGATTTGATTATTTTAAACTAATATGACTTATGAAAATCTGTTCCACTGATCTTGTTTACACACCTTTTCTTTGATAGTACATTTTTACTATTAAATTTTGTTACTTAATATCAATTAGTAAATCTTTTATTTATATATATTGCAGACATCTTTTTCTCTTCTTTTTTTCATTACGTACTTATGGGATTTTACTTCTATTGAAAGTCTAATGGAAAAATAATTAACAATTTGTGTTTGTTTTGGTTTTCTAATAGGTTTGATAAAACAACCAAGGGAATTCTCTTATTGAACTTGGCCTTTGTGGAAAAATATTAATATATGATCCCTTAATAGCTGGGCCCTAGTTTTATTATTCCATATTTTCTCTTCAAGAGATTAATTAGGTGGATTTGGAGGTAACTAGACCAAGACCCAAGGGAAGACCAGTCCAATAAGAGATCAGGATATAGGTCTAATACGAAGTCCCCTAGTTCCAACAATAGCAAAAATTTTCTAAATATTGAAACTTAACTTTTGGAACCATAATTCTCTTATAAGGTATTCCTCAGGTTATCTAAACTTGAAATGAGCAAGCGCGAGCTTTTGAATTCTTGAAATAGAAAGTTGTTTCGCTTTCCTATACAAAGAGAGATTGCCTTTATCCCAACGAAGACTTGAATGGCTGAATGAAACACTTAGATTGTAAATAATGCTCAAGTTGAAGAGTTAGGTGGTGATAAGGACGAGGGACTGCTGAAAGAAGGCGAGAAGACGAATATAGAAGTTACTTTGGACGAGAACTATTTGCATTTATAATATACGTGATTATAAAATCGTTAACCTTAACCTTCTTGTTAAAATTGAGTCTACAGATGAATCTCACTTAAGGGTTAGTAAGCAAAATTTAAATTTTGAGGGGTTGTATTTTAATTACTGAGGGCGTTTATGCAAATTAATAAGTGTTCTTTTTTACCTCTATACATGCAATTTATCACTATCATAGTTTTTAGAGTGACTTTATGTAGTTTGGTATGGCTTTTCAATCGGTTTTGTTTTAAAGTTAAAAGTCCTGTTTTATTTTTATTTTGTGTAATTTGATCATCACTAGAAAGAGTTTTTAGGAATTAAAATTGCTTTTTTAATTTTACTTAAAAAAATTTAAAAATTTAGTGTTTTGGCTGTAATTTTTTAGCTTTTTTAAAAGCTTAAATTATCTAAATTACTATCCTTATTTCATTTCAAAAATGTTACATTATTTCCTCACAATGTAAGATAAAAAAATTTATTTATAAAAGTAATTAAAAAATTTTATTTAAATATTTTGTAAAAATTAAACAATTAATAAAATTTTATTAAGATCTCTATTTATAAAAGTTTTACTTCAAGTTGTTCTTATTTAAAAATTATACTAAACAGATTTTAAGTTGCAAGATAGTATATACAGTAGATAAAATTGATCTTGAACATATAAGTGTGCACGCGCATATGCGGCAGGTACACACACCCTGCAGACGAGCGTGCTGGATTTTTGCCCACTCCTAATTGACTATATGTAAACTACGAAGCTTAATTTGAGGACAAAATAAAGTATAGGATTAATTGCGCACTCACAATATTTTGTATATTTTTATTGTAATATTCTCAAAAGTGATAAAGAGTGGCAAGCTTTCTGTTGGTAATTATAAATAACTTGTAATGTCAAAATATAACGCTATTAAAAAATGTAACGGAGTCTTCGTATGTATGTATCATTATTTATGTATCATTATTTAATAATTTCGAATGCTCCGTTTCTTATTGAATTACTATGTAGTTTAGTTATGTAAGTACTACTTGTTGTTTTGATGTCGTTTATTGTTATACACACACATATATATATATACATATATGTATTTTAATAGTATTATAGTTTGACATTAACAATTTATTAATATTTATTTTAATAGTGTTATAATTTGACAATTAAATTGATGATTATATTGTTTATTTATAACTACAAACAGCTAGCCTGTCACTGTTTATCACATCGAAAATATTTAACTAAAAATTTACAAGAATACTGTGAGCGATAATGTGATTCTGATTTTTTAAATTAATCTCATGCCTTGCTTTGTGCAAATTAATTTGCACCCTGTCAACTAAGAAATTCAAAGCTAATTATGTTACTTACAGTTAAAGATACATTAAAAATGGCAGATAATCGAAACACAAATGGTATATGTTAGAAATATAAAATATATATATTTTTAATTTCTTAATGATATAATTTGTACACGAACATGTCTTTCTATAGGCACTAGACCTTAATTTCTACAGGCACTAATTTCAAATTAAACTAATAAGTATAGAGACAGCTAAATTAATACAAACTAAGAAACCAAACCAAACTAATAAAGCTTATACTTATACAGTTTAATAAAAAATATACTTGATAAGACTAAGAGTTTTTTTGAAATTACTGTTGCAAACTTTAAAAGTGATTTTCAACGCTTAAAATTTATTATAAGTGTTTAATTTTTTTAAAATCACTTTTATCTAAAATTTATTTTTCTATCGTAGATTTTAATAAGTAGGACTTTACCTATTTTTCAAAATCTAATTTTAAAATTTATTTTATATGCATGTATAATTTCATATATATATCTCTATATAAATTATATAAATCTGGAATTGTCCTCAACAAATTTAAGTTTTTAAACAATTTCTTTTATGCATATTTTCTTATACATATACCTTTAAAAAAAAAATACAGTATTCTATTTCAATCAGTATTACTGCACAACTATCATTATATTTTACTTTAATGATTGAAAGTTTCCTGTTGCTACATCTTTGTTGATTTCAACTCTGCTCCCATCTTCGTTGATTTCAACTCTCCTGCTGGTTTTGTTGTCGTATAAAATGCACAATAATTTGGGTTGTTTCTACCACTGCTATTACTGAACTCCTGCCACTTTAATGCTATAGGCCTATATCTCTCCTCTGCTATTGATGTTAATGCTCTTTACTACTGCTCTCTAAACTGCTGGGAGACTTTTGTTATTGCAATCTCTTCTGCTGGGAGATATTCTCTGTTTCTGTTTCTGCTGTGACGGTTTTTTGACAATACACCCTCTGGTCTGCTGTTCTTGGCTGGAATGCCACCTTTGCTGTTGCTGCTTGCTGTAAATTGTGGCTTGTTCTATTGATTTACTGCTGCTGTTCTGCTATTTTGAGGCTACTATTTCTACTGCTGGTTTGCTACCGACAATAAGCTACAACTTGTTGCTGAATTCTGCAGTTTGCTGCTGAAATCTGCAGCTTACTGTCCAGCTTTTGCTATGCAGCAAAATCTTTGCAGCTTAATACTGTTTTTCGTCTGCAATTTATTTGTATTCAAAATCTAAGAATTGCTCTTGTAATATCCCAGTCTCCTCATTTTATTAATAATATATTATTCTTATTAAAAAACAATGTCCACAAATTATATCATTTGATAATAAAAATAAAAATGTTTTTCTGGTTATAAACTATATATATATATATATTACAAATAAATATTATATTCAATATTATATGTCTATTTTAGTAGTTTATATTATTACAATATTTTAACAACAAAATTTACAGCACTTTTAAATATAAAATTTATCAAATATTAAGCTGATTTTTTTAAAAATTGCTTATATCTAAAATATAACCTAAACATATTATTTTAGAATTAACAACAATCTCAAACTAGTCCTAAACTAAACAAGAAATATTTATTATATTATAACACTCTCCCTCAAACATGAGAAAGTGTAACAAGCTTGAGTATGTAAACTAAATAAATCCAAAGCAGTTGATAAAAAGGTTTGAAAAATCCTAAAATAATTATGAAGAAAAGTTGAGGCAATAGTCTTGGAGTGAAAAGTCGAATAGGGAAGACTCTTGTAGCGAAGAGCTGAGTAGAATGATTCTTTGAATGAAAGAGCTAAGTTGGAGGGACTCTTGAAATGAAGAGCCGAACAAGAGGGACTTTAGTGATGAGCTAGGGAACAAGACTCTTGGAGTGAAGAGTCTAAAACGAGCAATTATAAAGAGTCTTGTGGCTAATAAAACCAAAAGGAAGTCTGAAAATTCGAAATGCCGAATGTTGCGGTTGAAATTGGAGGTGTCCATGGTGTTAAGGATTAATTAAAGAACTTATATAAAAGGTATCAAGAACTTCAGGGGCCTAGGTGATAGAAGGTAAGGATATTAATGTACATTACATGCATCTGCTTGGTCTAATAGATCAAATCTGGGGTCTTAGGAGACAAAAAATTGGATTTGTATTATAAAACATTGGGGAAAGAACTATAATTAATCATAAATATTGGTTGAATTTGAGTGATAAATGATAAGGGGCCTGAACAAAATTAAACAGAAAAAAAAATCTTAAAAAGCGCATGACCTCGCGGGAGAGGACAGCGGAGCAAATTAATGTCCGAATCTGAATGGTCTTGGAAAAGGATCTACATAAGGCAGCGCATGCATATATGACGCAGCTAAGGGAAGATTAGAAGAAAAACTTTGAACTCTAATACCATGTTAAAAATATAAAATATTTTTTTACTTTTTAATGATATAATATGCACATGGGTGACCTTTATATAGGCACTATATCCTAATTTTGTACAAATTAAGAAAACTAATAAAAATGTAAACTAGTGAGCCTAAGGGAACTCTAATCAATATAAATTAGGAAACCATACCAAATCACTAAAACTAATACTAGTTTAATATAAAAATATATTTCATAAGACGAAACCAAATAGATAACATGTATTGTATTCGAACATTTCAAAAATCAAAGCATGCGATAGTAAAGGGGAAGGTCAAATAACCAATTTGGTCACCCCGCTTTGCTTTAGAATTTATTACTTGAGTAAAATCACTATAGATATCCTGCCTTTTGGCATTGCTCTAGATGTGCATATGATAAAATTGTGATACGTTATTCTATCACTCTAAGTATTTGTTTAGTAAAAGATTAAGAAAAATGTATGCTTTATATGTGTAATTTCTGTTTATATATGTAGTAATTGATTTTCTGTATATAAACTCTTTAATTATTGAAAAAAAAATCAAACAGAGATGCATTATATCTTTTTTAATATTCACCTGACTTCTCAAGATTTAAAATTGATTTATAGAAAAAATCAAATCAAGGTTTGTCAAATTATTCCAGCTATATTTTGAAAAATCTATGCCATATTATCGAAAATAAAATGGCAGGGGACGGGGGGAGGGAGAGAGAGAGAGAGAGAGAGAGAGAGGTGACAGTAAAAAACTATTTTATAAAATGTTATATTTACTTCCTATCATGGAAAATGTCAATATAGATTCTTTCTATCAAAATAATATATATATATATATATATATGAAATAAATATGCCAACATGCATAAAATAATCCCTTCAACTTCAATCGCTTTGTAGACATAAGATAAACCGTAATAAAACCGAAAGTTAAAAGGAAAAACAATGATTGCTTACTTTTGCACATAAATGAGATTACAAAAAATGCTTATTCTGATTTTTATTACATGAGAGTACAAGAGACTCTCTTATTCCGTTGATAAAGTAAGCAAGAAGAGAGAAAGAGTACAAACACTTTTATTACATTGCATCAGTCTAACGTAGATTAAGACCAACATGATATGATTTTTGCGACATGTAGTGAATCAAGAAACTTCCATTTGCTTTTGTATTATTTCAGCAGTAACATCCGCATAATAAGAGTCCAGAAAGTCTCTAAATTTTTCAGAAGAGTACCTGACAAAAAAAAGAAGAGTAGAATACTTAATTGTAATGTTGCATTTACGAAGTATATATAATACAACATATATAACACGATCCTATGTGTATCTTTAATCGTAAGTATTAAAGTTAACAATGATTCGATTGAGTGGTTTATAAAAAAAAAGAAAATGTTGTTTTAAAAAGTTGTACATAACACAATATAACTTCTTTTTCTTTTAATTTCAAAAACCATATTATTACAACATATACTGACATAAAAACTATCAATGCCGATTACTTACTTGGAAGAATTTTCTTTTGACTTCTGAGCTAACAAACTCTCAACAAACTCCTCAATTATTGAAAAAAATTCAAACATACATGCAAAATATCTTTCTTACTATTCACTTGATTTCTCAAGATCTAAAATGGATTTATGGAAAAAATCAAATAAAAGTTTGTCAGATCGTTCCAATTATATTTTGAAAAATGTACCCCATTACTATATAAGGAAACATTAATGAAAACAAAATCACATGTATGGTGATATACGTACATACATATATATATATAGAGAGAGAGAGAGAGAGAGAGTCGTGATAGTATGTAAACAATCGATATAATTGATGGAGTTATTATCCAAATGTAGTTTTTTTTTTTTTTTGGATCTGAAATATGAACAGGATTGATGTTTGAATAGAATGAAATTTGAATTTGAATGATATGTTTTTTTTTTTTTTTAATTTTATTTTAAATATAAATGTTAAATTATTTATTTTTTAAAATAAAAAATCTGAAATTGAAATGTTAATATATATGTCTTAAAAAATCTTAAACTAATATATTAAGTCGTTGACATATATAAATATTAAATAATAAATTAAAGGTATTATTGACAAATAAAATATTTAAAATATTTAAACATTTATTCATTTAGATTTAATTTTATTTTTTTAACTTAATTATATTCAAATATTTTTAATAAATATTCAAATATAAGTTAAAAAATAAATAATTTTTAAACATTTCAATAATTATATTTAAACTTCAATAAAAAAAACAAACCACAAGTTGATTAGATGGAGATTCAAAAATCTTCCAAATTTTGGGGCAAATATATATATAGTTACAATAATAATTGTATAGTATTTATTAATTTTTTTTTTAAAAGTGGTCATTAGCTGACTGGATGCATATTATTTGCTTAATTTAAGGACAAAACAAGGCCTGAGATTAATCTCTCAGAGCATTTTTGTAAACTTTTAGTTTAATATTCTGGAAATTGATAAAAAGTTACAGGTCTAACTGTTGGTAATTATAATCACCTGCAATGTCAAACTATAACAATATTAAACTATATAAAACTAAAGAGTCCTCATGTGTATATATGATAATTTAATAATTTCAATTGTCCCATTTCCAATTAAATTATTATGTAGTTTACTTATGTCGGTATTAGTTGTTGCTTTGATTTAGTATACGTAGCACCTTGTTGCTTGTCTCTCCACAGCCTTAAGAAATTCGAAGCTAATTAAGGTGCTTAGAATTAAAGATCAATCAATCACGGCAGATCATTTGAATGCAAACTGAACAAAAATCAAAGTATGCAATAGAAAAGAGGAAGATTAAATAACCAAAAAAGAGTAATCCTTAACATCTAAGATTTAGTTGTAAAATTTTTTTAATGCATAGTTTAGTACTATAATGTTATGTTTAAATATATGCTATATCATATTATGAAAAAACTTAAACTAACCAAATGAAAGTAACTCCGGTATATTTCATTGATTTAGTATTTATTATTATCGATTTTCATCATGTTAAACTTCTCTAGGTATGCATATGATAATATTATATGATATGCTTTTGGATATAATACCCAAGGTACTAGTTTAATAAAAGATTAAAAAAAATATAAGTTTTATATATGTAATTTTAAGTTTGTAAATACTTGATTCTCAGTGTTATTAACTAGTTATTGTGGAAAAAAATGAAATTGAGATGTGTAATATATTTTTTAAAATCCACTAGATTTCTAAAGGTTTAAAATTGATTTATGAAAAAAGTCAAAAGTAAAGTTTGTCAAATCATTCCAATTATATTTTGAAAAATGTATCCCTTTATTGAATGAGGTATATTCATGAAAATGATACGATACATACGGTGATGTTGTATATAGGAAATGAATTAATGACTCCTTAATTACACATTTACTTATACTATTCATATATTTTTAGATTTGGACACTTTTAACAATTGAGATTGTATCTCAATGTGTATTAATTGTCATGCATTAACTAAAGAAATAGATTGAAGTATTAATGATATCTGAATCTTTAAAATTTAGCTAATTAACATCATTAGTCCTGATAATTTAAAAAATAGTCATAAAAGTCCTAATATATTAATAAAAAAAAAATAATTATACTCTTATTCAATAATAGTTAGGATATTGACAAATACTTGTAGATATATGGCAAAAAGGAAAATATTTTCCTGAAGTTTCAAAAATAACAAATACTCTTATGCATGACAAAATGACAAATATCCCCTAAAGTTTTAGAAACAATAAATACCCCATTTAGGATATCTAGAAACGATAGATATCTCTTGAAATTACTGTATAACTATATAAAATAATTATCTTACCTTTATATATTTGAAAATCATATAAATTTAATATTTTAACTCTATTACTAATCAATATAAATTAGAAAACCATACCAAATCACTAAAACTAATCCTAGTTTAATATAAAAATATATTTCATAAGACGAAACCAAATAGAAAACATTTATTGTATTCTAACATTTCACTAATCAAAGCATGCAATAGTAAAGGGGAAGATCAAATAACCAATTTGGTCACCCCTCTTTGCTTTAGAATTTATTACTTGAGTAAAATCACTATAGCTATCCTGCCTTTTGGCATTGTTCTAGATGTGCATATGATAAAACTGTGATACATTATTCTATCACTCTAAGTATTTGTTTAGTAAAAGATTAAGAAAAATGTATGCTTTATATGTGTAATTTCTGTTTATATATGTAGTAATTGATTCTCAGTATATAAACTCTTTAATTATTGAAAAAAAATCAAACAGAGATGCATTATATCTTTTTTAATATTCACCTGACTTCTCAAGATTTAAAATTGATTTATAGAAAAAATCAAATCAAGGTTTGTCAAATTATTCCAGCTATATTTTGAAAAATCTATCCCATATTATCGAAAATAAAATGGCAGGGGACGGGGGGAGGGAGAGAGAGAGAGAGAGAGAGGTGACAGTAAAAAACTATTTTATAAAATGTTATGTTTACTTCCTATCATGGAAAATGTCAATATAGATTCTTTCTATCAAAAAATAATATATATATATATATATATATGAAATAAATATGCCAACATGCATAAAATAATCCCTTCAACTTCAATCGCTTTGTAAACATAAGATAAACCGTAATAAAACCGAAAGTTAAAAGGAAAAACAATGATTGCTTACTTTTGCACATAAATGAGATTACAAAAAACGCTTATTCTGATTTTTATTACATGAGAGTACAAGAGACTCTCTTATTCCGTTGATAAAGTAAGCAAGAGAAGAGAAAGAGTACAAACACTTTTATTACATTGCATCAGTCTAACGTAGATTAAGACCAACATGATATGGTTTTTGCGACATGTAGTGAATCAAGAAACTTCCATTTGCTTTTGTATTATTTCAGCAGTAACATCCGCATAGTAAGAGTCTAGAAAGTCTCTAAATTTTTCAGGAGAGTACCTGACAAAAAAAAGAAGAGTAGAATACTTAATTGTAATGTTGCATTTATGAAGTATATATAATACAACATATATAACACGATCCTATGTGTATCTTTAATCGTAAGTATTAAAGTTAACAATGATTCGATTGAGTGGTTTAAAAAAAAAAGAAAATGTTGTTTTAAAAATAAAGTATATACCATTTAGAGTATATTTAGAATTAAATTATTGTGACTTCAAAACAAAAACTACTATGAGATAGAATAATAGGATCATCTCCAACGTATGTTAATAATAAATGTGAGTAAATACTAATAAAAATTGTTATTTAGCAAGATACTTTTTTCACTTTATTCAAGTAGAAATCAACGGGACGAGTTATAGTGTTAGTCTCAAGTTATATATTTTAAATTATGTGATGGTTAAAATTAAATACGATAGGAGTAATTTTGCTATTCTAATAGAAGTTGGGACCTATTTATTACAAAAATATAAAATTAAATCTTTATTTGTAAAAGTGTAAAAATTTAGGGATCATTATTATCCCGCATTGTTGTAGTCATAAACGGCCAATTTTTTAATCTGCTTTTATGTTGTTGGTTTTAGACCGCGTGCTTGACGAATAAATTATGGTGCATGCAATTTATGTTGATATTGTGGTTTGATGTTAGTTTAAATAGACACTCGTGTCTGGGTTGTCTATCCACACTCACTTCTTACACCAAAAAGAAATATTGTTATCCTGAAATTATAAGGTATCAATGGCGGATCATCTGACTGCAAATGGTGAAGAAATCAAAGTATACAACCTGCAATGCATCGATCTTTCCAACCCTGATATCCATGAGTCTGCTGCTTTACTCAGGAAGGTGAAATTCTTATCTGCCGTGCATTAGTTAATTCAGTCAAAAGCTGGCCTCGGTAAAATTTTTAAGCTTCTGTTAATTGTTAACATTTTATTTTTCACGTGGTTAAGGCGTGCATGGAATCGGGCATTTTCTACGTAATAAATCATGGGATAAGTCAGGAATTCATGGATGAGACATTTGCCCAACTCAAGAGGTTTTTTGATTTGCCAATGGAAGAGAAAATGAAGCTTGTATGGAACAAAAATCTTCGAGGTTACAGACCACCTATTCAGGCTGTTATTGATGATAAGACTAAACAAAAAGGTAATTTAAAGTTTTTCTATTTCTTTTTCTTTTACTTGGTGAACAATTCTAACTTTTTTTTTTTTCTCGTTTTTCCTTATAATCGTAGATTTTGGGGAGGCATTCCATATAGGTGTTGAGGTATCTGAAGATGACCCTAATGCACATGACTTTTTCTATGGCCCAAATGTCTGGCCTCCAGCTGGTAATTAATTAGAGTAGTTTTTCTTTTCTTTTCTTTTCTTGGGTTAATTAGCAACTGATAATTTTTTAAGAATTGTTTTAACACGTATGTTTTAAGTTCTAAATACATATATATATTTTTGGCAATTTTGCTTAGACCTTTTGCCTGGATGGAGAGAGGCCATGGAGAAATATCATCAGGAAGCAACGTAAGTGTTTTAAAAACATATTAACTTTACACAAATTTTATTTAATATTATGTTAAATTTTTGGTCCACAACTAGAAAACAGTTTACATTTATGTATTATGAGAAAAAATCCACGACTTAAAAGAGTGTAGTATTTATTTATTTATTTTTTATATTTACAGAAATGTGGCAAGAAAAATTGGGAGAATAATAGCCTTGGCTCTTGATCTCAATGAGGATTTCTTCGATCAACCAGAATTAATTGGCAATGCTAACGCAAACTACACCAACATGTTTCATTATGGAGGTAAAATCTAAAAATCACAATGTTTAATTTTCATTAAATTTAAATTCTACCAGCATTATTGTAGAATTTATAACTCACCTTACGTATGTTCTCTATGTACTTGTTTTCCTCTATGTTTAGTTCATGGAGTGGATTTATTAAAGGACGCAGTTGGAGCCCCACCTCACTGTGACCTGAATCTGATTACACTCTTGGCAACAGATGATATATGGGGTCTTCAAGTACGAAAAATTCAATCAATCAATTTGCTTCTTTTTTTTTATATCTATATAATTAATTGCTCTTTTTTATTTATTTACTAAAAAATTTATATATAATTGTCACAGATATGCAGAGAAAAAGATGCTGAATCTCAAGTATGGGAAGCTATAACACCAGTAAAAGGGTGAGTATAATAATCAGATAATCAATTATTGGAATACTAATAGACACGTGATAATTACTAATTTTAAATTGAATTGTTGAGATTAATTTTTTTAATTAATTAAATTATTTTTGTAGGGCATATATAGTGAATGTCGGCGACATGTTGGAAATGCTCACCAATGGTATTTTCAGGTAACATCACATTGATCAATTGAATTCTAAAGCTTTTGAATATGCTTTTACAACTTAATATAGAAAAAAAAAATTATTATTTATTGTTAAAAATGATTTGAAGATTAATGATAAACTTTAAGTAAGAAAGAGAATGGGTAAAGACCCCCCTGAACAACCAAAGTTTTTAATATTTAAAATTTTAATATTAAACAGAGACAACATAGTGTTGAAACTTTTTGACTCAAAATATTTAAACAGAGACACCATTTCATTTAATATTTAAAATTAAACATTTGCTTCAAACATTGAAAACGTTTAATTATTTTCTGTTTGTTATTATTTTATATGCCGCCCTCTATCTAATCCATATCTTCTTTGAATTTGAAATTATATAGGTCCATATTGCACAGAGTTGTATTCAACCAAGAGAGATACTCTGTAAGACTAATTAAAAAATAAATTCTTTTCTTTTCTTTTCTTCATCTTTTGATTTGCCTTTACTGATTAATTTCCTTATTCATTGAACAGACCGGAACTTTTATTTGCCCAAATCATGATTATATTATTAAGTGCCTGCCAACTTGCATCTCAGAAGAAAATCCTCCGAAGTAAGTAATCAGATCATGATATACATTTGATTCATTAATGTTTGATTAATATATCTTCTTATTTTAATAATTGTGTTTAATAATAATTTTTTCAGGTTTCCTACAATCAGAACTGGACAATACATTTACAATCGCTTCAACCAACTCTCTTCTAGTACTGTGGGAAAGAAAGCATAATGTTGAATTTTGTTTCAAAGTTTCCACATAAGAACAAAATAAATGAAAAATTAGGATTCCCGAGTAATTTATTTTTTGTCATCATTGTGGAGTAAAATTTCTTCAAGTGAAATTTGAAAGTGTAATCAAAATAAGGTTTTGATCGAATAACCTCTTTTGTTATTGTAAGTTTTCTTTTTCTTGCTAACCTTTGTTATGTTATGCCCTGTTTTGGAGGATTTTCAATGTATTAATGAGGTTTTGGTCCTTGAATGTTGTACTATACGATATCAATCTTTCTTTGTTAATTAGTTAATTGTTTTAATAATTTTTTATCGCTATACAAAGTTTATTAAAAGAAGCATTACTAGATAAATAATCATTATCGATACCAAAGGTCTTGATACTTTTGAGAAAGTATTTGATTAGTTAGACAAAAAGTTTTTTTTTTTTTTCACAAACAACATTATTTTCACATGTAAAAATCAACATTATTTTGACAGAAAAATACATTTTGTGTTTTTTACTAAAAAAAAAAACCCAAAATCATTTTCCCACACTTACCTGATATTTTCCCTGACGCAAATTTTTCTCCACCAAAAAGTATATCCAGTCAAACCCAAAGGCACATCTTTCTTTCACCTCCCAACAAATTTTGTCCATTAATCCGTAATTCCCGTGCCTACTCACCTCTTGTCCTACCTACAGCTTTTCTTTTCTGTTCGTCGTTTAATCAGATTGCTTCAATTGCATTTAACGCTTCGCAAGTTGAAGTTCTAGTTTGTTGGTTTTGTTTTGTTTCGCAAATAATTTATTAGAGATGCTGAATATCGTGGATATTGCTAAAGATCCCGACGATTCTCAGCTGATTAATCTCTTTGATTATCCACTTCAATCAACAGGCATAACAGGCTCAAGAGCGGTTACTGCTTCTTTCTTTTTTTTTTCTTTAAATTAAATTTTCTTTATCAAAAATATCTCAGAAGACTTCCATTTAGGTTTTCCAAGTTCCATTCACAGTTGTCAAACACCGCTTTGAAAGTTGTAGTACCAAAAGCTCAACAATTTTTTTTTCCTTGTATTTCTGTTTAACTTCTATTTCTATTTAAAAGTTTCCGGCGTTCTATTTTGATTCCCAGAAAATGTTGGGAAGACAAATTGGTAGATTTGGGGGTTCGAGTTGTTTCTTTATTTTCTCTTGAGTTCCTTGGTAACTAAATGTCAAGATTTCTCAGATTCAAGGTTCGTTTTTTCTTTTACAACAGATCTGAATCTTAATTAACGTCTCAGTCAATTTATGTACAGACTTGGAGGTTTTTTTTTTTTTTTTTATTCTTTTCATCTTTACTCAATTAATGTTTAATATTTGTTCTTATTTTATTTGTAGGTAAAAAGAGGTTAATATTCTGTAAAAACTTTGAGTATGATGTACGTCAATATGATCTGGAATGACTTTCTGCAAGATATAGGAAAATTAATAGAGCGGATATGAAGTCTGCTAAGCTAGCATGCTCTTTTTTCTGATCTTCTATTGCCTTTCGCATATGTTATAAATTTGTTGGCTACTATTACAGATTTCTTGTGGAAAGTTAAGAGTAGAAATGTAAAACTTGCTCAAAAATTGTAGGGATTGAATGGATTTCAGGGAAACGGAGGATTGAGTACAGTTGATATGCTTTTATGGTTCATATATATTCTTGAAGACACAGGTAAATTGCGAAGGACATATTACTTTGCTCTGGTAGCTCTTTAGTTCTGCTTGGGAGAGTAGATGTGCTTGATCATAATGTTTTAATTCACGGGCATATCTTAATTAATAGTCCACTTGATATTCCATTAAATCTCATAATTTGTGAGAGAGTGTCTTTGTATTTCATGCTATTTCTTTATAGGAACTAGAGGTGATTAATAAGAAGCAAATTTGTAGGATTTATTAATTGTGTTAAGGCTGCAGATCCTAGGCCTGGATGAACTTCAGCTGCCCCTAACATGCAAACTACTTTCTTGCCCATCATGCTTTGTTGTGGGATAAAACTTTCCTAATATTTTATTTTTCTGTTTCATAGGCTTAATTTAACATTTTGAGATTCTATGTTATTTCTTCCTCCGCCTCCTATGCTCAAATGGAGATGGTAATCTGCTATTGATGACAAATTTAGTTTGGCTCATTTTTACACAGTGAAGATTTATTTGTGGAAATAAGAAATATATTGCGATTTCAATCTTCTTCTGTGTTTTGGTTTGCTGCTCGTTACATGATTTTGTTTCGTATTTTCAATTTGGAAGTGCACTTTCTAATTCAATCATTATAATTTGCTTCTTATGGTAGAGATTTTTAGTTCTGCTTCTACTGGTCATTACTCTCTTTAGTTCAAGGGTTGCATGAATCGTATAGTAGTAGTAATGTCAAAGACTGATGATGATAGACTTTCTTTCCTGATCACACATCTGGATGTTTGAAGCTTCCATCCTTCTTGTATGGGTATGACCATAGAAGAAGCAACTTAAAATCTTAGTTTCCTAAAAATTTTCTCAAGTTTCTTCATTAACTCATCCTCTTCAATCACACTGTAGTTGTAGGTGAAATTCTCTTTGTCCAGTGTTTCAATCTTGTGCTTTACATAATTGAATTGGTTGCACTAGTACGAGCGCTGCGAAAAAAGAAAACCACAGCAGCAGAAAAAGGGCTACAACAATAGCACAGCCCCAGCAAACAACTACAGCTTGTAGAACCAAACAAGCTGCAGTAGTAGCACAGCGCCAATATCATCCCCGATTTCCCGCTCAGTCCAGAAAGAGAAACCCAACAAATTGAAACAGAAACTGAGTATTTATATATGTACAGTAGGTGACGTAGGCGAGATAGTAGGTGGGATAAAAACACCTTGTTAAATATAGAATCTCGTTCGGTTTTTTGACGCAGTGAGTTAGATAAACGTTTTAACAAATGGGATTAGATGTCGTTCTACCCTAACGAATCGAAATACGAGTATCAAGATAACAATTTTATAAGGGACAAAATTAAAGGGGGAATATTTTATTCAATAAAAAATTATTCTAAAATAATAATATAGGTTCTCTATATAAAGTAAAGAAAACTTAATATTACAAATCAATTCAAATAAGGAAAATAACTCCTATTTAAATAAGAAAATTAAGAATTCAATAACAAATTAAATTGGTAAGAATAAAAAACTTCCTAAACTAATTAAATTCTAAAATTGTTCTACATCATTCCCCTTCTCTTTAATAAAACTCGTCCTCGAGTTTTGTTTTGTCTAGCTGATGAAATTTGTAGTTCAACATTAAATTTTCTTTTGACTTAAAATAGTGACTCTTCTAAGCAAGTTTCTTTAAAACTCGAAAGTAGTCAAATTTTATCTTTTTTTTGCACTTGTGTGTGACCCTTTGAAAAAATATGTTCTTGTAATAATAAATTATTTCAAATTTCTCATAACTTTTCCCAAGTCTTACTCAATGTACTCACCAATTAAATTTGTCTTTGTGGCCAAATCTTCCTCAAGAATAACCTTTATGTCTTCGATATAAATAAGTAGAATCATGTCAATAATAAGCGGATTTTCGACTTGAATTTCTTGTACATGCTTAATTTTTAAATTAAGATCACATAAGACCTCTTCTTGTACAATTTCTGGCACGTCTTCAATTTTCTTTTGAAGTTCATTTTCAGACACTATCTTATGGTCAACTTTAACCATATTATCAGATATCTTATAAGCTACATTGTCAACAATATCTCTAATAACTCTATCAAAGTCAAGCTTTAGTTGTCTTTCGATTTCTTTGACTAAGAAAATAGCATGTAGTAGTATATGGATAATATATGACGGCATTCGATCCTTATATCAGCATTGAGCCCTTTCAAAAATCTCTCAACTAAAAGCTCTTCATTCTCATAAAAAAATGAATGTTCATAAAAATTTTCAAACTCCATAGCATAAGAATGAATATAGATCTCATACCTTAATGTGTCAAACAATAATAAAGAGGAATGAACCCTAATCTCATCAATCACTTCATCTGATCCCATGATTAAACTTTATCTTCTTGGCTTGCAAGTCGTGACCTTTGTAACATATTCCACCAATGTGATGCACTCCCTTTTAACAGAAAATAAGTAACAAATTATACTCGTTTTTCTTTAAGTATCCTCTCAATTTCAAAGAATTTTTCAACATCTTCCAACCAAAACAAAAATAATTTAGGATTGCATTGTCCGTCAAACAACAACGCATCATGCCTAACATGATAGATCATGATTTTAATTTTTTTTTTTTTTTGGATAAAAAAGATGTATTTATGAGTATGCTTGTGTTTAGTGGTTCAGAAAAGCTCTGTCTAATACAGAGGTAAGCTCTGATATCAACTGATGCAGGCAGGATAACGAGTTGGATAAAAACACTTTGTCGAACGCTGAATCTCGTTTGGCTCTTTGACGCAGTAAGTTAGATAAACGTTCTAAACGGACGGGATTAGATGTCGTTCTAACTCTAACGACTCGAAACACAAATGTCAAGATAACAATTCCATGTGGGACAAAATCAAAGGAGAATATTTTATTCAATAAAAAATTGTTCCAAAACAATAACATACGTTCTCTATATATAATAGAGAAAACTCAACATTACAAGTCAACTCAAATGAGGAAAAGAACTCTTATTTAAATAAGAAAATTAAGAATTAAATAACAAATTAAATGGATAAGAATAAAAAACTTCCTAAACTAATTAAATTCTAAAATTGTCCTACATCAGTAGGCTTACTGAAAACCAGACACAAGTGACACGTTATGTTTGATACACAAAGTTTCTACAGAATATCCTCTGCAGTTATTATTTTGCTTGATTTTAACTGCACTCATTCAAAACTGGCTTATCTCAACTTGTCTTCTCCTTTAAATTATTTTTTGTTACTGCTGCTGAACTCATAGGAATATATTCCATAACACCTTTCCCTTAGTCGTGCTCCTCAGATTTTCACTCTTTTCTGGCAGCCGCCTCTTCTTGGATGGATCACAGCTAATTCTGATGGTCTTTCAAAGGGTAATACGGCGCTGCGGCTTGGGAGGTCTCTTTGGAGATGACTCAGGTGGCTTCCTGGGTGGGTTTGCTATGGCTCTTGGGGTTCATACGGGCTTTATGCTGAGCTTATGGCAATGATCGTGATCGTTGATATTGCAATTTCAAAGGGCTGGTCAAATTTATGACTAAAATGTAATCCCTTGTTGATTTTTCTCCTCCTTCAAAAATCCTTCTTTGCAGCCTTTATGCCAATTACACAATCATTGCGTTGGCTCAATTGTCATTTCCACTTGCTATCATTGAATTTTAGACTCCACACCTGCAGAGAGAATAATGAAGCAGCTGATGCCTTAGCTAATTTAGGTCTCTCATGTGATTCTTTTTCCTGATAGGATGCACCTCGGGCGGAGCTTCATCGCTTTCTTTTGCAAGATGCTAATCGATTTCCTACATTCTGATAAGCTCCTCTCGTTTTGATCTTCATTGTTTTTATGTGAATTGGCTTCGTGGCTTTTGATAGGATAATTTTGTCCATCCCTAAACTTTATATTGTTCTCCCTTTTTATTTTAATGCTTTTCCATAGGCTTGCTAAGGTTCAATTATAGAAAAGAAAAATAAACATTATTGGCTTTGGGCATAGAATAGGTCATAAATTTATGCTTAACTTTTATAACCGAAAATACGTCTATTTAATTAAGAAAACCTAAGTCTTACGATCTAAACCAAGCTTTCCTTTATTAAAGATATGACATGTGCTGTATCTCTAACCAATATTTTGCGTGCGCTAAAATTTGAGGAGTGCACTCTCATATATTTTGTTTGTACAGTATTTAATTGATTCTGAACTTGTGTAATAGTAAGGATCTTATATTTTAAAATTTATCTTTTTCCTCACTAGCCTGCAGACTGATGAAGAAAAAATCAAATAAAATGCTGAAAATCTTTCTCAAACATTCACATCTCAAGATTTCTTATAAGTTTGAATCTTCTTTTATAGGGAGTGTGCAAAAGGAATCATGTTAAAAAATAATAATAATAAGCTGATTACTAGAAATGTAAATGGTAATATATATTAAGTAAAAAAAGAAAGAAAATGATGGAAAGCTTATAGCCTAAATGGGCAGACCAAGAGGCTTAGCAAGAATATATCAGGCTTTTTAGGGGAAAAGGCAAAAGTAACCTTGCCGAGGAGCTTGGTCTGCGTAGCTTGAGCTTCAGGCCAATCTTGATTGAGCAGAGAATTCATCTTCGAATCATTTTCTTTCTATATTTATAAGATTTTAATATGCCGTCCTTTAAAAAATTGCCCAACACCTTTGATATGTTTTTTTTATGACCTCAATATATATATATATATAAATATATATATGATTTTTCTCTTGACTTGAATTTGACTCTTAATATTATATCAACTTATTCTGTACCATTTAACTAAAATTCAATGTGTATTGCTAAGAATCAAAATTAATAAATTTAATAAAAGTACAAAAGCTCAATTTATATATATAACTTACTGTTTTTGAACCATGAATTAATAAAATTTTAATAATTAAATTTAAATCACAAATATCTAATTTAATCAAAACTACTGTTGTAATGCATCATATTTTTAGAGTGCCCTTGTGAATAAAAAAGGGACGATTATGTCTAATTTACAGACATAGAAGAAGTTAAAAATTTTAAGCTTTAAAAAATACTGATTAGATTCAAATGGAAAAGCTATGCAATCTGATAGCTGATTCATGCATGCGTTTGTTTACGGAGTAGTCCGGTGTCTCAAAATAATAAAATATATTTGTTCTCGTCATATTTTTAAATAGTATAAAATACGCTGATACAATCTCATGATAATGAGCTGTTCTACCTAACATTTTTCTTTATAGGGTTGGTTCTTTTGTTCCTTATTTTTAATATGATTTTTTTTTCTCGAATGTATATTAATTTCTTTCAATTTCTTCAGAAATTTTTGGCCGTAAGCTCTACCAACTCTTAATTCTTTTTTCTAACTCTTAGATTTGATTTTTTTTAATAATTACAAAGATTAAATTAATTCCAATTTCATGAATTTGGTCAAACTTGGCATGCAACTCTAGTTTTGGGGTAAAATGAAATGATTCAATTAAATGCTGCTATAGATAATGTATTACTCTTGTTCCCCCTTTACTCCTCTTTTTCAATAATATTTTATACTTCATTTTTTTTTTTTTTTAAAAAAAAGTTGATGTTGTATTATTGTTCGTTACGTCTATATATAATTTTTTATTAGTTATAATGCATTGAATACGGTAGAGTATAATGCAGAAAAGTACTGTTAACATTATTAAAAATATCTCATGGTTGAGTCAAACTTGGTATGAGATACATTAAACTTCCCGTTAGTAAATTAACTAGGGCATAGAAGTGAAATAATAACATTGAGATCCCTATACTCTTACTTTTTCACATAATGTAGAATTAGTTTCTTCATCAATAATAAATAGTTCTCTAGCTAATACTAAAGCTACTTAAATATAAGCGGCCAATTTTTAATATGCTTTTATGTTGCTGATATTAGACCGAGTGCTTGATAAATAAATTATATATTGTGCAATATACCGATATTGTTGATTTGATGTTTGTTTAAATAGACCTTAGCGTCTGGGTTGTCTCTCCATAGCCTTTTCTTATAACAAAAGGAAAAATTGTGATCCCGAAATTAAAAGCTAACAATGGCGGATCATCTGACTGCAAATGGTAAAGAAATGGAAGTGTACAACCTGCAATGCATCGATCTTTCCAACCCTGATATCCATGAATCTGCTGCTTTACTCAGAAAGGTGAAATTCTTATCTGTCGTGCAGTAATTAATTCAGTCAAAAGCTGGCCTCTGTAAAATTTTTGAGCTTATGTTAATTATTAACATTTTACTTTTCACGTGGTTAAGGCGTGCATGGAATCCGGCATTTTCTACGTAATCAATCATGGGATAAGTCAGGAATTCATGGACGAGACATTTGCCCAATTCAAGAGGTTTTTTGATTTGCCAATCGAAGAGAAAATGAAGCTTGTATGGAACAAAAATCTTCGAGGTTACAGACCACCTATTCAGGCTGTTATTGATGATAAGACTAAACAAAAAGGTAATTTGGGTTTTTTTTTCTTTCTTTTTCTTTAACTTGATGAACAATTTTAATTTCTTTTTCTTTTTTTCTTACAATCGCAGATATTTCGGAGGCATTCCATATAGGTGTTGAGGTATCTGAAGATGACCCCAATGCACATGACTTCTTCTATGGCCCAAATCTCTGGCCTCCAGCTGGTAATTCATTAATTAGAGTAGTTTTTCCCTTTTTTTTTTCTTTTGGGTTAATTAGCAACTGATAATTTTCTGAGAATTGTTGGACAAGTATGCTTTAGGTTCTAAATACATATATATATATTTGTGGCAATTTTGCTTAGACCTTTTGCCTGGATGGAGAAAGGCCATGGAGAAATATCATCAGGAAGCAACGTAAGTTTTTGAAAAGCATATTAATTTTGCACAAATTTTATTTGATATTTTATTAAAGTTTTGGTCCACAATTAGAAATCATTTTCATGATTTACATTTATATATTTTTAGAAAAATTCCACGACTTAAAAGAGTGTAGTAGTTATTTATTTATTTTTATATTTACAGAAATGCGGCGAGAAAAATTGGGAGAGTAATAGCAGTTGCTCTTGATCTCAATGAGGATTTCTTCGATCAACCAGAATTAATTGGCAGTGCAAACGCAAACTACACCAACATGTTTCATTATGGAGGTTAAATCTAAAAATCAAAATGTTTAATTTTCATTAAATCCAAATTCTACCAGCATTATTGTAGAATTTATAACTAACGTTACATTCGTTCTCTATGTACTTGGTTTTCTCTATTTAGTTCATGGTACGGATTTATTAAAGGATGTTGTTGGAACTACACCCCATTGTGACTTGAATCTGTTTACACTTTTGGCAACAGATGATATATGGGGTCTTCAAGTACGAAAAATTCAATCGATAAATTTGGCTTTTTTCTTTTTTATCTATATAATTGACTTCTTTTTTTTTATGTATTTTACTAAAAAGTTATATATAATTATCACAGATTTGCAGAGAAAAAAATGCTGAATCTCAAGTATGGGAAGCTATAGCACCAGTAAAAGGGTGAGTTTAACAATTATATAACCAATTATTGGCATATTAATAGACACTTGATAATTATTTATTATTTTTGTACTAATTTTCAAATCGAAATATTGGTGAAGATTGATTTTTTAATTAATTAATTAATTATTTCTTTATTTATTTTTTTCGTAGAGCATATATAGTGAATGTCGGCGACATGTTGGAAATGCTCACCAATGGTATTTTCAGGTAACATCATATTGATCAATTGAATTCTAAAGCTTTTAAACATGCTTTTACGACTTAATATAAGGAAAAAAAAATCTATTATTCAATGTTAAAAAGTGATTCGAAGATTAACGATTATTGCAAAGAAAGCTAACATTAACTAAGAAGGAGAGCGGCCCCCACGAACAAGGAACAACAAAATCTTATAGTACTTTAAGAGATTAATACTATGACTTACTCAACGCAGAGTTGAAAATTTTGACTTAAACAAGATATAAATTCTGAATGGACCATTTCATTTATTACTTAAAATGTTTGCTTGAAATATTGAAAATGTTTAAACGTTTTCTGTTTGTTATTGTTTTAATATATCGCTCTCTATCTAATCCAGTTTTCTTCTTCGAATTTGAAATTATGTAGGTCCATATTGCACAGAGTTGTATTTAACCAAGAGAGATACTCCGTAAGACTAATTAAAAAACAAATTCTTTTCTTTTCTTTTTTTAATTTCCTAACTTGCCTTTACTGATTAATTGCCTTATTCCTTGAACAGACTGGAACTTTTATATGCCCAAATCATGATTATATTATTATGTGCCTACCCACTTGCACATCAGAAGAAAATCCTCCAAAGTAAGTAATGAAATCATGATATATATTTTGATTCATTAATATTTGACTAATATGTCTTCTTATTTTAATAATTAATATAAATAAAAAATATAAATACTACTATATTAATTACAAATTAAGATAATAAAATTCTCTTTTAATTTTTTAATTAAAATTATATTAAATTATTAAATAAAAATAATAAGAGTATATATATTTTTTTTTCTATTGACACAACATCAAATTTAAGTTATATATTATATTTATTATTTGTATTTTATTGAAAATTTTTTTCTGTCTAATATTATATAAATGCTCTTAACCTATTTTTTTCTCACAAAATAATTTTTTACATTTTTTTTACTTATGCTTAATATTTTAAAAAATTTAGTATTTTTTCAAAAGTCAATCGGAAGAATGAACAGGAATATTTAAATAAATTATGGTAAATTCACATAAGTATTTATGATAAAAAATAATAAGTTATAATATGTGACTTAAATTTATTATTGTGTCAATAATAGCGATATAAATTTTTAAATATATCTTAAGTAAAATATTATACATATTTTTTTTTTAAAAAAATTATGATCAATACATACTAAGTTATTATAAAAAAAAAAAGTTACAAACTTTTTAGTATACAATTTTACTGTTATTATTTTAATTTAAATAAATTATATTTTTTTATTTTTAAGGAGTATATTACAATACCCCTATTTTAATTATTGTGCTTACTAATATTTTTGCCAGATATCCTACAATCAGAACGGGACAATATATTTACAATCGCTTTAACCAACTGTCTGCTAGTACTGTGGGAAAGAAAGCATAAGGTTGAAATTCGTTATAAAGTTTTTACGTGAGAATAAAATAAATGAAAAATTGGAATTCCCAAGTAATTTACGTTTTATCACTATGATTGTTGCAAAATTTCTTCAAGTAACCTCTTTTCCTTTTTCCAAACTCTAAATGTTATGTTCTCTTTGGCAGGATTTTAATGTATTAAAGAGTTTTTGGTCTTTGAATGTTGTACTATAGGATAAATCTTTCTTTTTTAATTAGTTATTGATTTCTTTTTAATAAATTTTCATCACCCTTGAAAGTTTATTTGAGAAAAGATATTCTTTCACTAATTGTACAAGAAGTAATTCGGCCAAAAAGGACCTGGATATGTTGATAAGACTTGCATACTTGATGATAAATTCTATCAACTCATTGTATTTTTATCATCTAATGTAATCGTTGTTACAATATTATAGATTCTACATAGGCTACAAATCTAAATATGAATAAATAAAGGGCAGAGTTACAGAAATTTATGTCAAAAATTAATTTAATTGATAATTTTATAATTGAAAGTTATGAAATAGATTTTATATTTTGATATCCCCTTAATTTTATATTTTGATATCCCCTTAATTTTAAAAGACAAGTTTATAAATTCATTTGACAAATTTGACTTCTTTAATTTTACTATTTCAAAATTTTAACTCCTAAATTTGTGAGAACATAGAGAGATGTTGGGTATTACACAAAATATAATTCCATACATATAATATGTTATTATCTCCCTAATTTCAAATTAATACAATATACTGAATATAGTACCAATGTAAACCTTATTAAACATACTAAGCGATATGAAAAAAGCCAACATCCAAAATACAATATTTATAAAGTCATGTAGCTAGAAACTGATAGCTCCGTTGGTAGGTTAATTGTCAATTTTAATCAATTATTTAATTAATTACCCACTATTAAAAGATTTCAGTTAATCTAATCAACGCATCACAACTAAAATAATGAAGAGACATGATTTTAAGGTGATTTAGATTTGCCAATCTTACATCTATAAGGTTAGGCCTCGAAAAAAACAATCTACTAAGAAATGAGATGAAACAAACATCAATGAATTTATACAAACTAAAAACTCTCTTTTTGTTGTCATCATTGTGTAAGATCTTCTTACATGGCCTTATTTCAAGAGATCCCTTGCTTCTGATGTCATCAAACTCCCTTTAACAAATACCGCTTCTTCTTCTAAAGAAATTCAAATTACTTTATCAAAGAATACAATCAAATTGTCTTCGCAACATTTAAAAGATTTAAATATTTAAGTTTATTATAATAGAAATTACAAACAAATAATTCTCACTAAATTGTTCTTAATTAAAGCTTAAGAAAAATTGGATATCTTAAAAAAAATAAGAAACAAATATCACACTTATAATAAGCTCTCTTTGGATGAGTTTTTTACATATGGAGGCTTAACAAATTCTAAAAAATATTATTTGTTTTAAAAGAAAGTTTAAACCTAATCTGAAGAGGATTTTTGTTTCCTAATTTTTTAATTAATAAATCTCCAAAATTAGGAAGAATCCTTACCTTTCTAAAAATCCTTCTTTACTTTGAGTTGTAGAATATCAAATTCAAATTTAATTTCTAATTGAACTTTGACAATCAACTAAATATAAAATAACCAGAGAACTAGCATATATGTGCTTTAACTAAAATATGATTATGTAGATTTTTCTATCACAATTTTCGTTAACATATACTTAGCTTGCCATATAATGCCAATAAACATCCTAAAAGAAATAATAGGACGCTGTGAATGGCAGTTGTTGAGGGTAGTGAATTGTTAAACAAAATTCACATTCATTAAGAAAACAATTATAAACAAGTATACAAACTCATGAGCTAACTTTTGTTAAACCAAATTAAGATTGTGTTTTACCCATGATTGATTATATCCACAATTCTTTGTCTTCCTTCCAATAGATTTGTCCTTTCATAGCTACCTTTTGATTGATCTCTGCTAAAGGAAAGAATCTTGAATAAGAAGAATTAAACATAAAAAGATTAAAAGTTGGTTTTGCAATTTTGTTGAGTTGTTCTTGTATCTTGTATCTTTCTTGCTGTATTATCACTGTTGTGCTATCAATATTGCAGTTATTCACCTAATATTTTGATATAGCTAAAGCAAATTGACTTTATAAAAGCCCAAGTGTAGCCAAAAGATCTGGTGCCCAATTGAACCAAATCCTGATCACCTTAAACTAAATAATAAAAATGTAACAACCGAGCTTAAAACTATATAGATATTGTTCATTCTAAACACACAACTCATCAAGGTGTTGGGTTAGGCTTCACTCCTATTTGTAAAAGTCTAATTTTAAAACCCACATAATTAATAGAATTTTAGGTTTGTTTTATAACTATATGAGGTCTTTGTGTGTGAAAAAGGAGTGCAAGACATGAGAGAAAAGACAGCGTTTTTCATAACAGTTCAGTCCTGTGTAGTTTTCATTAATTTGACAATCGAGTGGCGAATTAAACTTTGTTTTTGCTCAAATTTTACGTGAAAATTTTACACCCATAGTTCTTGATTTTGAATAGTGTAATTGACCATCAGAGCTCTCTAGCATGTTCAAAATTTATGTTTTATAATAGCTCTGATTTTCAGAATATTTCCAGTCTTATGTTCATCTATTTGTGTATTTGGTGAAATATTTCCTTGACTCTCACTTTCTGATTAAGTCCTTATTTGCTTCTAAAACTGTAATCTTGTGAGAAGATTCTTGTACTTCTTTTTTGGTGATAGTAAAAATTCTTTTCGATCGTGATTTTTCACTCTTCCTCACAATGAGGGGGAGGTTTTTCCACGTATATTTAATGTCTCTTATGATTTTTTAATTTGATTATTCTTGCTATTTTTATTGTTTTTGATTATTTGATTATTTCATCTTAATTCAAGTAAAATGGGAAGAATTAAATTTATACTAATTTCTCTTATTTCTTCCTAATACCCTGCTCTCTGCAATAAGTATCAAATGGACCTAAATATTCACCACCATTATTTATTCAAATACATTTTGTAATCTAAAATGTGTCTATATGAGTTCAATTTTAGGCCCAACCTATGATATTTGGTATCAAAGTGGACTTGTGACTTGATGTGTGGATATTATTGTAAGAATTTTTATGTTATATGGTCCCAATTGTAATGATAAAAGTTATGTTAACTAAAATAAATTAATAAGGGTTAGTGGTAGAGTTTATTAAGGTTTTCTTTTAATGTAGCACTTCCTTATTTTAAGGATAATAGAAGAAAATTTTAACAGCCACTTTCTCATTTTCTAGTTAATAGAAAACACTTAATTAAATTCACTTCAGTGATGTATAGAAGTGGGGAGGAGAAAAATTGTTTGAAGTTATAAAAATTTTATTACAGAAGAGGTCTCTAGCCTAACCTAAACAAGGTTGCAATCTTATATATCTCAAGTAATTATCATTACAAGGAGGCTTTAAGGAGGAATATATTAGAAGACACCTTGGTGTGATTTTGAGTGTTTAATAATAGTTGATCAATTATATTTGAAAGTACAATTTCTATATTTTATTTTGCTTTCAATTATATGATAAGTGTTATTGTATTGGTCACGTCGATAGTATACAAGGTTCAAAAGGAAGAGAAATTATCATATCCTGTATCACCTGTGAGAGTGTGAGTGAGACTGAGTTACGTTATAAGTTTTGGGTTTCATTGATTGAGTAAAAGTATTTTGGATTACAAAACTTGAAAATAGATTCGTAACAAATTGTATGCCCAAAGAGAATAATATCTACTTGATTTTTTACCTAAGCTATTACAATGTGATAAAGGGTTGGCAATATTTTGATTTTAAATTTTTATGTTTGCATCTATAAAAATATAATTTATTTATATATATAAATAATTTTTTAAAATAATTAAAAGATTAAATTATTTTTATAATATTGAATCTTGAAATTATTAGTATTATGTTATTTATAATAAATAGGACATTTAGGTAATTTTAGAGAATAGGGATTTATTTGACACCAAATATTATAAAAAAAAATCAAATATTTCTTTGTAAAAAGCAGAAATAATCAGTACAAGGTGCCAATTATTGAGCCGTGTAAAAGCAAACTTTTCCCTTGTCGAGTCAAACGAACGTTACTTCGGAAAATTCAAAAGTTCTGGATGAATCGGGATTTCATAAAAGTCGTATATATTCTTCCACTAGGTGCCTTTCGGTCTTTTTATGATCAGTCAGTTAAATGCTGCAATAAAAAATAAAACAAACAAGGAAAATGTTTGGAAGGCCTCGGATTTTATTTAAATTTAATATATAATATTATTTTGGTGATAAGTGTTAAAACTGAAGGCTGTTTTCTTGTCAACAATTAATGGAAGTATATTTCTTCCAAATTTTGGTGTAAATTTTTGGACGTGATAAAACTAAATCTGTTCAGAAATTCTGATGTGTCGTAAATTTATAATTTAATATTAAAAAAAATTGCATATATAATGTATACTATTAAAAATAATAAAAAAATTTTTATTTAATTTTTTAATAAGACTGAACTCATGAGTTTGTCTACGTTATAATGACTATAATTTTATAATTATTAAATTTTTTATTTTATCTTTTTTTATATATATCTTTAGTTTTCATTAGATATTTTAGCTATGTGTTATATTTTTATTCTTTTAAATTTATAGTCTGAAACTTCAAAACAAAAAAAAAAAATGGCGACTCCAAGATTTTAATAGTGACAAAATTGTAATACTTTAGATGTAACATGATGTGACCCAAGGGGATTAAGCTTTTTGAGATTATTTCTTTTTTTTTTTTTAAAGCCTTTTCAAATGGGAAAAGTCAATTTTATTTACCTATTTTTTTACTTTTAAGTTGGAATATAAAACTATAAAATCAAATTTAACCTAATATCATATTAAAAATAAGATTTAAAATGATATTTAACTTTTGTTTGATATTGTTGACTTCTAATAATATTTAATATTTTAAAACTTTTTTAATAGCAACCGTACCATATCGCTTTGTACTCAGCAATTAATTGATTTTTAAAAGTTGTCTTTAGTTGGCCGGAGATTCGCTTTTGGGTCAGATTTGCACGAAAATAATTGCTTAATAGCTTATAGCATCTCGTTGTTGAAGATTATTCTTTTATTATATTAAAGTGTTTGTTTGTTGTCTTCTCTTAGGAGAGGCAAATGATCGTATCTACTTTTTAATTTACTAATAATTTGAATGAATATAAATTCTATTTTACACCTTGTGGCAAGAATAAAAATAACTCATATATTACTCTAAAAGGATTATTGTTATTATTATCAAAATACATCAACTACATATTATTATTATTACCTTGACTGTTTTCCACCATTATTGAGCTAGAAATCAACATCCTAGAAATTACAAAAATCGTTATTAATTAATTAATAGTTTTATGTTAGAGGTGTATTTATTCTTTCATCAACAAACCATAAATGAAATATAAGAACACCCAATTTGTGAACTTCCGAACCAAATTCCATTAATTGATGTTCTTGTTCTGAAGTAGAGGCGATTCAATGTTTTCTGCACTTTTTTCCCCTTTCAGTCATTTCATTTGCATAGATTTCAACAACTATTTTGTCAAGAAATTTTTACGGCCTTCACTTTTGCACTTTTCACTTTTTTTTTTTCAATTTTTTTAAAAGTAGAATAATCTATTAATAATAAGAGAAGAAAGGAGTACAAGAACAGTCCAAAGACTAATGGAACAAATAAGAATACTGACTAAAAATTGCCAAAAGCAATGGCAAGAAACTACGTTGAAAAGAAACGACAGTCAGCTGCATTTTGCACTCTCCACATTGCTGAAACCAAAATTCATTAATTATATGTTACAAAAAAAGGAGGATAAATATGCATATTGCAAGAAGAAGAACCCTTTTTTTTTTTATCTTGTTTTATTTAGCATATATACGAGCTGAGTATTAAATATTGGTATGTTTAGCTTTTATAATCATTCAAAAGATCAAGAAGATAGTTATAAGATACGACAGTCGTAATTTAGATTGAGATATTATAATTGGGTCTAATTCCTATTACTTCATTTTTCGAGAACACCTATTTGAATTATTCTAATTAGATATCTTGCATGCTCTCGGTGTCTGCTCCTCTCTCTCTTGGAGGGCTGTAAATTTCGCATTTTCAATTCGGAGCTTCGGTTCTATAATTCTTTCTTTGAATTTTCCTTTTCTCTTTCAACGATAATCCAAGAAATTTCTTTCAAGAGTCCGTTTAAATGAAAGTAAGAAAGCCTACTTTTGCTTCTTTATTTACTTCTTCAAATGATTTAGTTCAATTTTCGGATGAGCTTCTATTGCCTATTAAAAGTGGGGAGACCACTGTTGTACGCATTGATCCAGAACTACACAAATTAACAGTACATTCTTGTAAAACAAACCTTATTGAAAGAATCATGCTTAAACCGAGATCAAAGCCGATGAACCTTGAGGAAATCCTTTCTTATCTACAAAATATTTGGCAACCAATATCTTTATAGCTACTAACTCCTCTAGCTCGAGGTTTTTGTGATATACATTTTGATGATGAAAATGATATGCAGAGAGTATGGGGTGGTAGGACATGTTCCTTACCCCAAGGCTTGTTTAAGCTATGCTAATGGAAGCCCAACTTCAACCCTGATGAGCCTACCATCCAATCTCATACATAAGTACGTGGATTAGGATTTACGGTCTTAGCTTAAAATATTGGCATCACAAGATTTTGTTGACTATTTCTCGAGGCATGGGAATACATTTACAAATTCATGAAGCGTACACGAAAAAAGAAATTTGGATATTATGCGAGGGTATTAGTCAAAGTTCATTTATTGAGTTTATTACTTGATCGCCTAATTGTGGAACTTCCAAAATTATGGTTTTGCAATTGAGGTACATTATGAGGATCTTCCTTCCAAAAGATCTCCTCATCATCGATTTGGGCATAAAGCTTAAATCTGCCGCTTTTCAAGCAGCAAAGATAAAAAGGTGGATGCTGGAAAATCAGCCTAATCAACAGCAAGCCTTGGCAGCTTTTGTCGATCTTAAAGTCACTTAAACCCAGATTTTGATAATTACAAATTATACCGTCCAATCTGAGAAGTAGGAACAACAATCAATTTTAAATGAAGTTTCAAGACACAAATGTGATTTTTACTACTTTTAGTGTTTTATTTTTTTTATCATATACTTGTGAGCTCAAAATATTTTTAAAAATATATGTTTTTAAGGTTTTGAAAATTAACCAACTTCCAAGATTTTGAAATCTTGAAATTAAGCTAAAATAAAAAATTTTTAAACTTATAGATAGTGCCCATGAACATTACCCTTAGTCAACCAAATATACTAACTTGGTCAATCGAACTGGAGACAAAAAGCCGCTTAGGTTTGGTCAACCAAATCGAACTACTTGGTTGACCATAGTGATCCCTCCGATTGACCAACATTCACAAAATTTAAGTTTTTGTAATCAACGGCTAGTAGCGTCTATTTTTGTATATATTTTATATTAGAGACTTTATGCCTGGTTTAATTCTTCTTGAAACATATCTTTGAGCAATATTAAGTGATTTCAACAAAAAATTACACACTCTTGAGCTAAAAATTATCATACATCAATTTAGGAATCTTCAAGAGCACTCAATTTTTATATCTATTTTTAAGGAAATCAAATTTGTAAGTTGTTCGTTCATTGTTATCTTTATTTTTCATTATAAAAAAGTGAAGAAGTGAGTTTTTCACTTGGTTGAGTGAATTTGTAAGTGATTGGGATATACTAAGCTTGTAAAGGTTGTAGGATATCTGAAATCTTAGTTTGTAATTATTAAGTCTTGAAATATATTTAATGAATATTTCTAGTAGCACTAAGAGGAGTGGATATAGGCTGGATTGTTGCCGAACCACTATAAATTTTGTATTTATTATTCTATTCCTTATTTATATTTTTGTTAGAATTGAAATTGTGTTTTGTTGAAATTAAAACCAAATTGATTAGGAATTATAATGAAAAACTTAATTCACCCCCTTTTTGGGTTGCTTATTGACATTTTAGGTCCTCAATTGGTGGTGGATTTGACCAAGTTTACTACTAATTCCAACTTATGGGAAGTTTCTACGAAAATCCCAAGGTGTGGATTTGACCAAGCAACCTTGATTCCAAATCGGTTTCTTCTGATATAGAAAATATTGAAAACTTAAAGGCACCAAAAGAACATAATGATAATAAGGATTTTCAAAGGGTAGTGCATAAATCTCGATGAAAAAAGGAATCACTATCGACCCCCATAATAAGCAAAAATCTCCTTGATTGTTTCTTTATTTTCAAGTCATGTTTTGTATCTTTATTCTTATTATTCACCTTCAAGCTGCTCTTTGTTCTCCCTCTTAATCTCTTCAATAAAATTATTTTTACTTTGCTTAAAAAAAGAAAAGAAAGTGTTAAAAAACTTAAACAATTGATACACACATATTAAAATAACTTAATAAATAATTTCTATTTTGAATATTCACTTCATTTTTATTTAATTCTAATTTAATTTTTCGAATTTATTAGAATATAACCAACCTAAATATTTTTATTTGGTTTGGATTGATTATAGATTTATAGTCCAATCCTAACCGAATTGCATCCACTCTTAATCTTAAATTGAACGTAATATAATATTTATTTTTATTATAATCATCTAAATATGAAATGACATGAGTTGATAATATTTTTCTTAATAAAAACAATAATTCTTATTAATGGAAAAGAGTTAAAGAAATTATAAGAGCAGCCCATAGGCAAAACAAAACCAAAAGAAATTACAAAAATCTAAAATTGGGAACCCTTAAAGCAATTAGATGAAGATTCCCTAATATATTAGTGAGTGGTGATGTCCACAAAAAAAGTACAGAAAGCATAAATCTAAATTAGCTAATGCATCCTCCTCTACCTTGTTTCCTTTTTAAAAGACATGTGAAATGCTCAATTTTATACGTTTAATTAAATACAAACAATTTGCCACCTCTTGAGAAGATTCTAAGGAGGGAAAAAAGAGTTACTTTTAAAACAATGCACCAAAGAAAGAGAGTCACTTTCAAACAAAATTTTGTAATAACATATTGACCAAGCTTTTTCTATAGCAAGAATTATAGCCATGGCTTTAGCATAGAAGGAGGCTTGTATACCTAAACTAGTAGCAAATCCACCTAAGAAAACAACATTCCTAACTATGAAGACACCACTGCATGCAGTTGGGCCAGGATTTTGCTTAGATAAACCATTAGTATTAACCTTAACCCAACCTATAGACGGGAAGACCAGTAAATTAGGATGATCTTCGGAGCCTTACCATAAATTGGTGAAATACCCAACCGAGAGAAAGTAATTAAATCATTAAAATGAGCAACATGTCATGGCAGTGCTTGCATAAGATTTGTAAAAAGGATAAACCCAAAGCTTTATCCTCTTTTATGTCTAATCTAGCATTTAGGAATCTCACCAAATTACGAGATCTCCAAATGAGGTGAACGACACATGCACAAACAACAATCCGCGTAATCTTCGATTGGGGTGGTAACCATCTAATCACAAGTTCCCACCAAATTGTTTCCCAGTTAGAAGTATTTGGAATTGATATATTAAAAATTCCTGCAATCCATAGCGGTAGATTCCTAGCGAAAGAACAAGAGAAGAAAAAATGTTGTGTAGACTTACTGCAATTGAAAGATGTGTATAGAAGACAAACTGACATTATAGTAATGCCTCGTCGACGAAGAGATTCATTCATGGAAATTTATCATGAAAAATTTGCCATAATAGAAAGGAAAATTTAGGCGGGATATATTGTCTCCAAATCAACATGCTCAAAGGAGTAACTGCATATGAAGGGCGGCAGTAGTCATAGCTGTCCTTAAGAGTAAGAAATTCATTTCTTGGGTTTATCCAAATTAAGCGGTCAGGAATAGGGAATCTTGTAAGAGTAACATTCTTGGTCTCTTGCGAAACATTTAGAAAATTATTTTCAAAATCGTTCAAGAGAGTCCAAGAAGAATTACGGATAAAATTGTTTATTATAGAGTTTGTAGTCATTGAAAAATCAGATTCAGATATATTGACTTCTACAGCCTCAACCCAACGAGAATCAAGCCATCGATTGTGCGAGAAAGACACTGATCTTCCATCCCCAAATATCCATCTAGTTCCATCCTTAAGGTAAGAGAGCATTTCTTAATTCCAGTCCAAATAGAGGATGTGGCATATCTTTTAAAAGACGAGTAAGTTGTAAGCTGAAATCTATCACGAAGGAAGATATGCCAAGTAGAAGAACCTGTCATAACTTTCCATGCAAGTAAGAGAATAAAAGCCTTCTGAAGTCTCTTAAGCTAAGACCTCCGTTCGCTTTTGGAGCACACATTAGTTTCCAAGATACTGTGATAGGTTTGCAAACCAACGAGTTTCCGGACCAAAATAAAATTTCTGCGCCATTTGTTTAGAATTAAAAGCATACTAGCCAGCCACTTGTAGATAGAGAAGCTGTAAAGAAGCAAAGAATGAATAACTTTTGCACCAGTTGGACTTTTCCTACCACTGAGAGAAGTTTAACTTGCCAACCTTTAAGTGAGCTTTAACTTTATCAAGCATAGGCAGGAAGTAACTTTTTTTTCGGTTTACCTTTGAAGATGGGGTCTGCAAGGTAGTTGAAAAGAATACGACCCAAATAGAAGCTACTCTTCTTATTGCTAATCCTTTGACCAGAAGGTTTCTCATATACATCCAAGAATTTTTCTTATTCTTTAGTGATTTGGAATCGCTTCTACATAAAATAATGATGTCATCAGTATAAAGGACATTTGAAGGTGAACAACCACGTGGAGATGCGATCTGTTTGACTAAGCCTCTTGAAATAAGAGAGTATAATGTTTGCTAATATGATCAATACCAATTTTATATTAATTGCGTGTCAAACATGTAGTGCTATAAATTATGCAATAATTATAAAAGTCATTTTGAGAAAATTAATAGGAAGCTAATAAAATGAGTATACTACTATTATTGAAGGATGTTAATTTGAGTGGTTTGAAACACGTTTTACATTCCAGTACATTTTAAATTTAAATAATAGTAGGAGTTAAGAAATTAATATTCATACATAATATAAAAAATTACATTAGAACATACTCAAATTGCATAATTAATTGATAAAAGCAACTGCTAGAAAATGAAATTATTTTATTTATTTATTGATTTGTTGACAAAGTAACCTCGTCATCAGAGCGAGAGGGAGAGGAAGTTTATTAAGAAACAAAAACGAAATTAAAAAAGTGTCGTGTTCGACAAGAACTTAAAAAGTAAAGCAACAGCAGCAACAGAGCCAAGAAATCAATCGTATTTATTCTAAGCGAGATCAAGAGCAGCAAGCTACGACGATGTGATTTTGGCACCACAATCAAGCTTCGATCCTGTTAAGCAGTCCACGCCAGTATAACGAGAGTTCACAAAGTATCTCAATGTGATTGGAGACTGACCCACAAATAAAAGAAGTAAAAGTAAGGACCAAGTTTAATATTCAATATGCATAAATATATATGTTACTACAAAGCCAAAAGTAATGTGTAACCCATATATCTATATTCTTTATTTTCTTCCTAATTAGTTTAAAATTAAACTATTTTGCAACTTGAATATTATTATTGTTATTAATAATATCTGAGCTAGCAAATCAAGCGTGACATTATCTTGATTTGTTAGGTTAATTAATATTATATATATTATACTTAATAGTTCCTTAATTTTGCTATGAATTCTTTCCATATTTAATGTACGTAATTACCATATTTTGAATTTATTAATGTATATTCTATTTACATTTTTGTCACTCTTGTTCCTGCAAAAGGCTAGTCTTGTCCTCTATTATTCACTCTCAAATACAGGAACACATTGTTTCACAAATATTTACTTCCTAAACAATTTATAATACATTTCAATGAAATAAGAATTTTTAAAAATATTCAAATAATAAAATAACAGCTTAAAGAAGTTATTGGCTCTCAAAAACATTTTTTCTTTATAGAAAATCGTATTAATCAAACTGCTACTGTGACAAATATACAGTAGGCGGATGACTTACTTGGGAGGATTTTCTTTCGACTTGTGAGCGGGTAAGGGCTCAATAACAGAATCATCACACGGAACTAAGAAAACTTCGATCTGTTTGAGGCCAAAAGTAATATTACAATAAGTGAAATTTAAAGCTACTTTGATCCATATAATTGACACATAGCTCGGTATGATGTTCATACTCAACAATTAAATGTAATAGACAATAATCATAATGACGACCACGATAAAAATAATAATAAATAAATCAATAAAATGGGAAAGAATTGTGAGTTTTAATCAATCTTACAGAGCATCCATCTCCTTGATATCCGGCTTTATGAGAGATGCACCTAGCATCGAATTAATTCAAAGATGAGAACCCAGTGTACAACATATAATGTTCAACAATAATTTAAAATTAATTAAAAACTAACAGATATGTAACAGCATCAAATGTGTATAAAGCTTTTCAGAAATCTAGAATTCAACCAAGCAGAATCTTATACCTGAAAGTATCATTGCTGAGCCTTTGCAGCAAGTTTCCAACATTCACTATCAATGCTCTACAAAATAATTTAGTTTAAGAATAAATGTCAACAATCTCTGTCAATAATAGCGTACTTTTAGTTGAATTTGTTTATTCTTAACCATGGGCACAGTAAGAAAGTTTATTATTTGAATGTCGATGCGTACTTTCTTAAGTGTGTACAGTGAGTGAGTTAATCTTCGGTATACACTTTGAGTCTAATAAAATGACAGCCATGTGTCCAGTTTAAAAATTTTAAATTTTTATGCACAGACGGCAATGACTTATTAGAGGTAACTAAGAAGAAGACTTTATCACAGTTTACTCACCTTTTATTTGCTGGGACGTATTCCCACGTTTGAGGTTTAGCATCATCGTCCCTACATATCTGTAGTAATTATATCTAAACATTTCAATAAAATGCATAAAAAAACAGTACTGCTATAAATAAAGAATTAATATACGTGCATTGATTGACTGTTCATACATCAAGTCCCGAGATACCATCTGTTGCCACGAGTGTAAATAGACCAACATCGGTATGACCCACAGCTCCAATATCTAGCATTGTGGGATCATTTTTGGGTTCTAAATATAAAATTAAGAATACAAAAATTTATTAGGAGAACGTTTGGTAAGATAAGTTGTATGAATTCTACAGAACAATACTAAAACTCCAAAATGAATCTCTGTGATCTTAATTAGATTTAACCTCCGTAATGTAAAACACTGCATAGGCATCGAGTAGTCTCGCCGAGAATTTTGGGTTGATTAAGGTAATCAATGTCGAGACCAAGAGCAAGGGCTATTAATCTCGCAACTACTTTTGCTACATTGCTGAAAAATAATTTCAAAAAAAGAAAAGTAAAATTGTGATATTCCAAAAAAAAGAAGTAAAATTGTGAGAAAATTTTCTTAATATTCTATATTAATAAATTTTTTACCACAGAAGTATAGTGCATAAGAACTTACAATGCGTCCCGTTTATATCGTTCCATAGCCTCTTTCCATCCTGGCAAAATATCTAAGCAATACCCAACAAAAGTATTTAAAGGGTGCTGAGATTTAATAAATTGATATTAATTTCGAAACTCAATACATATTTGTTATGGAAATTTTGTTGCCGTGTGTTAGCTTCTTTAAATTACAGTAAATGAAATATTTTCTTTGGGCTGTGAATAGATATATGTGTGTGTATTAAAAAGTCTACTTCATTACCAGTGGGAGGCCAAATATTTGTAGGATCATCTCCAAGTTCTCGAACGCCTATAGTATAAGTTTCTATGTAATCTTCAACAATTAAAAAGAAAAAAAAAAGATTAGAAGTTGCACCAAGAAAAAGATATGATTTATGCATCTGTAAAAGAGTCCAGTAAATTGACATAAAAAAGTAAAATAAAATATAATGCGTACAATAACTCATTCCCACTGGTGGTTGGTAGCCTCGTTGATGTTCGTTAAAGAGAAGTTTCATTCTCTCACTCTCTGGTATTTCGAAAAACTTGCTGCTTTTAGCGAAAGCCTCATCCATGACTTCGTTGCTTATTCCATGATTTATTATGTAAAACATCCCATTCTCCGAGCATGCCTGAACAAGAGGAAAAACTGGTTTATCGTTAATGCTAATCCAATATAAAGAGATTTTGTTTTTGAATGAACCTTGAGAAAAATAAATCAATGTTATGAGTTTTTGTACTGTGGAAAAAGGATTTAAAATTTTAATTTATTATGTTGGGGTTCAGGTTTACCTGTTTGATCAAAGCAGCAGATCGATGGATGTCGGGATCGGAGAGATCGATGCAGTGAAGGTTGCATACTTTAGCTTCGGTACCATTTGTATTCAAATGATCTGTCATGTTTGATGTATCTTTAACTTTAAGCACCTTAAGGCTTCTAGTTTCTTAAGGCTGTGAACAGACACGCCACAGAGGACTACCTTTTTATAGTAGCTACGTGAAAGCAACAGTTAACTACTTACATAATTAAATTGCACACTAATTTATTAAAAAAATGTGAAAGTCGAAGTTATTACACAATATACATACACAACAGTTAGATTCTTTATTTTGTGTCTATATATATAGTTTGATACTAACAACTGATTATTTTATCCTTAATTTATAGCCATAAACAACTAGTTTGTCACCTTTATCACTGGAGAATATTCAACTAATTAAAAATTTAGAAGAATATTGTGAGCTATTATGTGATTTGATTTTTTAAATTAATTTATATGCCTTGTTTTGTGAAAATTAATTTGCATTCAATCAACTAATGACAACTTTTAAAAATAAATTAACAAATAGTCAACTAAAGACAGCTTTCAAATTACACAATCATCAAAACAACATATATTAGTTCTCAGATTTGAAACATTAGCAAATCTTATCCAATAAACTAATCATACAATCGTTGTTCATTTGGATGCTAACTCCGTCAACTATAATATAAACATTTTACTAGCATGAGTAGTGTGTGTGTGTGTGTATTAAAAGGGATGCAAATATATTAAAGGAAAATAACAGGGAGACACACATAGGAGGGACATAGCGACTTTTACTATGGGTAAAAGCATAAAGTTAGACATGAATAGAAATAAAACCTCAACAAATTAGGGATAACAATGGATAAGATATAGTACGGATATCTCAATATCTATATCCGCATCCTACAAAAAATTTCACATACATATTCTATTCATATCTTCTATGCATATTTTATTTAATATCCATATTCTCTTAAATGAATATTTGTCGATATTCATGTCTTAACAGGATAAATCCATATCCTAATAAAAATAATAAAAATTGTAAAAAAAATTAATTTGTAATTTTAAATTTTAATCTTTTAAAATTAATATACCATAGTAATAAATTAAATTAAAATAAAAATAATCTAATCTAAATGTCTCCTAATAATATACTAATAAATTAATTAAATTGGTGGTTTATTAATTATTATATTCATTTTTCTCTTTTGATGAATATTAGAATATATATATATATATATATATGAAAATCATTGCAACATATTCTAATTCTAAAGTATTATATATTCCTAACAATATATTATAAAATCAATTAAATTAATAAGCATATTATAAAGAAAATCATACTAACAAATTACAAAGAACATCATATTACAAAGAGAAATATTTAGGGTTGTTTATAATTGACATTTTATATTAGGTCTAAAATGATGTTGTTTTAATAACTTAATTAAAAAAAAAAGCAGCAGTAAATCAGATATGTTATGCGAATATCCTCAAAATATTTCAAAATTTATGTATGCTATATATATCTTATAGGAATATTACATCCTATTACCATATCTTATCCATATCATATATTATAATATCTATATTCTATTCATAAAGATAGGATATGGATGGATATCTATAAAAACAGTATCTATTACCATCTTTAAACAGAATTTATAACTAGAAAACCATTAGTGTTGCGAGAAAGCGAAGGGCAAATCTCACAAGGAGTGACATCCCAACAATGCAGAGAACTGTGTTGAAGTGCCCCAAATTTGCTAAGATATCCGCCACAATGTTGGTTTCACTAAAGGTGTGTGAGCAATGAAAGTTCATGACGAAGTGAGTTCACGACAACTTAACCAATGATTACAAAGACTCAGAGCGAAGAGTCGTTGTGGAAGAGACGAATAACCAACGGTGAATCACATTCAAGTTAGAGATTTTACCAACCCCTAAAATGAGCAAGTTCAAACACAAGAATGGCAACCACTAACTCAGAGTAGAATGGCGTGTTGTGACCTGGAGAAAGCCCAAAACCGCCAGAAAAAAACCACTAGAATTATATTTCAGAAAGTTCCCCACAAGCAGCAGCACCCCGATTACCTTTAGCTAACCCGTAAAAATCAGCCTTAACCCAACCAATAAGAGGAGGCTACCAGGTAAGAATGTGAACCTTAAAGGCCAGACCAAGGGAGCAAGTAATAACTATATCCTAATAAAGAATCTCCCGATCTTTACCATAATGAACGTAGTCCGGAAAGAAAAGAGGCCGAAAAAAGGATATGTGCCAGCATGTCAACTTGAAGTATTTTAGGCCTAAGACAGACCCAAGAATCAAAGTCCATAAAAAGTTAAGAAAAAAGGGAGAAGAACAAAAAAAATTTACAAAAGGTGGATTTCATCTTCTTTAGTAGTCATGGAGCAGAAAGAAAAAGGGAAATTGCATGAAGGCTTAGGGTTTTGGGGTAAAAAAAAAAGATTGCAAATGGGTGTTACAAATTTAGCGCCTAATTAGTTAGAATTTGTATTTCCTCCCAAAATCAATTTTATTGCTTTTATTGAAGAAATTGAAGAGTGGGATATTGAAGTCAGAGAGGGAAAGGTGTGATTTTTCGCCCAAAAGGAGATCTTACACATATTATTAGTGTTTCTCCTAATGTTTGTGTCATTTGAGTTGTATGATAATGGCAACAAAAAGAAATCTTGAATGTCATGCATTCGGCTTCTTTTAATTAATTTTCAAAAAAGAATTGTTTGGTAAGCAAAAGACTAAAATAGTGGCTTTTATGATTTATTTTAAGGTAACAAAGTATTTGACGTAGAGCTTAGAAGGGAGACACACGTAGCCTTCACCATTTTTGTGAGCCAATACGTTGATGGCTCAAAATCGATGTAGTATATTGATTCTCTTTTCTCCTTTCTTTTTTTCTATTGTCTTAATTAAATTATTTATAACATTTGGTTTATTAGTATTACGAGATGAAAATTTTATATTTTTCCATTTTCCCTTGCAAAGCAAATTACAACTTTAAAAATCTTGCATCTTACCCTTTGTTGACGCTAAAAACTTGAAAACAATATATTTTGGCCCTTGTCTGTTGTGCTCGAGTAAGTCTAGATGTTTTAGTGTTTGAAAATCAAGGCCCGCTCAAAAATCATGGTCAAAGTCTTGAAAAAACTTGGCAATAGATGAACTTGGAGCACCTGAAAACTTGCCATTTTTAAAAGCAAATTTTTTTGTCTAGGAGAGGCTATTTTCGTTCGAATTTGAAACCTTAAGCTAGTTTGATAAAAAATATATGAAGGAGGTTAGTTTGATAAATTGATACAAAAATGTGACCATTTTAAAAAATTTCCCAAAAATCACTTTGTAGCAGTAGCTTCATCGGTAGTGCATTTCAACTAAATTTTTAGAACACAAAATATAATTTTTCTTTTTTCAGAAGCAAGCCAAAGAGGCAAAATTTATTGAAGAGAAAGGAGGAGGACACAAAGCAATCAAGGAGGGACATAATAATCCTTACCCTTTAATAAAACCATACAACAAGTTGAGGAAGAAAAAAGCTGACTAAGAAAAACGACAATAAGAAGAAACACAGAATATAATAAATACAAACTAATATCACCAAATGGATAAAGTACAAAATTAAAAATAAAATAACTGAAAAGAGCCTACTTTAAAAATATTATGTTTCTCGAAACTACTTACAAATTCTAGGTAACTTGAAATTGAGATATATATATAACTACTATTGAAGGATAATAAGGCATTTAACACTGAGAAATAAATAAAACAAATGTTTAAAAGCAGCAATAAATAAACAAATAAATAAATAAAAAATACACTTATATAGAACATACTCTTGTTACAGGGATAGAGTTAAAAATGAATAATTGGGAGGGTCAAAATATTTAAAAGGTAAAACTAATTAACTATCATTTTAAAAACAGTTAATAATTAAAGAGGGTAAATAGATAATTTTATGAAATTGTAAGAGTTAAATTATATATAAAGCTAAAAAAGATATAAAAAATTGTGGTGCCTAGGGGGCTAGGGCCCGTTCAGCCCCTGCTGAGGTTCTGCCTGTCTTATTGCTTGATTATGATATATTGATAGGAATGATTTAAAAACAACTAATATAATAAAAAAGAAATTTAATCATACATAATATAAAAAGAATCTTATTCTTATTTGTTTTATTTTATTTGTTTTGACAAAGCAACCTCATCATCAGAGCGTGAGGAATTTTATTATACAATAAACAAAAACGAAATCAACAAAGAGCAACAGCAGCATCAGAGCCAGGAAATCGAATTTGTTCTAAGCGAGACCACGATCAACAAGTTTTGAGGATATGATGTTTGCATTTTCGATGCTATTAAGCGGTTCACCGGTGGCAACTTCCATAAAACGAGAGTTCACGAAGTCTCTGAATGTGATTGGAGAGTACCTGATCCAAATAAGGGAAGTAAGTACCAAGTTTGCTAATATTCAATATAAATGCATACATATATTGCTACAAAGCTAAAAGTAATATGTAATCCACATATGTATATTTTTTGTTTATTTTCTTCGTAATTATTTCAAAATTATTTTCCAACTAGAATATTTTTATTAACAATAATAAGTTTTGAGCTATCAAATCAAGCTTGATATTGTCTTGATATTGTCTTGATATTGTTTAATACATTCTGAATTTTGTTATGATTTCTTTCCTTATTTAGTGTATATAATTAGCATATTTTAAATTTATTAGTTTATATTCTATTTATATTTTTGTGGCTCTTGGAAGCCTGCATAAAGTCTAATCTTGTACTCTATTATTCGTTCTAAAATATAAAACATGTTGTTTAACAAATATTTACTTCTAAACAAAGTAAAAATAAATTTTAAAAGAAAAGAATTTTCAAAATTAATATTTTTTTTCTTCAAATAATTAAATAACTGAAAGAAGTTATTGGCTTCCTAAAACCTTTTTCTTTAATAAAACCATATTAATCAAACTCTTATTGTGACAAATATAAAATGTTGGCACAGATAACTTACATGGAAGGATTTTCTTTTGACTTGTGACCCGGCAAGCACTCAATAACACAATCATAAGCCGGAATTAAGAAAACTCCGATCTGTTGAGGTAAAACGCAATACTTTCTTAAGTAAAATTTAAAGCAACTTTGAGTCTTATAATTGAACCATTATTGAATAGCATGATCATTATAAACAATTAAAGAATTGTGAGTTTTAATTAGTCTTACAGAGTATCTGTCTTCACGATGTACGACTCTATGAAATATGGACCTAGAATCAAATCAATTTAAAGATGAGAATACATTGTATAACGTATAATATTCTACAATAATTTAAAATTAAATAAAATTACAAACACATAACCGCATATGAAACATGTATAATGCTTTCAGAAATCTAGACTTCAACTAAGTAGAATCTCATACCTGAAAGTATCATTGCTAAGCCTTTGCAGCATGTCTCCAACATTCACTATAAATGCTCTACAAAATAATTTAGTTTGAGAATGAATGTCAGCAACCTCAATGAATAACATCGTAGTTTTAGTTGAATTTGTTATTCTTAACCATTTGCATGTCGATACAACTTCGTAATACAGTGAGAAAGTTTATCAATTGCATGTTGATGTATACATCGCTAGTGTGTACAGTGAGTGAGTGAATCTTCGGTACACACTCCCAGTCTAATAAGATTATAGCATGCTTTACTCACCTTTTCTTCGGTAGGATGCATTCCCAAACTTGAGGTGTGGAATACTTGTCCCTGCATACCTGCATATATAATAAATGCATAAAAGTAGTACTTCCATGAATAAAGAATATACGTCCAGCTTATTAATTGATTGACTGTTTCATACTTCAAGTCCCACGATATCATCTGTTGCCACGAGTGTAAGTAGACCAGCGTCAGTATGACCCACAGCTCCAAGTTTTTCCTTTGTGGAATCACTTTCTTGATCTAAATATGAAATTAAAAGAAAAAAAAATTTATTTGGAGAAAATTTGGAACACTAGTTGTATGAATTCTACAGAACAATAAAATCATGAATATCTGTGATCTTTAGATTTAACCTCCATAATGTAAAATAGTGCATATGCTTGCAGTATCCTTGCCGAGCATTTTCTGTTGATTAAAGTAATCAATGTCGAGATCTAGAGCAAGGGCTACTAATCTCGCAAGAGTTTTTCCAACATTGCTGAAAAATGATTAAAAAAAAAAAAAGAAATTTGTGAGAAAAATTTCTTAATATTCTATACTTAATAAAGTTTTACAAACGGAAGAACATTACATATGAACTTACAATGTCTCACGTTGGTATCTTTGCATAGCCTCTTTCCATCCTGGCAAAATATCTAAACAATATCCAACAAAGGTATTTAAAAGGTGGTGAGATTTAACAAATTGATATTAATTTCAAAACTTAAATGCATATTTGTTACGACAATTTTGTTGCCGTTTGTTAGTTTTTCTTTAAATTAAAGTAAATGAATTTTCTATTGGGTTTGTGGATAAATATATCAAAAGTCTACTAAATTACCAGTGGGAGGCCAAATATTTGTAGGATCATCTTCATGTGCTCGAACACCTACAGTATATGATTCTACGTAATCTTCCACAATGAAAAAGACCAAAAAGAAAAAAAGATTAGAAGCTGCACCAGAAAAAAAGATATGATTTTTGCATCTTAAAAATATTAAATTAAATGGACAAGAAATTAAAAAAGTAAAATAAAATATAATGCGTGTAGCAAACAGCTACTAACCTTTTTGCACTGGTGGTTGGTAGCCTCGGTGATTTTTATTCCATAGAAGTTTCATTTTCTCACTCTCTGGCATTCCGAAAAACTTCTTGCTTTGAGTGAAAGCCTCATCCATGACTTCGTTGCTTATTCCATGATTTATTACGTAAAACATCCCAGTATCCAAGCATGCCTTAATAAGAAAAATGAAAAGTGATTTATCATTAATTTTAATCCAATATAAAAAGATGTTTTTTTTGAATGCTTGAAAAATAAATCAATTTTATGAATTTTTTAATTGTAGATGATTAAAATTAAATTAGAAAAAGAGCTCAAATTACTTACGAAGATCTAATATTTTAATTAATTATGTTCGGATTCAGGTTTACCTGTTTGATCAAAGCAGCAGATTGATGGATATCAGGATTGGAGAGATCAATGCATTGAAGGTTGCACACTTTAGTTTCTGTACCATTTGCATTCAAATGATCCGCCATGTTTGATGTATCTTTAACTTTAAGCACCTTAGCAGCTTCCAATATCTTAAGGCTGTGGAGAGACTAGCCACAAAGGGCTTAAATACTAGCTGCATGAAAGCAACAATTAACTAATTACATAATTAAGTTACACACTAACTTAAGAAAATTGAACAATCAAATTTATTAAATAATTATACATACACATTTAAAATTCTTTATTGTTATATATATACATACATACATACATATATATATATATATATATAATAGTGTTATACTTTGATACCGATTGGTTATTATGTCGTCAATTCATAACTACCAACACATAGGCTGTCAATCTTTGTCACTTGGAGAATATTTAAATAAATACAAATTTACAAGGATGCTGTGAGCGATCATGTGTTTTGATTTTTTAAATTAATCTTATGCCTTATTTTATGTAAATTAATTTGCATCCAGTCAATTAAAAACAACTTTTAATATATAAATTAACAAATATTCAATTAAAGACAACTCTAAAAAAAAAAAAAAATAACAGATAGTACACGTTTCTCATCCCGATTTGTATTAAATGTCATATTCAAAAAATTAGCAAATCTCCATCCAATAAACTAATTATATAATCGCTATTCATTTGGATACTAAGAAGACTGCTTGTTTTTTTTCAACTTAAGTGTAAATAAAATTATTTATATATTTAAAAATTATTTATTTTTAATTTATGTATAAAATTTACTAAAAATATTTAAATGTGATTAGGTTTAATATTTTAATGTAAATTTAAATAACTAATTATATAAATAAATTAAATATTTTATTTATCAATAACACTCAATTTATTATTTAATATTTATATATATCAACAGTTTAACAAATTATTTTCAAATTTTTTAGTGCATATATGTTAGTATATTAGTTTTAAATTTTTTTATTTTTATAAAAATAAATAATTTAATATTTTATTCAAAATTTTAAAGTAAAAAAACAAATATATTAATCAATTTTAAATTTCAGATAAAAAATAACACTACCTAACTCTATCAATTATAAATATTTTATTATTATGAGTACTATATGTGTGTGTACAATCACGACAAATCCTATAAAGAGTTATAAACCAAATCTCCAAATTTGATTGAGCTAAAACATCTTTAAAAATGTTCTCATTACTGTTTCTAGAATCCTTCATTCCGGGAAATTTTAATCTCTTTCCTTTCCTGACTTTTTTTTAAAAACCTTTTTTAGCATTTTCTTCCTCTCATGCATTGACAGGTTCTTGCCTCTTTCACCTCTTTCCTCCTTTTCGAGAATAAGTTAATTAGGATTTTTATTTACTTTATATGATAATTAAATATAATTAAAAATTTTCAATTTTCAAAATTTTAAATCTTTTGTTAAAAAAAATTCTGTTGCATAATACAAACTACCACTAAAATTATGGAGATGGATAATGATTAAATTATTCATAATTTTAATCTGTAATTCATAATAGTAATATAACTTAGTCAACTCTAACGACAAAAGTGGGTCACTCAAATCTATTGCAACAGCGTATCTTTAATTGTAAATATCAAATATAACTTAGTCAATTCCAATTCTTACCTAAATGCAACATATATATCATCAAATCTTTAATTTATTGATCTAAAATTATTTAAAACATCTAGATTTCTATGTATTTATTAATTTAATTTTTAAAAGTGACTACTATTATAATAATAATGTACATTCTATTGCAAGACAACATTTAAATATATGTATAAAACACTTTATCTAGAATTTAAGTAAAATGTAATTGAAAGTATCATCGCCAAGCCTTTCTATGTTGTCACCCACAAATACTGTAAATGCTCTACAAAAATTATAACAATCTTATTCAAGTACTACATTTGACAAACCACCATATGTACTATACTAAGACAGTATATTTGAGTTTGTTATGTCAACGTAATTTTGTGATTTACTCGGTGTGTACGATTAGTGAGCGAATCATCATTATTACTCTCAATCAAATGAACTATAGAGATGATTTGATTATTTTAA
>CM040449.1:70713-124432 GCA_022749755.1 Azadirachta indica
AAAATATAATATGAAGAACTACAAATCCTTCTCTCGTTTCTTCTTCTTCTTCATCTTCGTCTTCTCTCTTCCCATTCTCTCTTGTTTAGCTCAGTTAGCACCGTCCCAATCTTCCGCACAATCTCCTTCCATTGCTTGCAAATCCACTCCATACCCAAAACTCTGCCGTTCCATTCTCAAAGCTTTCACATCTTCACCCTCCAACCCTTACAACTACGGCAAGTTCTCCGTCAAACAATGCCTGAAACAAGCACAGAGGCTGTCCAAAGTCATCAGACATTACCTCACCCACCAAAAAGAACGGTCCAAATTCACCCACATGGAGGCTGCCGCCCTAGATGACTGCCGGGAGCTGATGGACCTCAATGTTGACTATCTGCAGTCGATTTCGGTGGAGCTGAAATCGGTCGAGTTGATGACGGAGGAACTCGTCGAACGAGTCACCAGTTTGCTGAGTGGGATCGTGACGAATCAACAGACTTGCTTTGACGAACTGGAGGATTCCAAGAGCGGCATTGCCGCCGTATTGTATGAACCGCTGTCGAATGTGACTCGTCTGTACAGTGTTTCGCTCGGTCTGGTTACGCATGCGCTGGACCGGAACATGAAGAATAAGAGAACCACGCGGTCTAAAACTTGGTTTTTAAAGAATTCGAACCGGGTTCGTGAACCGCTAGAAAGGCTTATCAAGGTAAATACATTGATTTATAATACTAGTTATTTTATCTATTGATATTATACGGATTAAGATAATTATGATTACAAAATTTATCTAAAAAAACTTATAAATTCTTTATTATTAGGCTGTGTTTTAGTATAATTAAAAAGATTTATGATATTAATATAAAGTTTATTATTATTACTCATATATCTATTAACTAAAAAAATTTTAAGTGATGCAAGAAAGTTTTAAATTTGAAATCCGTTGCTGTCTAGAAATAAAAATGATTTTGTTTTAGTTTATATATAGCCTTTTTTAAGCTGATTGTGAGCTTAATTAAACCTTATTTTAAGTCAAAAGTTAAGTAATTAAAATTGATAATTAAATATTAAGAATGAGCTGAGGTGGGTCAAAGTCTATAAAATGTGAAGAGAGAATGATTGGTTTGGTTTCTTATTTTAGGAAATAAATTAAATTTGTAGAATTGTTAATGTATAACCTGGACAGTACAAATAATTATTTACTTATAAGGTAATTAATTAGCAAATAAAGCTTGGTCAAAGCACTATATGTATCATGCGAAGAATAAATAAAACTCAGGACACGTATTAATTAGTAAATTTGTTTTATTTATTTATTAGGCAGTACAAAAGTAGGGGGGTGGGAATAGATTCAAGAGTAATTGCAGAAGCATGCATTTGGTTTGAAAGATGAGTCAAAATCTAGTGTATTTCCGTGGCCCAAAGAAATCCTAGTGGATTTAATTAAGTAAAACTGAGAGTGTTTATATTAAAGTCAGCCCAATATTAAATAAATAAACAAATAATTGGTAAGCCAACCATAGGTTTTTTGCATGCCAACTCTAACTAACCCAATCTGCTTAATTAACATGGATCTAATTAATTAAAATAAAAATTAATTAACACTTAAAAGATTAGGTTCATTTTACTAATGATATATATATATATATATATAGCAATTTAATAATGGATTGGAATCGGAAGTATGCAAAATGAATCAATCCTTTTGGTAGTGGAAAGATAAGCAAATTGCAGACATGCAGCTGCTTGCCACATGGACCTTGCCGTGTCAACGTGAATTGAACAACTTGTTATTTGGTTACATATCATAATGATATGATTCCAGCTCTCCATATAGACAACTCTGCATCCTGAATAAATTTTATTTTTTTAAATGTTATTGTAAAGCATAATAAATTAATAATAGTATTATGCATGCAATTAATGCAGGCTCTAAAGAAGACATCATGCCTTGAATGCCACAAATCTGCAGAAAGAGCCCTTGAAGAAATACACGGCGGAGGAGTTCTTGTGAACCAAACTGTGATTGTGAGCCCAGATGGCTATGATAATTTCACTACCATTGCTGATGCCATCGATTTTGCTCCCAACAACTCCAAACCTGAAAGATGGATATTTTATTATCTATGCTAGAGAAGCAGTTTACGAAGAATATGTCGTCGTCCCAAAGCATAAGAAGAACATTTTGCTCATCGGTGATGGCATTAATCGGACCGTCATTACTGGAAATCATAGTGTCATTGATGGCTGGACTACTTTCAATTCTTCTACCTTCGGTAACCAAACCAGAATTTAATTCATCATATAATTAACACGTTATTAATTAGCCCTTCATTATTGAAACGAATCGCAGACTGATTGCTAATTTTATATTATGATTGCATGCAGCTATTTCCGGCGAACGGTTTGTAGCTGTAGACGTTACGTTTAAGAACACGGCTGGTCCTCAAAAGCACCAAGCGGTAGCTGTGAGGAACAATGCTGATCTCTCCACGTTTTATCGTTGCAGTTTCGAAGGTTATCAGGATACTCTTTACGTGCATTCTCTCAGGCAATTTTACAGGGAATGTGACATTTATGGCACTGTCGATTTCATATTCGGTAATGCTGCCGCAGTTTTCCAGAGTTGTAATATATATGCAAGGAAACCGATGGAAAACCAGAAGAATGCATTAACTGCTCAGGGAAGAACTGATCCGAATCAAAATACTGGTATTTCCATTCACAATTGCACCATTGATGCTGCACCAGATATGGCCAATGACTTCAACTCCACTACTTTAAATTATCTGGGTCGACCCTGGAAAGAGTTTTCCAGGACGGTCTACATGCAGTCTTACATTGGAAACCTGATACATCCCAGGGGCTGGCTTGAGTGGAATGGAACAGTTGGATTAGATACGTTATATTACGGGGAATTTGAGAATTATGGACCTGGAGCAAACACCACACGGAGAGTAAATTGGCCTGGTTACAATCTGATGAATGCTACACAAGCTCTCAATTTTACTGTTTATAATTTCACCTTGGGTGACACTTGGTTGCCTGAGACAGATGTTCCTTTTAATGGAGGATTAGTTGTTCTGAATTAGATTGTACCTTTGAAGTTCTGAATTAGAGTGTACTTTTGAAGTTTATAATTAGCAGAGAGAAAAAAAATTCGTTCATTTGTGTTTAGGTGTAACTTTTCTGATGATTTGTTGGCTTGAAGACTGAGTAACTGTATCTGATGATTGCAATATTTCAGATTTAATATATGTCAATTTCCTCTTGTTTTATTCGTCCTTGTTGATTTAATAAATTAAAGCAAATTCATTTGACTGTTTAGCGGGCGATATAGTTCACCACTTAGCATTGTTTAATTAATTCACAGCTCTAACTTTATTTATGAAAATTACAATATTACATCACATATAGAGAAAATGAGTGACGTTGCCACTAGAATATTTCTGCGTTGAAAGTGTCTAAGACAATGATTCTTTCTGCATGCATATTTACACTTTCATTTCCTTGCCTTGGCCGACTGCTTTTCTTTAGAGAATATAAGTTAGGCAAATGGTAGATGTTCTTATCTGTTACTTTTTCTGTTCAGGGATTATTCAGGAATACTGTTCTATTCTTTCTGATAAGTTGTCTGGTAGCAAATCATCACTAAGGGTGAACCGAAGTTAGACAAATGGCAGATATTTTTATCTGTTACCTTTTTTGTTCAGGGATTATTCAGGACTAATGCTCTATCCTTTCCGATAAGTTGTCTGATAGCAAATCATCACTATGGATGCTGGCTTTTGCTACTGCTAAGAAGACTTGTAGTTACTTCTGTTGCTGCAATGAATTCACAATTTGGTACCAACATAATGCGGAAAATGTAAGCAGCAAGGTAGCAGCAATTAAATAAACTTATGGATTATTCCAATATAAAAAAGATCGATGTAGATTCCTGTCAGTTTGTTCACTAAATCAAAGGCAAACTTCAAGCACAGTTTTGGTAACTAGTTGTAGAGTAGATTCTAACATAATTCCATGATATTTGTCTATATATGCTCCCTCAATCTGAAATTAGAAATAGAAAGAATATTATGTCCTTTGATGGCAAGTTTCATAACATATCAGAGACCATAAAAAATCACAAAAACAGTTGTCTCAGCTAAGAATCTTAAGGCATCCCTATTACTTATCTTATCTCAGCCTAGAAAAGGGAAAAAAGCTTCTACATTCTTTTGGGATAATCTTCTTCATCAAGCATGGAACATGATGCTATTTACACAAGTTTGAAAAATTCTTCCTTCCCATCCACCATGATCAGAATTATTGCAATGGTGTGAATTAATCAGTAAACCAGGGAGACAGTCTGAGACACTGGTTATTGAGTCATCCCTTGTACTAACTACTCTAAAGCAAAAATTTGTCTTTCTTCATCACCGATGCTTCATCGATGTTCAGGTGACCTTAACTGTATATTGAGCAACATGCCTCAAAATATTTCACACTTTCTTTTCACACTTTATACAGTTGCAGAATACCCTATTTGGAACATATGACAGGGCAAATTTGGCATCTCCACCAACACCTAATAACTGTAGTTGATATATCAGTACCTGAAAATATGCAGTAAAAATCAAACAACATTTGACATGAAGGATAAAAAATTTAATGAAACAAGGCCCTAAATTTTAAATCTCAAGGACTTGACTCCATAGGAGGCAACAGGATTCAACAATCTTGGTGATAAATTGGTTGAAAGACAGAGCTTACCAGTCTTTCAACAAAAGCTCTGTTGCCTTCTCAGAATCAACAGTTCTTGAACATGGCACCTAGTCCTTGGGTTCACTGTTCTATAACTATAATTATCAGTAATTTTCCCCAGTGCCAACAAACTCACATTTTGTAAAGAAATCATTTACTAGTAAGCGGTAAGAGCTCTTCAATTCCAACTTTCATGTTAGGACCTGATAATCTCTTTCTTGATCCACCCTCCATGACCTCAACATCCACTGAGAATGTTGCACACACAGGCCGGTGGTCTGAGAAACGGAACTCCCCACGTATGTAAGTAAGCTGTTGAATTCCATTTCCATACCAAAGTATCCTATCACACCTGTAACTCTAAACTGTTAAAACTTAATTCTAACCTGTGTAGTTCAGAAATGTAGATGCAGTTTTAACTCTATACACACCAAGCTGGAGTCCTCCTTTTGTTTTTAGTTTTTATGTTGTCTCCAGCATATGCATCTGAATTATAGGAGTATTTGTACGTAGGTGCAAAGTAAATCTTTCCCTCTTGCCATCCCTTGAATACTCGGCCAGCATCTTTTTCAATCTTGAGCTGTCAAACAAGAAGCAGATAACTGCAAATTAGTATAGCATAATGCACAAAGTAAACATCAGAGTTAGGAGAACAACCTTGAAAAACAGTCAGCTATGTTCAAGCTATAAGATCACAATATCTTATGAAAAACAGAGAGAATTAACCAAGAATTTCAATTGTTCTGGCCTCACACAGAGACCATATATTTTTTTCTTTGGGAGAGGCAAAATGGTTCAGTAATTAGCTGTCAATTTCCATGACAATTTGTGTCCTAGAAAAAAGAGTTGCTCTTTAATTGCTATTGGAAACAAAAAGAATGATCTCATTTCTGTAACAAATAAAAACACCCAGCATATTTGTTTGTTCTAACAGCAGATAAAGAAACCACCTGATCTTTGTCAAGCAGTGCATCCCATTCATTCTTCTGAAGAAGTTTTAGGGTGTCAGAGTAGCTCAATGCTATGCGGTAGTTCAAATCTCCCAACCATATAACACGACTAGATCCAGTTTAAGAGGAGAAAAATAAGGTATTTAGAGAAATTTCTATATATAAAAAAAAATCTCTATAAATTTTTAATGAATTCTAAGATGCTCACTCATGGTCCAAAATTTTCTCAGGCACCCTGCTGGTAGGCATTCTGCAAACCCTCTGGAATTGTGTGTTCTTTAGGATCTCTATGACATCTAAATTTCTTCTGAGCTCGTCACCCTCTTTCTCTCCAGATGCTAAATGACTGCATACAAAACAAAAGCTTGTTCGATGGAAAGACATGCTAACAGAAATACAACCCTGCAGCCACAGAATACTAATGAAATAAGGTACCAACTTGGTCAACATGGTAAAAGATAAGAAAATTTTCTTATTTCTAACCATATTTTATGTATCCATATGTAGTGCATACATCACTTGGGTAAATAACAGAAGGAAAAGCTAGAAAAATGCATGACTACCACGAAATTTCAAACTACCTTGTTTCCAAGGCAGCCCATGATTCCGCGACTGATACAGGAGATCCTCAAGTGACGAACATGCTGCACTAGTTCCTTCCTCATCCAAACTGTGACAAATATTCCCACCATTTGCTTACTCGCAACAAGGCTATAATTCATATGGCTGGTACTGAAGGGGGTGGGAAGATCTGTCATTTCTAAACTGCTAGGCCCTTCTTCATCCTCTTCCGAAGATAAGTCATCTTCACTTATATTATTAGATTGTTGGCATGGAAAACAAAATTCCTTGCTGTCTTTCCTTTCAAATTCAGGAGTGCAGTTGCAAGTCTTCAGCCTCCTTTTACTCTCAGTTCTGAAACTTTTACTGATCTTTCTAAGAGATGGTTTCTGGAAGAAGAGTGAGCTACCAAAAGATGGTGTAGATTTCAATCCTCGAGAAGCCGTACTATGTGATTTGTTCAGCGACTGGTTAACTATAGTAAGCCATCTTGCAGCAGGTTCATTATCCTCTATAACGAGCACATTACCAGCATTTAATGGGACAATTTCCTGAAAACTGATAAATCCAAATAACAATTAACCCAAGGTTTTAAAAACTACACATATGTGATATCTAAATAAACTAATGTAGAAGATAAATTTGCAAATATCCCATTTTTGAATATAGTTACCCTGCTTAAGAGGGCAATCAAAATTCTTTTAAAACTTTTCCTTGCATATAACTGACTCATGGTCAGACATTGGCAACTATATATGCAGTCTATATATCATAAATTGACCATGTAAGTCAGCTCATACAATACATAACCAATCCATTGTTGAGAATAAAAATACAGAATTCAGCTATAGAAAGTGTTTGAACTAGAAATTCAACTTCAGTAAAAGCTTCTGTAGAACTCATTGTAATGACAGAATTTTCTCAAAACAAAGATGAAATCACCAAAGGAGAACATGAGAGAAAATCATTATGAGAAAGCAACAAGAAAGAGAGACAGACAGACACAGAGAGAGAGGGAGAGAGAGAGAGAGAGAGTAGAGTACCCTAAAACATATATATCTGATTGATTGTTAACCTGAAGAAAATCATCTAGGTTGAGGCCACTGTGAGGAGGTTTTCCTCCTACATTCCATGTCGCTACAAAAACTCTAACAGAAAAGGAAACTGAAAGATAATTTCACGATCTAAACAATAACTATTGAAATAGATGTAATGAATGGTCCACTGAGGAGAAAATAGAACTGTTATGTTTACCGAAAGGACTGGAAATTGCGACCAGGTGGCATAGATACACTGCCAAAGAATAGAGACTCAATTGCTGAATTAGGATGTGTGTCTGCAGGTAGAAAGAAGCAGAAACTTCTACTGAGAACAAATGAAGGAAAATTAAAACTAGTAAATCAACAAAATAATATTGAAATTCATGCTAGAGAACATGTTCTTTAAAGACCGCTCCTGCTATTGAAAATGTCTAATACTTGTTAACTCAACCATTTCCATTGATATCAAGAATTTATAATCAAGTTAGAAAGACATGGGAAAGACAAATTATACCATTCTTGCTTCTTTTCTTACACTAGATAAAAGTTAAAACATGAATATATTCTCAATTTTGATAAAACAAATTGCCATTATGCTCTCATCTAACTTTTCCCTTGTCATTATCTTTTGCCTTTCTTATCTCCAATCAAGGCTTTCGTCAACTTAATATCGTTGAATTCTATCCACCAAAGAACGTAAAAGACAAAAATGTTCCATTCAGTAAGTAATGCACTATCTTTCTAAAATAAAATTGGAATGGTATCTTCACAACAAAATGAAAAGTAATATGTCTATATTAATATCACAAAGAGGTTCCTTTCACAACTACAAATGAGGAAGAACGCACATTCTCTTTCTCTTTCTCTATAACTTATTAGGAAGGAAAAATGTTGATAAGCAATGCCATTAAAGCACAGATTCGACGCACTCAAGAGGGATACTGAATTATATCGTACCTTTTCCGACCACTTTCCTCGCATTTTTCTCCCTCATTGAGAATATTTTCTGGAATATAGACTGAAATCAGAGCAATTTGATTAGAAAAGTGAACAGAAGATCATTGAATCAAAAGCAACACGGAGATTAATTGACTGAACCTTGTTCTTTCCGTCTTGACTACTTAGAGTCATATCTGAGCTCAGATGCTGACCATAAATCACCAACCTTCAGAAACAAGAGTCACATTCATCAATTACATCAAAAACCCATCAAAGACAGATTTAAATACTGGCAATAAACATCAACATTCATAGTAAGATTCACCAAAAACAGAATAAACTAAACCAAATTACCCAGGAAAAAAAAAAAAAATCAGAGAATACCACTTTCATTGAGGAGCGAAGAAGATCTAGAACATAAATATAAGTGGCAAGCCATGATAGAATTGCCAGCCTATGTGGGTCTTTCTCGAGAAAGTCAACCGTAACATTGATACAAATAATTGAATTATATAAAAAAATGTAAAATTAAAGAAAAAAGGAAAAAAAGGAACAGAAAAGAAACCTGAACAGTGAATATTCGATGTTCTAGAACTGAGGAAACTGCCTGTGGTCACAGCCATTGGCTTTCCAACAACTGAAATATTTAAGTTATTGAACTTCCCAAAAGGGTTCTTTGTAGTTTTCTTTACCAAGAAGAGAACGAGTGAATGAATGAATATTGTATACTTTCTTTTACTTGCAAGTAGTAAATTGTGTTTGTATATCTCTTATAATTTTCTCGAGAAAATAAAATGGAAAAGAAAGTGGTCAAAAGTAGGGATCAAATCTAGTATGTCTCTTCAGAACTCTTTCTCCTTCAGGTTATGGGGAATTGTGTATTGTCTTCGTCGGTTTCTTATTGTTCGTTTGGGTTCCTCAGGTTATAATCAAACTCGTACCTATACTTTGTAAAAATAACAAAATTAGTCTCTATAGTTATAACTTATTTTAAATTAATCCCCAACACGGCAGCATTCAAATCCGTACCAAAAAAAAAAAAAAAGAATTGTTTTGGTTTTACATTAAAATAAGGGTATAACTTTAAAACCTCATCAATATATTAGTTTTGGTCAATGTAGGTATGAGCCAACATTCAAATCTGTACCAAAAAAAAAAAAAAAGAATTGTTTTGGTTTTACATTAAAATAAGGGTATAACTTTAAAACCTCATCAATATATTAGTTTTGGTCAATGTAGGTATGAGCGAACAGAGTCCAATTCAATTTAAATTTTATAAAAGTTAAATTAAATAAAAACTAATTCATACTTTTTTTTTATTGATTTACATTAATTGAATTAAATTCTTACTTTTTGGTTAATTATTTTATAAAATAAATCAGATTTTTATTCGATTTGATAATAAACTAATATTTGAGTCAACTGGACTATTTTTTCAAAAAACTATAATTGAAGCCAAAATTTATATAAAAAAAAGGATCTAACCAGTCAATTCGGTTAGACTGTGGAAATTTATTCTCACTCTAGATTAACAAGCTTGGTTAACGCCACAATGGGGACTAATTTGAGATAAATGATAAATAAATGAATTAATTTGTAACGTACATAAAAATTAGGGATAATTATGATAATAACCCATGTGGAAAAGTTGTCATTTATTTTTCAATTTTTTTTTTTTATATATATATATATATATATTTTTATTGGATGATTAAATGAAGCTGTTTGAATGGAAAGTGAATGAAAGGAAAGAGGAAGTGGACCCCCCCACCAAGTCCACGTGTGCATCATCGTAGAGCGTTTGTTGAGCCTGCAACTGCAAATGCTTTGCCAAATCATAAAAAGTAGTACTTCGTTTAGTTTGATGTGGTTTCTGTCCGTCTGACATTAATATCAGCTTCATCTTCATTAATCCTTTCAATTCCCATGAAAAATGTCATCAAAACATTTTCTTTTTAAATTTTTTTCTTTTAATGCAAAAATTTTATTAGACAAATATATTAATTATGACAATTTTATTGGATAAATATATTGACAAGGTGGTCAGTTTATTTCTCACCTAAAATTCTCTTCATCTTTTGATGTGTAATATTAAATTTGTTAAATATAATAAAGTCAAATATTGATAACTAAAAAGTATGCTTTGGTTAATAAACTAATTTTAAAATTTTAAAAGATATATATATATATATATTTTTAATGAGAAGCGACAGAAAGGAGCTTTGTAATTGAGCATGATCAAAAGCTTATTGGGTCCAACCCATGATTTAAAAGCATTTGTGTCAAGATTGTATTCACGAACTTTTATGAATTTGCAGTCAAACTCAAGACCGAAGGAGAAGAGCCCTAGATTAGAAGACCAAAATCAAAGGCAAAAATCCCCGGTAATCAGCAAGAAATCAATAACTCAATTTAAAAATATATAATTCATAGTTTGCAGAAAGAAGGACCCACCAAGTTCTTTCTATTCTCAATACACCAGAAAGAAAATATAAAAACGTTTGGTGCATGCTTTTCTTGAAAAGTGCAGAATCCCTAAAAAGATGGAAGACTGGCTGGCTTTTTCCATTGCCAAAAGTTGTTGCTTAGAACAAACAAAAACAAACATTTGGTCTCACAGACAGCATGTTTGGAGTTTCTATTTTTTGTGCTTCAAAGTTTCTTTTTCTTTATTGGGAGTTGAATGTCCCACGGCCATGAATACAATACACATTTGCAGCCACTGCCCAATATATGGGTAACAACCAACAACTTCATCTTATTCATTTGGGGGGATTTGAATTCTTAAGAGCAGCTGTTGTAGGCCTTGTTCCTATAAAATGTTTATGTTAATACACTTTCCTTGACAATCATGCATAAAATTTGGAACGGTAACCGCGAGACATTCGCCACATCACTATAAAGGGGTTCTCAGTTTACATTTGATCATGCTAATCATCCAGAATTAGATTATCCACCAGAGTCTTTTGAAGTTAATACTACTTAAAATACTCATGGTCCAAAATCATACATCAATTTCGCGTTCGTTCATATTTGTTCTCATAATACTAACACTGGGGAGTACAAAAATCTAAACACAAGGGGAAAAGAAAATATGCAACCTAAGTAAAGGAAAACAAAAATACAGAGATGACAATTACAAGAGGATCTAGACACGTGGAGAGGGAACCTGATCATCACGACTGCATTGGCAACATGGAGACAGAATCAGGTTCATGACCATGTACCCTCAAGCGATAAATGCAAGTATGGGAAGAACTTCCGTGGTTAGATGTAAAGTCCAGCCTCACAGTGTCAACAATGCCAGAGCCTGGCAAGTCAAAAACACTGAAGGTCTGTGCATTGCTTTTCTCAAGGTCGTAAGTGAACTCTGTCAACAGAAACATCTTTTCGGCACCAGCGACTATATCATTATTGTGCCCCTGCAGCCATCCAGAGATACGGCAATCCTTGGGAGCACTGGATCTGTCGTAGGCAACGCTCTGTTCACATTACATTGATAAAAGATTAAGTCAATTAAATTAACACAGTAACTCACTTGCGATACTGAAAAATATAGAAGGATAGTCAACATCAACGCAACTAATAATAATTTCACTCCAACAGCCGGAAAAGTAATCAAGACCAATAATCAAATTTAATATAACTTTGTTCTTTCTTTCACAATTAAATAAATAAGCAATACTTCATCTTTGTCTAACTCCATGAATGACGCCAAAAGATTAGACCTCTTGGTCCCAGTTCACACTAGGGCTGATTCACTCCAAATTTGATTCCCCATAAGAAACCCACAGGACAAACATTATACTAATGCAGAGAAAACATATCAAATGGAGGCAGAAGTAAAATCTTGTAAACTGCTCACTGTGGCTCGGCCAGGATAAGACCATTCTTAGCATGGAAGATAAAAGCTACAAGACACTTACAACTCAAGAAAAAGCTTTTATCCCCCATTTCCGTCCTACAAAGACACTTTAAAGATACACCATCAAAACTGCTCCAACTATTCTTTCTGGTTAGCAAGTCAATCAAATGCACACAAAATTATCAGCTGAATACTGAGTACACCACAACTTTAAGTAATTGTCTCTTAATAGAGGATGTTATACATGTGCAAATAGTAGAAAGAAAATATTATGCAAACAGCATAAACTAAATGTAATAACAAGATAAACTGCAAAATCTCACTCTTAAATAATAAATATAAAAATAAATGATAGTAACATTTCTTCCATACAGGCCCAAAATCATATCTCCATATATTTCTTGTTTAACTCCTATCAATAGCTGAAGAGACAGAGAAAAAGTATAGGGAAAATTAAATCTCTTTGATGAACATTTTGGACCATCTAATAAGATGTGCCCAAGATTCTCATTTATTGCATAATATCATATACCTTTTTTTAGAAAAAAAGGGTAAAGTTATTAACAAAATGATTAAAAAAAATGGTAAAGTTATTAACAAAATGATTAAAGACAGAAAGTATGTCTATCATTCAATGCATCATGAACCCACTTAATATTTCATCATCTTGCATGGTTTGGTTTATAAGAACCAAAATCTAATAGAAACTCTTTTTTTTTCCCCTATGGAGGAAAAGTGAACTAAACTACATCCATCTTGACCCAAAACCAACCAAGGATTAAAATACTGTTAACAGCCTCAAACAAGAACATCATATTATTTCAGTGACTATGTCTGAAATCAATAAAAAATTTGTCCGATACCACAGCTTAAGAAAAAAATTAATTGTCAACCAGACCTTTAGTTATATGAAATAAATGCTGTCATACTACCTATGCATTGTAGAGACAAGCTCGTCGAGAAAGATGATACCTTATAATATTTACAGGGAAAAAAAAACTGTTGCTCCACCATATCAACAGGAGCCACAGTTTCACAACATGGTAACAGTATTCAAATGGATCATTTGATATAAAACAAAAGACATGGTATAATACCAATTCCCTACCTCCATTATTACGTCTATTATTACAAATACAAGAAATATGACTCGGTAGAACATTTTCAATATATTTGGAGAACATGAGATAATTTGGCTGCTTCATAGGTATAATAAACTGTCTCAAGTACGTTTGTCCTAAGAATCAACACACCTTGCTTAAAAAACTGTTTTTCAATTTGCAATAAGTCATATTCGGAGATTAAAATGGAGATTTGAATATCTGGTTTTTCTAGTAAAAAACATAACTGAACTGGTCTCTAAAAACTGAGTCTGTCCTCATTGAAAACGACTATTGTATGAAAATAAGCTTAAAAGGCAGCACAGTTGGAAGTAATAAACCATATATTTGATATCATGCAACTAGGTTAAGTAATACTTTACGGATAACAAACAGTAAGGTTAAGTTTGCAAAAACATGTCCGGAGTCAAGGGTTGAAAATTAGAAATAACCATCACTCTGGAGGATCCATACGTTCATATATCAAATTATGATACAGGAGTTATGTATTGGTACCATAAATTTTGCACACCTGTGACACATAAACCCATCACATCTATCACAATGATCATTAACATGTAGAGTCACAAACAAGCCATGCCTGTGGAACAGTTGTTTTTAAAGTTCTGCCCAAAAGTAAATTTCAAACCCATGCTCAAGTGACTCAAAAATTAAGGTTTGGGCACAAAGAAAAGTGACACTAAGAAGCTCAAGTTTAGGTTGAGTTGGTGTGAGCAAGTATGGAGTCAATTTGAGTTCAAAATCAACCAAGTAACTATTTCCTCCGTCACTGCTTAATTGGGTTTTTGCATCGTGTCAAGCTCAATCAATCAAATAAAACTTCAATTTGTTTGCAGCCTAGTGACACCTCAATTAAAAAATTTTGAAGATCTCATGCACCAAGGAAGTAGCTAGAATTTCAAGAGTTCTAATGAATATACACACACCCAAAAATAACAAAATGCAAACTACGATGCCAATGCTAGGCTTGTGTACTATGCATCAAATACTTGCCAAATGTTCTCAACATGTACAAACAAGTTACTTATCTATGGTCAAGTCAAGTAATTAACCATTGAATTAATATGTACTATCCAAGATCATCAAAATTGTCATAGTAATGCACTAGGTGAACTATTGAAAGGCCTAAAACAATTTCCTGAAAAAAATCACTGCCCTGTAAGTTCACATACGGAAGACAAAACATGTTGATAAAAATATGTTGGAGAAATATTACTATGTATGTGAACTGAGTAACACAAAGTAACAAATAGACATAAAGATACCAAGTTTTCCCGGTATTATCCTTGTGCACACTACTTAATACGAAGTCCAATCCCACTAAGCACAGTTAACATAGAACAATAAGGAAAAAAGAGCACTAAAACCATATGCCGGCACAATCATTTTAACATATGACTCAAGCAGGCAAAAAGTCCAACATTCTTCGATAAAAGAAGACATATAGATACTGCCCCTCCTCTTTTGTCAGCACAAGATTCAAAAAGGCATTCAAATTTTGGTTTGTAGTCTATGCTTGGCTTCAAAACATCAGAATGAACAGTTGGGACTGTATCTCTATTCCTTCAAGCTAACAAAACCTTAGAAAGCACCATTAAACCTCCATCCAAAATCTAAACTAGTTAACATCCTCCGCAGCAATAAGTATGCATTCCAAACTCACTAAAATCACTTAGAGAGTCTAGAACACAAAGGATCTTAATTGTAAGGAACCACTGAAGTAAGCCACATAGTGAAAAGCCTAATCCAGAAAGAGAAATATTATTGCATAAGTATGCCAAACGAGATTCCTCAACCCACACACACTGACCTCTTATTTTCTTTTAAAGCCATATAAATAGCTTCAAATGCTAAAAACACCTTAAGGGTAAACCTTAGAACCACTAGGCCCAACTTAATATAGTAAAAACAGATTCAGTGTAACTGAGGACAAATCTCGTAGAGGTGCTACTAAGATCATTTGCATCTAGTCAATCTCAAGATAAGCCATATTGCAAAACTTCAAATCAAGCACCCATCCATTATAATCAGACGTAAAAAAATCTAAAGATAGAAAACACAAACACAAACAGGTAGACAAAAAAGTTCAATAGCTTCCAGCTGCAAATAAATATCAACGGTTCGTAAGACTTCACCTTTGCAACATGTTCCAAAGTGATAGCCTCAGCTATGATAGCAGTCCTCAGCCTAATCTGAACAAACCCACTACTGCCTTTCAAAGGAAAACACTGGCCTGGCTCTCCAAAACTCGGTTTCAGCATCTTACCAGCATCACTATGTACCCCATTTCGGCTATTGGGCGCAAACCAATTACTCCCCTTCCCACCCAAATACGGCTCTGAATGCTTCACAACCATAGCCCCACCAGTTGCCAATGCATAGTCCACTCTCCAAGCCCATCCGCAGCATGCTTTTCAATTTCCTTTTCAACAATCTCTCTTGCATAAATCCTTATATCATCCAAACTCACTTCATTTTCACTCAATTCATCACTCTTCCCTTTCTTCAACTCATTGAAAAACTTATCAAAATCCTCTTTTGACAACCAATCCACAGCCTTCAATTCACTCAACATCTTCTCCAATCCTTCACTCTTCTCCTCCAATTTCTTCAACTCACGCTCTAAAATCAAACTTTTATCCTCAAGATTTTTATTCATTTCCTTTCTCAACCCTCCAACCTCACTCTCAACTTTTCTATCAACCACCTCAACTTGAAGCTGCATCATTTTCGTCGTAGTCTTCAAAAAATCCTCAACTTCAGAAATTCGCCTCTCAAATTCGGAAAAACCCAATTGTGCCCCACTTGAATCCCCAGATTTCAAATACACTCTCCTAATCATCTGACCAAGCCCTAACACGACCACCAATAGCAACAAATTTTTAGTAAATATGCTCACCACAGTCAGCCACCGCGGCTTCTCGGGCTTGGGCACAGCTTTCCGACTCCGCCGAGGCGAAACCGTAGAATTAGCCAAGGAACTCTTCTTCACTTGCACCAATTCTTTATCAACAACCGCTTCGCCGCGAATCGAGTGGTGACTCAGATCTTTGCTGTGAGCCGCATTAACTTTATCGTCGCCACCATTGAGTTGAGGTTCAACGGAAACAAGCTCTATGTTGTTGTTAGACTTCTTCTCGTTGACGACGACCGGCCTCCGACGAGCGGCTGTGTTGGCCGTGATCGAGACCGCTGAAGCGGACATTTTTGGCGGAAGAGTGAAACCCTTACTTCGCAATTGAAAAGGATATTTGGAGGGAATATTAAATTGTTAGTAGTTAACGAAAATTAACGGAGAGAGAGAAAGATTAAAGAAGATCTGAGACAAAAGAAGAGCTGAGTGATCAACCGACCCGACGCTTTGAGAGCGCTTCTGTCATTTGAATCTCTTCGGTTGTCATACACATGCCGTGTGAGTTGAGACTGCCAGTGGAGATTTGGGCTTCTAATTTGGGCCGAACTTTTTGGGCCCCGGGACAAGCGTTCAAGAAAAGTCATGTCCAATGCTTACTTGCAATGCTTTGAAATTTTTAATCCGAATAAATTCAGTTTTCGTGTGCTCGTGTTTACCTAGGAGGGTTAAAGATCTCTCGATCTATTTGAGAGTTGGTAATTATCTCTTTATGGTTATAAAGTGTAATCTATTAATTAGATATTATGTTCTATATTGAATTACAATTCTAATAAGTTTCTTTCTTATAAAAAGAAGTGAATGTTTGAAAAATGAAAATAAAAAATCAATTAGGCTGTGAACTTTTGTATGAATATAAGAATTGTAATGTGAAACTCCGACTAAATTGTGGGTGACATGCGACTTAATTTATATTCTCTTGCACACTAACCGGTTAATTTTCTCCAAATTATTTTCTATATCCTCAAGTTCAATGCTAAACTCATTATTGTCTGTTAACACCTATGTGTATCAAACACACAATTTTTACTTTATATATGCCTATATTTAATTTTAAAGTCAGATAAAATTAGTTTTAATTTAGTTTTGATAAAAATCGAACCACATAAAAAAAAATAAATCTTTTTATAACATAGTGAACCAATAAAATTGAAAATCATATATGAATCAAACTGAAATAGTGTGGTTTGACTTTCATCAAATTTTTTTTTTTTTAGTTATAAAAGAGTACTATATTTCAAATGTGTTTTATTCTCTTTTTAGTTATATTTTGTTACTCAATAAAAAAAAAAAATAAATAAATATTGTAACATTTTAGACAAGTAAAACAAAATCCATTTTTAATATGTAAAACCTCATAAAATAATTCAGATGTTGTATAAGAAAATTTAAATTCAAGTTATAGATAAAATTTGATCGAAATTCAAACTTTTTTCATTTTTATTAGTTAAATTATTTTACAAGATTTTTCATTGCGTGTATTTAGATTAAATATTGGGGTGTTGAGAGCAATTCATCAAAATAAATGAGCACGAGGAGAAAGTTTTATAAATTAAGATACAAAAATTTGCAATAGTAAATGTCTAACATATTTGACCATATTTAAAATAGCTTTGTTAAGTTCAAAATTACAAACTTTATGTCTCAAATTATAGTTGACCGTATTTGACTCATAACATAACCAAACTTAACTTTGAAGTTGAGTAATTGAATATATGATTAATTATCCACATGAGGATTAGATAAAGTCGAGTGGCAAGCATAGATGATAAACCAAATGATATCACAATAAGTTAAAGATGATGTTATAATTAAATTGATTATGACTATATAAACATGACAATTGTGGGCTCAAGTTTTTAAGTAGGGTGATTGATTAATTGGAGTTATATAGATAAGACAAGACAACATAGATATTTTCTTTTAAAAAGGAAATGACTGGTGTGGTAGATCAATGTTTTGAGTGACAATAAAGAAAAGAAGTTCTAAATAAACATATTATGATTGTTTCAAACCCAAGGGAAAAAAAAAAAAACATTTTCAATATTATGCTAGGTACATCCCTCAAATTAATATGAGTTCAGTTCGATCTTAGATATTCAATAACATATTAAATGTTATTTGGATAATGTTTTAAAATAAATGTTAATAATATATTGCGGTAATAATGTTTAACATTGATAGCTAATTTATTATATTATTATATTAATTAATGATAAATACCACATTCTGTATAAGAATATTTGTTAATTCAATTAGTAAAATTTTTTAAAATAGTGTAAAAAGTTCGAACTTCAAATTCTACTCACATTGAGTTGGGGAGAAATTTAGTTAATTATTTTATAATACGAAAAAGTAAAATAAAAAAAAGAAAGATATGATATTATTTATTATAAAATAATATGTTATATATTATCAAACATTATTTCAATAATATTTTTAAGATTTTGACAATGATACAACCTCATCTTACTTAAATTTAAGGTAATTATTATTTATTGAAGATTATCTTTACTTTTTTTTTTTTTTTTTTTTAAAATTATGCGAATTCATAGATATTGAGTCCGTTCAATAACTTTATGGACATTACAGAGCCTTTAAAAATATTTTTAGTGAATCTAGTGATATCACAAATATTAAATGAGTATCTCAATTTGAGATTTTGATGCTCTTTTAATCTATTCTTTATTCGTTTCAAAATTATGTAAACTATTAGATTTATAAAATAAATATTGAGTCAATTCACTAATATTATTAATATAATAGAATTTTCAAATATTGAGTAAGGGCAATAATATTAGGAATATTATATAAATATCTTAATTTAAGATTTTGGATCTGATAACTCTTCTTTTCTTTTTAAAAATCATGCAAATTATTGGATTTAATAAAGTAAAGTTTCAATCGGTTCAATGGTTTTACAAATGTCATATAAGTACCTTAATTTAAGATTTTAATACTTTATTAATCCTCTTTTTCATTTTCAGAATTATGAAAACCGTTGGATTTATAAATTAAAAAACTGAATTGATTCAGTAACATTATGAATAACAGAGAGTTGAGTCAGCTTAATAATATAACGAATATCATATGAGTACCTTAATTTAAGATTTTGACGTCTTCTTAACTTTTTTTTTTCTTTCAAAATTACACAAACTATTAAATTTATAAATAAAAAACTGAATTCGTTTAACAATATTAAAAACATTAAATAGTTTTTAAAGAGCAATTGGTCTAATAATATTATTGATATAATAAGATTATCACTATTTTTTCTTTCAAAAGTATAGTTTTATTAACAAAAGATTCAATAAATAAAATTTTTTAAAAGTTATAAAATTTTATATATAGGAGTGGGAGTTTTATACTTATATATATATTTATATTATTTATAAATCGTTATATATATATATAGTTTTAATAATTAAAATTAAATTTGATACGTATAATTAAATTATATATATATATATATATATAAAAATTTTGTGGAAGGAATCAATGTGGAAGGGGAAATGAGACAAAGAAAGAGAAGGAGAGAATCCGGTGAAAGTTGAAGAGATAGATTATAAATATAAGAAAGAAATGGACAAAACTCTCAGTCGTCAGTTAGGCTTGGAATTTTGGACACTTGGGTCTACGCCGAGGCTTTCCCTCCGCCTGCCTTCCACTTTCACTATTTTTCTTTCTTTCTTTTTTCTTTTTTTTTTTAAATGTATATAACAAATATTTATTGCCAACCTTCTAAAATTAATATGACTAAAATTATTATCTCGTCAATTTTTATGTCAATAAATAAACATATTAAATATATTTGAAAATAGACTGACGACTACTGATCAAATGATTGAAATATTTTTAATGTTAAAGTTATATTCTTTTAATTTTTATGGTCAAAATTGAACAATAAAATACTATTCGTATTTAAAAAATATAAAAATTCATATTTCAAATGTTGTTCTTTTTAATTTAAATACCAGTTTATTAACAAAATTTTTGGATAAAGTACGTATTTCACATCATTATTTATTTGTAAATAAAGTTGAAACGTTAAGATAATACAATATTATATAAGATAAGATAGCAAATTGATGACCATATCCATGTTAACAATATTTTAAAGTGAATTTGTTTTTTTACAAAAATATTTTATTTAAAGTCTTTTGGCAAGCCCTTTATGCAAAAATATTTAATTAGTGTAATAAAAAATATAAAAAAATTTAAAAGCAGTTCAATACGAATTTTAAAAATAATAAAAAATTATTTTGAAAAATATTTATCTGTTTTAATTGAAGTATGTAGGTGGGGCCGAAAATAAAGGGGTTTCATTTCATGACTTCATGACTTCATGACTATAAGATGAGCCCAGCCGCACTAGATCGAAGTTCCATTTTTTGAAAAAGAAAAATAAAAATGGGCCAATTAAAAACTTTCTTTTATTTTATATATAAAAAATTTTGGGCACACGGTATTTGGGACTTTCTCTCTTCTCTCTTCTCTCTTCTCTCTCAGTTGTCCTCCTGCAAATGCCCAAAAAAGGAGAAACAAAATTAAATATATATATAAAAGAAATAAAAACAGAATCAACAAAGACAAACTGGTGATAATTTCATCTGAATACATTCTTTCAATCCCATATATTTACTAAGAGAAATCCAAAAATCCTCTCAGTTTCAGACCTGACTCTTAACTCCCAAAGTAAGTATTTTTTTTATTTTTTTTGCTTTGTTATTGTTGAACTTTTTTTTTTTCCTTCTTATTTTCATTTTCAATTAGCTCAGTCTCTGTTACATTCTTATATTTTTAACTTATCAGTTACATTAGGGAAAATTTTCTATTTTGATCTGTTCTGGATTCTGATTTTGGTTTCATTTGGCTTACTGGTGGTAATATTCTTCTGCTTACATTTTAGGCATTGATTTGGTTTCATGCAAAAGGTTTTCTTTTTATCTTTTTGATTTTTTGATCTTGGATTATGGTAATGTTTTTTTGTTTGTATGATCCTATTGCTTTTGGGTTTTGAGCTTTGAGACTTCTGATCAATGATGGCTGCACTTTCACCTTTTGCTTTTGCATGCAAGAGATTACAACTTTCTAGCACTTGTCATATTTTGTTTTCATTATTTTCATCTCTACTTATTCGTTCGCACAATCTGTGCAGATAAAATTACATGCTTTCTGGGCTGTATTTAAGGTTTAATGGATTTTGGGTCTGATTTATTTTTTGGGTTCATCAGATTAAGGTTAATCTTTGTCATTCCTAGAATCCTCTTTTTTTTTTTTTTGAAGAGAATTTTTTTCTGAAGAAATTCACATTGAAAGAATTTTGAACTGTATAATTTTTTGATGTTTTTCTTATAAGATTCTTTGTGAATTTTTCCTATCTTCTGTTTGGAGTTCTGGTTTTGGGGTTTCAAGCAATTTAATAAATGGAGATTTTTAAACGCATATTTTCATGTTCATTTCTAGGTTCCTCCCTTCTTAGCTAAACTTTCAATATATAGTTTTGTTGTTGAATAGATACAGCTTCTGAGAGGATCTGTAGAGATTAAGGCCTGACTTTGAAATGGTTATTTCAGGTCCTGATTTTGAAGATTTCGTTTTGTTTATTTTATTGCCAACTTTTGGGCTTTATAGATGTTAATTTAGAGGCTGGAGTTTGAGATTTTGTGATGAGCGTGCTGGGAGGAGGTTGTTGAAGGGAATGCGGACAATGGGGTCACAAGGTGATGGTAGTAGCAACGGTAAACAGTCTCAGTTTCAGCCGTTGGTACGGCAAAATTCAATGTATAGTCTCACTCTTGATGAGGTCCAAAATCAGTTGGGTGACTTAGGGAAACCACTAAGCAGCATGAATCTTGATGAGCTTCTCAAGAATGTTTGGACGGCAGAGGCTAACCAGTCTACAGGTATGGAAATGGAGGGCACAACATTGGCCAATCAAACTTCTCTGCAACATCAGGCGAGTCTATCATTAACTAGTGCCCTAGCAAGAAGACAGTTGATGAGGTTTGGAGAGATATTCAGCAAAGCAAAACTAATGGTGAAAAAAAGTCCCGGGATCGGCAGCCTACGCTTGGAGAGATGACTTTGGAGGATTTCTTAGTGAAAGCAGGAGTTGTAGCAGAGGCATCTTTGGATAGAAAAACTGATGGTCCTGTTGTTGGTGTTGATCAAAATTTAGCAATGCAGTTTCCACAACAAGGTCAATGGATGCAGTACCCACATCCGCAATATCAACATTCACAACAAAGTATGATGGGAGTTTATATGCCAGGTCAGCCTATACCGCAGCCAATGCACATGGGGACTGTTGCAGTGATGGATGTATCATACCCTGAGAGCCAGGTTGCCTTAACTTCACCTTCAATGGGAACATTGTCAGATACACAGACGCTTGGAAGGAAAAGAGGCACCCCTGAAGAGATGATTGAGAGGACTGTTGAGAGGAGGCAGAAAAGGATGATAAAAAACCGAGAATCTGCTGCTCGTTCGCGAGCAAGGAAGCAGGTTGGCTTTGAGTCCTTTTCATTCTTAAAATCCACAGTGATGCTCTGTTTCGCTTTTATCTTTACACCCAATCTTGTTTTTTCATTCTCCTCTAACCTCTTTGAACAGGCTTACACAAATGAACTGGAGAACAAAGTTTCACGTCTGGAAGAGGAAAATGAAAGGCTGAGGAAACGAAAGGTTTGGATTTGTATTTTATGAAATACTTCCAATTGTTTTCCTTTGTGTTGGGTTTTCAGAAAGTACCTTTAATCTTGAAAATGGTTCTGTATCATGCTTCCTCATCTACCCTTGAGGTTGTTAAAATAACATGAAAGGGATATCTTACTTTCAGTTCTTAAACACTATGTTTGTCTGAACATATAACAATGGTGCATGATTTTAACCTGCTCAAATAGTGTAGAGAGAGTGATTATCAACTGTGCAAGGGGTGATCTGTCGAACAAAGTTGATTGATTTGTCCAATTTAATTATTGTACTAGTTAAATATCTTAAAATTTTCAATTTTTTGTTACTATGAGGGCTTCTCTGCATATGAAGAAAGTGTATAATGATTTTATATATGTTTTTTTTTTTTTGCTTTAAATCTGCCTTTTGTTTAGATTTAAATATGCACTATTACTATTAGTAGTGAAGAATATCTAAGTTAATAAATTTTGACATGAAACTTTCTGCTGAGAGTTTAGGTGTACACATTTCCTCACGTGAGGAGTCTTAATTCCTTTTGTATGTTTATGATTGAATACCTGCTTCATCTTGTGAAGTCAGCAGGATTACCTTTGCAATTGTACTTAACAAATCTCACACAACCAACAGCTTCCTACAGAAAATTTAATCACTTAAGTTAGATGCATTAACTTGTTTGGTGGATGTTAAATTAATCTTTATCCAATGTTTTATAATTAAAACTATAAGGGTTAACAAATTAGTGTTGTTGCAGATGTGACTCAATTTTAATTTAGAGGTTAACTGAGCTTTCCTTTGCAATAAATATTTCTGACCAAGTCTATTCACTTTCTTCATAGTCTGTGTTAGATAAGATTGTTGTTTCTGTGTTTATAACAGAAATTGTTATTTTTCTCTCAAGCCTGCCCTCATTTTGTGCCTTCACCCTTTTATCTAAGCAGGACAATTTCTGATTACCTGGAAAACTTGGTATGGCATAAACAGTAAGAGAGGGGAAAGACTGAATAAAGTGCGTAGGAAAGTCAGGTTTAGGCTCCAATGGAGTAAAAAATAGACTGAATAGCTATTGAGATGTGTGGCATGGGCAATTGCACCACAAGTTCTTGGTTCTTATCCTCTCATACTTTCTCCCAAAGAGGATGGCCTAGTTGGTTAGATCTATTGTAGCAGAGCAAGCGGCACATCAATTAATTGTGGCTTCAAGTGACAAGTGGATCATACGGCATTAATTTAAAGTGAAGTTGGGATTAGCCTAGTTAGTACCTAGCTTTTATTATTACTGGGTCTCTTTCTTCAGAAGTTGGGTTGTATAGTCTCCAGGCATTTTTGGATTTTCCTCACTGGGCAGCATAGGTTTTCTTATTCATTTAATTGTTTATTTGCACAAATAATGTGAACTACTACCCACTTGAAAATTTTCTTTCCTACATTATAGCCTCACAGGCATGCTTTGTTAATACCATAAACCACATGAGTTTTCATTACAGGCAACATGATGAAAAGCTGGCCATGTGTTACTTGAAACCTACTTTCTTCTGAGGTCTATGGCCAACATACCTGGTCATATATCAGGACTGTAATAACTCATTCTTATACCAACCTGGTCCGTTCAACCAGTCTCCGTTGGTTAATAAAGTGTCTATATTCTGTCAGAGTGGTGCCTGCTCGCGATTTTTTCATATATCATTTTACTAATCTTCTACTGGAAAGTTGTATTTATCTACACATCTTGGTTTGTAAAAGAAAATTTCCTCAAAAAAGTCCACTTTGTTAGTTCAGCCTTCAGAAATGTTTTATGCTTTGTGGCCGTAACTGATGGTAGCATTGCAAATTCTTTTTTATTAATTCATCTGAACTTATTATCTGGTTTAGAGTAATATGATTTAGTGTGTTAATTTCATGGCTTTGGCTTGTCCATTCATATAAATTTGCTGTTTCTTATTAGCCTGGTCTGATATTTTAATTTGAATTTTGTTTATGATGCTAAAGCCAATTGGTGGATTCACAACTTAATGGTTCTTAGAGTTCCTATGGGCTTGAGAGATTGTTGCATGTTTTATTGTTTTTTGTAGCTCTTCTTACATTCCATCTTCTTCTTTCAGTGTTAATCCAATTCATCCTGCCCCATCTGACAGCGTTTTTATGTAAATCAAATAACCCATTTAAAAGTGTGGCCTAGTCAGAAATGAAGGGATTATTGTCAGTTGCAACTTCTTATTCCAATGATGATGCATCAGTGCATTTCCTCGTTTTGTGTATACAAGAATTGTTGGGGTTCAATTATTACATTGTGAATTTATACTATGCGCTCTTACATGGTCAACCATGTTATCACATGACCATGATTGAAATTGATATCAATATCACTTGGGTTAAAATATAATGCTATTTAGTGGCATGGACCACATATAAATCTTGGCAATGAGAGTGGAAAATGGAAGTCCTTGATGCACATCTAGATATTCCAAATCCATTAGCCTTTCAATTATTCATTCATCAAATGGATTTGTCTTTATTATTGATTCTTGTCTTTGACTTGCAGGAGCTGGAGAAGATGTTGCCATCTGCTCCACCACCGCAGCCAAGATATCAGCTTCGCAGAACAACATCAGCCCCATTCTAACTTAGTTTCTGTGGGTTAAAAGTTTTGTAGATATGATGTGTTTCGTTTGTTTCGCTTAGTTTACTTTGAAGGTGAAAGTTAAGCAAAGTCCCTATGCATGGATCTTTTAGAAGCTTGTGTCCGCCTGTCCACCTGCCAATGGTTTCACATCTCCATATCATGAAGCTTTTTTGGCGAGATCTCAGTTTCATTAGAATTTCCATGGTAGCGTTGTACTTATTATCACCCGTGAGTGTCCTTAAGATCTGTGGAGAAACAGTGTAGTTGAGTTATTACAAATGTTCAGTATATAGTCTCTCTCTCTCTCTTTTTTTTTCCTTTGTTTTCCTGCCTTCATCCAATCTTTGAGTTGTATCAATGACCTTGTTGTCTTATAAATTTCATGTATAGTTTTGAAGGATTATTTTTAAATATGTTTTTCTATATATTCTGAGCCAAAAAAAAAAAAAAAAAAAAACTGTCTGTGAATAGAATCAATGAAGAAAATAAATCCATAATGGTATTAGCTTCCTTGAAACTAAGTTAGAATGGAGCTGCAGAATGAAAATGAAAATAAGTCCATTCGCCTTTCAAATATTCGTTCATCAATGGAATCGGCTACCTTTTATCCATTCTGAAAGGGCTGTTAACATGTACTAATACTCTTAGCAGAAGAACATAGAATTGCACACATTGTTATGTAGCTTAGGCAGCTCAGGCACTGGGATACTACTGGCGGTGGCAGCTGTCACACCATCGTAACTTGACGATGTGTCAGACATTTCATCCAACTTGATGAATTGCGACATTTGAGCAGCAGCCAGGTGGGCATACCAGACTGGGGCAACTGCAATAACATAAACGAAACCAAAACAATTTAAGACCGTGTGAAATAACTTTAGTTCAGACAGGTAAACAAACAACTAGCAATTCTTAGTTTCAATAAGGACTAATAACAACATGTAAATATGGTCTTACCTACAGAGATGGCGGTAGTGCTTCTTTGGTACCTGCATATGATATTAAAACCAATAGTTATTACTATTTAGAGGGGACAATCTGTCATATGCAAATGAAATAACAATAATAATAATATGTGTACTCACACATATGATAAGGAATGAACAAGCTCCTGCAAATCATCGGCTGAAAATCCAAGCTCGTCATATAGAACATGATAATGTGTAGGCCGAGTTGTGCCCTGTATACAGACAATAGAAAACGTATTAGTAGAAGCCAATTGTAAACAGTATGAATCCTCTTCAGATAAAGTACTTGGTCAGACAGACAGAATTGAACTATAGTTTCTAAATTATGCCGAAGTTTGAGTGCAAATAGTGCTTACAATCATTCCAGCATGAGCGCACAAGTAGAAGTCATTGTTCCTTGGATGACAAACTCCATTGTCGACGACAGTACCTGCAGGGGAACGGCTTTATGTTTAGTAACCATTGATTGATCTTTGACAATCTAGTTTATTTTCCTAGAGTGATTACCGGGTGGAACATTGTCGGGTATTCCTCCAGATTGGAAGAACTTTGTGTGATGATTCTTTTGTGCAATGATCACCAAGAATTTAGGAGACCATTTCTCATCAAGGAATTTGCAGGCCTGGAGACATTAAAACTCATCATGATGATCTGATGAAGGATAAGAAGTATCTCTTAGAAATTAAAGCAAGGTGGATTTGTGATTACCTCAATGATTTGGTCCAATTCTATGTTCAAGACCTGGTTAAACTGCGACTCGCTAACTCCATCCCTGGCATGAATATGTATCAGCAACCAGTAAGCACAAGTGGACATGAACATGCTCAACATTTGAAAAATGTTTACTGCGTAGAAATTCTTTTATTGTTCGAAATAAGATTTTATGCCACAATCACTTGCATAAACCAATCACTGGCAAAGTAAGCCAATAATGAAACAGAAGTATTCAGAAGCTACCTGAAAATGATAATATTTTCAGGCTTCTTATTGCCGGAAGAAGAATAAAAGTCAAGTAGTAACTCCCTGCAATCAGAGAACACATAAAATTGTTCCAGATCAAGTTGCCAAACAGAATTTTTTAGGTCATAATGAAATGTATGTTCATTGTGTGCATGCAAAGACTTGGTACTGAACAAGTGAAATTTGTTTGTTCACCTGATGATGCCATTGTCCTCAGTTCCAGATCCAGGCTTGAAAAGATTAGCAATCATTTCAACTTTTGGTGATTGAGTCTGAACTGAAGCTCTATAACGAGAAATTGATGGCCACCGTCTGGAGCTAACCACCTTAAAGTTGCAATACATTAAAAAAAAATTAAATAAAGAAAACGCATCAGATGAAAAAGAAGAACAGAAGTCTAAAATTGTGGGTTTTCAGCTTTCAAATCCTTTACTAGTATTTTAATAATTAAGCATAGATAAATTTACAATGAGAAAACCCATATATACGAACTCATCATTTGGAAGAAGAATGTGACTGAAAAATGTAGAATGAAAATGGTTAATACCGCAGCAATAGATGGCGCATCAGATCGACCAGGAGACCCGTGTGACACATCCATCCCCATAATCATGGTTACAGGCCTAGAGACCAAGGGTATTGAACGAGAATGTTCAACAGTCAATAAAGAATTCATTCCTCCAAGCTGTAGAAATCAAAAATCAAAAATTAAAAAAGAAAAAGAAAGAAAGAAATCAACAATATAAGCACATGACCAGAAAAGCCAAAAATATAGAACGGTATGCAAAGGTGTAGCGAAACTATCATCAAAAGAGTTCACTTTGGCATTTATCTTCAAGAGAACATTTGTAATGTATTGATCATTCACTCTTGTGGGTGCTATACATTGTGTGATCACACCTTCTTCTGCAAGATTTCTCCTTTTCCACGGACCTGAAATTTGAACAAGTGCACTTGTTAGATTTTGAAGTTGCTCAAGATATGACAGTGAGGACTACTAGCATAGAAGAGGAAAAAACTTCATGAGAAGAAATGAACTAACCATATATGTCAGAGTTCTTCCTCTCTGGAAGTATACACAACAGAAACTGTGGTGCCCTGGGTAGTCTTCTCTTCAGGATTTCAAACATTTTCTCAACTCTAATTGAAGCTTGCTCGCGTCTAAATTGAGGACTCTCTTCAAAAATATCGAATGGATCACCTATTAACTACAAGACAGAGATTAAGAAACAATCACTTAGTCTACTAAGCGGTATAGATTTCGTAATAGATAAAATTAAGTGACAACACATAGTAATAATTTAAAGAGTTGAAACAGATTTCACAATGTGCTTCATGAAAACACTCACAATTCCTTTCATTTCTCCACATCTGATCAGATTACTACACAGAGAATGTACATCGCAACGACCAGAGAAGTTTACAATAGCCCAACGTTGAATCTGCACTGGATCCACTAATTTCTATCGTAATTCATAGAGTTAGTGTCAGAAACCCTTGCAACACTATCTAATAGTGTAAAGCAGAACAGAAAAAATTTACTACCTTGTTGCTGAAATTCCACCTGCCATTGCGAGGCCAGAAATCTTCTCCATTTCCCACTTTCAACTACAGTTGGACAACAAGAGACAAACAAATTAGAAACAACCTGATCTTCACAATATTCAAGTAATAACGGCTTCAAATATTGATCAGTATGAAAAATGTAAAATTCATGAAGAATATGACTGGTACTTACTTTAGGGACCGGTAAAACATGACCTTCAACGTTTGCAAATTGATCACTAATTGAAACGCCAAAAGAACGCAGCAATGGGTCAGCAGCATAATTGTTTTTCCTCATTGCCTGTCAGAGAAAAAGAAAAAATGTTTCGCGAACCACAGGGAAGTACAAGAATTATGTGCATATACAGGAATGGAGCCTACATCTGTCAAAACCCTCATCCGTTCCTGGGGTTTTTGTCTCGATTTCTCCACAAGTGAAGCTCTTTGATGAGTGGACAAGGCCTTTGTGTAACGTTGTAATGAAACCAATGAGCAAAGCTGCAAGACAGAATTAACATGATACACAAATAAAATAAATATAGTTCACTTCATAGACAAAAATATCATAAAGCTCTAAATGTATCACCTCGACAGGGATGTATGATGGACGCCTTGGTTTCCCCACATTGATGCAAGGGAAATCAGCTGAATACCGCAAATTTATATGTCGTTGATGAAGAAAATAATCATAAACTGTTATTTCAATAGGCTGGGCCTCATTATCCCCTTCCTGTCCACTCTTTTGCTTCAACAAAAAAACCTGAGAGATTTTAAAAGTCATATACAGATAATTAGCAATAACAGGGTGATTTATTGTGGAATTCAAGAAAACCACGTAGTGAATAAAGGAATAATATAGAACTAACGTCTGCTTTCTGCAAGGTAAGTCGCTTAATCCAGTAATTTTGTACTCCGTGTCAGAGTGATCAGTCTTTATCCTCAGATTTTTCAACATCCTCTTAGCCTGGTATCAAATTCAAACAAAGCCAAAAGTCAGGAAAATTTGCTTTAAATATATATGAAGATGGATAGGAAACCATGCATACCTTGGCCCAATCAATCTGATAAGGATCTCTAGCATTTTGATTTGCGATAAGGAAATCCACCACTGGTCCTGGTTTCACTATCATTGTAGTGGATACATCTATGCAGGGAAACGAAGACAATTGTCAATGCAAATAAAATGGTGATCAATAAGAATAGTAGGAAATTGCTGTAAAGCAACTAACCCATGTTCATAGATAGACCCTGTTGAGTAGCACGGAAACTTGAATGGAAACCTCCACATCCGGAGACGCCACCCCCTAAGTCTCTGAAATTTCTGGGATCGTTGTGGAAAAAGGACTGGCGGACAAGGAGACAGGCCCTAGATATGAAAACAAAGCCATTAAGAGAGCAGTGAGTAGAGCAAAAAGTGAAGTCTACAAAAGCACAGAACAAAATTAACAACATACTGATTTGCTGCATTCTGCCTCAGTAAGACGTCAAGAACTCTCATAGCTTCTTGAAAATGCTCTGATTCATGACCTCGTAATGCATTTGCAATTGCATGCACAGGAATTTTAGCAGCATAATTAATTTCAACCTTTATCACTTTTGAACGGGGACAACGCCTCAACCTCTTTTGATCATTCCCGTTACCCCCAGCACTGCAGCTCTTTCCAATCCTGCCAAATATACATTCAAGCGAGTTACACAAACAAATATGATAGATAAATGAACAAATCCATAACAAATTGCAGCAAACATTTTTACCTATTCGAGGAGGGATCTTCCAGTACAACTGTGTACTCAAGCTTCTTACTCTTAAAAGAGCCAAGTATAAACAAGCTCTTCTCCCCATCATAAGCAAAGTGTTTACCTTCAAGCTCAGACCCATAGGTTTCCTTAACTTTATCCATAATTTTTCTTCCTATACCTTTCCCACCAACAGGTCGACCATCTTCATAAAATAGAGCAACCTGTAACAATAGTAATCAATAAGAAAACCTCCATATCTGCCACCGAGAGTGATGAGATGTAAATGCAGCGAGAGAGAGATACACTATAATGGAAATAGTATCCATCTGTTCTTGACATGCCAACTTTGAAATGATTAGTTTGAAGATGAATAATCTGCCCTTTAGTTCCGAAACCCCGCCGTGCCATTGGAAGGCGTTTTGGACCCGTCAACTTCGTTGATGACTCAGGAGGATGCATAAACTGAAGAGGCACAACATTTGGAGGGATTATGGGCGGAGGGGGTGGCAGCGATTCAGATTGTTTAACTTCATCAGATTTTGGAGGTTTCATTATCGAAGAACCTGTTCAGCCAGATAGTGAAACGAAAAACTTTTATTTACACCTACAAATACTAATCTATTGCTATTGTTTGAAGAAGTTAAAGGATTCTTGTATTGTTAATGAAACGAATCAATTACAAGAAACCAAATAAATGACAACAAATTGAGAAGATAGTTTCAACAAAAAGGAGGCTCCAGAAAAGAGAGATGATTATCTATCTAAACAAAACAAGAGCCAAGTATCCCAAAAACAGAGTTACAAACTACTCCAAATCATTATCCTTAATATATCAATACATAAAATATTTTTATCCTAATATTTATTTTTTTATTTTGCAGTATATTCTCTAGAAGTTTTTAGATTTAGACAGGGTATTCCTTGAATCTTAAGAGAAAAAAAAAAAGAATGACTTAATTGAACATGTAAACAAGAAACATGATAAGGAAAAAATATCAAAACGTAAAATATCCATTATTTGTTTTAAAGTTCATTAAAAGAACTGCTTAAAATTCTGAAAATTTTCATGAACCTACAAAATAGAACAAACTCTTCCACAACAACCAAAAAAGAAAAAATCTTTAGATGGGGTGAAAATAAAATTTTTGAAATTGGAAGCCAGAATATGTTAGAAAAACATTATCAAAACCAAAAAACGTTCAAGGAACTAAATCAGAAAGATTGCCAAAAGAAGTTAACCAAATTTTCCCAGTATCAAAAGGGTGAATGTAAAAATATGGTCGATCGTGCTCAACTTAGAGCAAGAATACCAAAACGCTACCAGAAAACATAAAATAGACGAAAAGCAGAGAAAAGCACCGAGAACACTCTAGAAAAAGACTGAAAAAGCAACGAGAGAACAAACAAGTCTGAGAACCCCGTCGGAAAACACTGAAAAAGCGCCAAAACAACAACCAACTTCGAAAAAAGAGAAAAAAAGGGAACAACACGCTCTCTAACACGGGAGGAAGAAAACCCACATTACAGAACGAGCGACAAAATCATATACCTGAGAAAACAGAGAGGATGAACGAGAAAACACACGAAAAACATATGCCTTCACGAGCAAGAAAAACAAACAACAACCCAGAGAATGAAACCCTAGGCTTCCGTTCTCTGAGGCTCTCTCCTTGTGTGAAAGAGAAGGAGAAAGAGAAACAGAGAGACATAGCAGGGAAGCAGAAATAGGCAGAGAAGTTGGTACAGTTCGCGACTCTTACACTCTTGAGAATTCTGTTTCTTTTATAATCAACAACAATAACGGACCTACGCCCTCCTGTTTCCTTGCTACTTTCGTTTTTGACAGTAATTGTCCGCTTGTTTGCCCAAAGATTTATTGAACTAATTATTATTTTAATTTGTTTCTTAATACTAATTATTATTATTATTTGATGACTTGCAATTGTAATTAAAGTATTCATAAATCCACTTAACCATTAACCCTCCTCAACATTCTAACTACCTCCTTTATATTATGTTTTCATGATTTCATGTGGTATAAGTATATTTGATTATGAAAAAAGCGTAATGATAATATATATGACTGAGATTTGAAAATTTTTATAAATGATGTTATAATCCTAATTATTTTTTCACACGAGTTTTTTTTAGGTAAAATTTTGTTATAAAATAAATGCTTTATTAAGGTTTTTTAAAACATAAAAAATTTATTAAAAGGTTAATGTGATGGTGAGTATTTACAAGGTTAATGTGATAGTGACTATGTAGAAAGTAATATGTGATAGTGACTATGTAAAGGTTAATGTGATGATAATATCTACGTAAAGGAAAGTATAATAATAATATTTATTTTAGAAGTTAAACAACAAATAAAATTATTTTTTTGATTATAAATTTAAATAAATACATAAATACCATTAATGCAAAAGCTTTCACGCTGTTGTTTCACACCTTTACAACTAAAATAGTGCAAGAAAGGGACAAAGAGCTGTTTGCCATTTTTGGCAACATTAATGAGTTCAGCAACGAGCATCAAGTTAAATGAAGGCAGGGCTTAGTCTCCCCTATTCTCTCTTTCTTTTATATATATATATATATATATATCCAGCACAACATTCATTCATTCCATAAAAGAAAAATACAATCTACAAATTTACACTAGTAGAAGTATACATGTTAAAAGAGTCAGTTACAACAAACAATCAAACAGATCGTAATTCTATTGTATTATAAGGAGAACATATTATAACACTAATCTAGTTGGTGTTCTTTTGATAATTCAAATAAGATAATAATTTTGAAAGCGTAAAAAATAGAAATCAAGTTGGAGCTTTTTTGATAACTTTTCAACATCTCCAATTTTTGCCTCTCCTTTTTTTTATTTAATTTTTGTGGTTAGTGCTTTAACAGTCAACAGAACTCTTACAACATATGTATTGTAGTTGTGAAACTCCCAAATTTAAAATGGAAACCCAACAAATTTGATTTTGTAACTCTTCAAGTATACAGATCTAAAGGAAAGGATTACTACAACCGTATAAACAACCAAAAATTTCAAAAATCATCATAAATTTAGATTTAAGTGGAAATAAATTATCATGAAATAGATATACCCACTAGACGGAAATAAACTACCATAAATTTAAATTTAGGTAAAAATTCATCTTTCGTAATAAAAAGAAAACAAAAAAAAAAAAAAGAAAATAAAGCAAGCTCATTGAAGATGGAGAAGATCTCCATCTCCGGAGTTTGAAGTGAAAGTAACACTTGTTAACTGAGTTTTAAGAGTTTGGCAAATTTGCTAAATAACCCACATAGTTGTTAAGAGTTGTAGGTAGCATTTATTTATTTTTATCTGAACTCTGAATATAATTGAAATTTGAATTTAACTGAAATATGAATGTAAACAATCTATTTATTTTTTTATTTTAAAATATCTAAAAATAAGTATTAAATTATTTGTTTTGACAAAATAAAAGTCTGAAAATTTGATATTTTGACATATATACCCTTTTAAATAATATACTTATATTTAAATAATTTTGATCATTTTAGTAAAATAATAAATAAAAACTAATAAATTATATTAGTATGTTTATTATTTATTTGCTTGATATATGTTTTGTTTAAAAAAAATAATTTGTAATAGATAATATAAAGATTAATAAAAATTAAATAAAAAATAATAAGTCATTATAATATAGTTGTGATTATGTAAATATACAAATTTATTATAATAATTAAAATATAAAATAAGTAAGATTGATAGACAAGTAGAAAGGATCACAATAGAGAAGAGATATGTTAAAAATATAGTTAAATAAAATTTTAATTTTGTTGGTAAATAATTTAATAAAATAAGGATATTTTTAAAAAATAAAAATATTAAATTATTCAAACATTTACTTATTTAAATTTAAATTTAAATTTTTAATTATATTTAAATATTTTTATCAAATATGTTAAAAAACAAATAATTTTTAAATATTTAAATAATTATATTTAAAATTCAATCAGAAAAAACAAACATCGTCTTAATCTCCCCCATTCTTATTTTCTTTCTAAAAGAAATGCTAGTACTCTTTTCAGTCTTCGTGTCAATTTCACAATTTAAAGCTGTCAAATTCCAACTCTACCCTTGCATCTACATTAAATATATATTTTTTTCAATTCTGTGATTTTTATTATCTATTTTCTACATGGATTTAATTATTATGGATAAATTATTTTGGATAATTTTGCTTAATAAAAATAATTTTTATAGAGATAAAAGAAGAAAAAAAAATGTTTGATCATTTTTGGGGAGAAAAAGTCTTTGTTCAGTTCATTACGATGTCAAATTTCGGTGATTACATGTGGAGTGGGACCAAAGAGTGGACTAATTTCTCTATCCTTTTGAAAAAATTTTTTAAAGTTTTTTTAATTAATTTCAAAAAAATATTATATTAAAATATTTTACTTTCTAAAAAATTATATTTTATTTAAAAGCGACATTCGAAGACCAAAATCTCGATAGCAACATTATTTTTATTATAAAATTTTAGTAATTTGCAATTTTAAATGTTTTATTAATGTATAATGTGACGCGAAAGCATAGAATAAATTGACAGAGACTTTTTAATGTTACCTTATTATAATTTGTTATATTATAAGTGTGAAATTGCACCTAATTATTTGAATAGAGTTTGTTGCATATAGTATAAGTGTGAAATTGCACCTAATTATTTGAATTTTGAGTTGAATGGAATGCAGATTAAATTATGAATGTGAAATGAGACTTACAAGATAATTGAAGCATGTAAAGTTGATTAGTTGAATATTGTTTCTAGAAAACATTATTTTGATTTGCCTTTTCGACAAAATAATAGTGGTAGTAATAATAAAAAGAAAGAAAGAAAGAAGTGGAAACAGATTGCGCAACACGCTATGCATTAGTTAAATTATATTATTATATTGCTTTTTACACTCCCAATGATATAAAAAGAAAGAAATCTAAGTCATGTTCCCAAAATTATTTGCTTAAACCCAAGATTTATTTATATTTATATTTATATTTTATTTTTTTGATGTGAATTGTTAATAATAATAAGTGGAATTATGAAATGGACAGGTGTCAGTGGATTGTGCAATAGCAATAAGCCCAAGCAAGCAGGCTCTTACCAGCAAGCAATGTGGATTTGATGGCTTTAGTGTCTAGCAAGAGACGTTTTTTATATACATTTTTTTTTTTCTTTCCCGTCAAAAAAATTAAAAAATTAAAATTTCTTTTCTTTCTCTCTCTAGAATTTGAAAGAGAGAGAGAGAGAGAGAGAGGTGTGGAAAAGGCAAAAAGTAGAAGGGTTAGTAGAAAGTAAGGGAAAAACTCAACCCTTCTTCTCTATCTTTTCTGATTCTCACATGGGTGGCATTAGCAATTCGGAGTTGTGCAAAAGCAAAGTTGATGATGTTAAAGAGGAAAGAGAAGGAAAATAGGAGTGAGAAGATTCTTCTTTCTTTCTTTCTTCCTTTGATTTCTTTTGTAGGTGATCGATTCTCCCCATCCAAGAATTTTTTGCAAGAGATTTTTATCTTCGTTTTTATTTTTTATTTTTATTATTTTTTTTTTTAAAAAGGAAAATTTTCAGATTGATTTCTTGGCTTGGAAGGAAAATTTGGCTAACTATGTGTAAAGATGCTCCACGTTAACTGTGTAGTAGTAGTGGTAGTGATGCAATTCTCTTTTTCTTTTTTCTTTTTAATTAATTTTTTTTTAAAGATTAAGATTCTTTTGAGAATTTTATACTAATAAATATAAATTTGTGATTGCTAATTAACATAAACAAAATGAATAATTATAAACTTTAATTATACTTTATCGATGTTATCTGTTACATATGTTAATAGACGGCGATAGATTAAAAATGAGAGATATTACATATATAAATTTTAATAAATTTATTTATACAAATTGATATTATATGTTATATTATTCTTTATATGTTTTATATATTTATTGGAAATAAAAAAAATTATATAGAATACATAGTAATATATTGTTATTAATATTAATTATATGAGTAAAAGTTTATATAAAATAGATATATTATTATTATTATTATTATTATTATTATTATTTATTATTATTATTATTATATTATAAGTAAAAGTTTGTGTTCATAAAAGATATGTTGGTTGTAAGAGAATGTAACAAAAAAGGCATATTGAGTATATTTAAATGTAAATATAAGAAAAAAAAACTGCTAAACTCAGCAAGGTCCATGGGCACTCATAAAAATTTAGGCAGTGATGGCGGGTTAGGAGGCCAAATAATTGATTGAAAATTTGATAATTATATTTTAATAAAATAAAGACAAAACTTTTAAAATAGTTTTGTTTTTAAGCAAATTTATCAAATTAGCTCCATTAGGAGTTAGTTTGGTAAACTGACACAAACAAATGGTAATTTGAAAAAATTTCAAACATAAATTTATATTAATTACTAATTTTAAGGGAATAAATAAAAAATAAATATATTATTTATAATTATTTAAATTTATATATTTAAATTAATTTATGTTTAAATTTATTTGATATTTCAAATAGAAAACAAATGCACTAATAAGAAAAGGAGAAAAAAAGAGAAACATCTTAGAAATTTGATTTTCTAGCCTACTAAATTATAATAAATAAAGCCGGGAATGTTTCTTATTCACTTCACTGCTGGTGCTTAGATGCATGCATCATCTCATCTCTTAACGTTTAACGTTTAAGAATTCAGCTACTCTTACCCTAGACTTTGTTAGTCAACGTTTTTACAAGAAAATTCCTCACAATTACAATTGCAATTAAAAAATCATTCTACACTGAAAAAGTTTAGAATATAAAATCTCAATTATTGTGATAAATAGGGTATCATTATTGGAAAATATCATATATTAAGAAGGATTTATATAATTTTAAAATATAATTAGAAAAGTACTCTAATTCTACTATATTCATAATTTCGTCGATTTAATCAATCCAAGTATCAGTTCTGCCTCTCAATTAAAAGGAACACCGGGTCCAACCCACACTGTCCTATTAGGCAATGACCATTCTCAGCCCATTGGGTCCAAAGCTCGTTGTGGCCTCGTGAATCCAATCCATTGCCTATTCTATATATTTTAACAACCCCCAACCGCCTTGACAGGAAACATTGGAAAAAATAAAAGAAAAAAAAACGATCTGATTCTGGTGGCAAATATTCCGGTAATATCCTCTTCATCGAAACATTAATAATAAATATGCCAGCAACTATTCTGTAATATTCATAATAACATGACTTTATCAGTGATGTGTTTGGAAAAAATAGATGTCTTGTATCTAAATCATCACATCAAGTAACAAGAAATAAACTCTCCTTTGAATTTCACAGCCTTCAAAGTTTGAACAACAATTTCATTTCCCTATAAAATCCTCTTTATGTACAAAGATTTATACGACAAGCCTGCCTATTATCCACCCTCTAGGCCAACACTATTTTTATTGGTCACAATCAACTATAACTCTAAACAAAACTTCTAGGTGAGAAAACTATGGCGAATAAATACTATTTTGCCTGAATCAACAATGCTATCTGTACATTTAGTATAATCAGCGAGTTAGGCTTTAGGAGAGGCAGCAAATTAAACCGAGTGAGTAGCAGATCCAAGTTTGTGGTTTTCCCTGTTAAGACCACCAATGGTGGTCATCTTTTCAATTAGTGAGGTAGGATGGGAGGAACTATTCCTTGATACCAAATGTTTTTGCGATGATGGGACGTACATCATCAGCATCTGCCAAGGTCTCTAAAAAGGGAATTAAAGAGATTAGAGCATGGTCTGATGGATCATCAAACCAACTCTTAATGGGAATACCATTATCTACTTGCAACCGGAACACCTGAAATCAACAAGTGATTAATAGTTCAGTATCATTGCTCTTTTTATTTAACCATCTAATCTACAGTTATGATGTCTTGCTAAACAGTAAACCACAGAGGGGAAGAAACTCTGTGGAACATGGAAAACCAACAAGAAGAAGAAAAAGTAGACAGATACCTGAGGAGTGTTATCAATTATAGCTATTTTTGCCAGGTCAATTCCTAAAACTGTCAGATCCTTGGTATAGCTACCATCAGAAAATATGCATGATTCTCGATATGCACGTCGAGCAATAAGCTTTCTGTCGGGGTCCAGTTTATCTAGCAGCTGTTCAGCATAAAAGCTTTCGCTGGCCGTAAAAACAATGATTTCAAACATCTCTGCTACTCTCTCCAAAAATGTCCGGAGAAAGGGTCTTTGCCTTACATATACAGTATGTTCTTTCATGTTGAAGAAAACTTGAAAGGTAAAGTCTGCATCATCACAGGGTTCCATAGTCGAATGGACAAGTGTCTCTGCAAAAATTGTAGCCAAATATGAACTTAATATTCATCAATTAGTATGACCAAACTTCAGAAGAACTTACAGTGGATGAATTTTTCGTACATGCTCCTAACATTAGACTTTGTCACACAACTGTAATGAGTTTTTGCCAAGATTATTTTGAACAAGCTGCCAAAACATATGGAAGAAAAAGATACAAGTTCTCTAGAGGGTATTGTCACATTTGAAAGACAACCGGACACAAATTACCATGAAACTCAATCACAGACCATAATGCTGTAAAGGCCATTTTACTCATTGTGAGGGCTTATAATTAGTTTCCCCAAAACTATAAAACTGACTTAACATATTGGAAGAAATGGTATTAATTGATTCATTTCCTGGCACTAAACAAATGTCAATGCACCTAGAACTCAGATGAAATACCAAATAAGGAATCCTCTTACCATCCAAATCAAGAACTAAGGTGATGGGATTCCTTTTGCTGGTTTCCTTTGGCACTGACGCCGGCAACAGGTCAGGTCCCATGTCAGATAGGTCCAGAAAATTTTTAATGAACGATTGTGGATCAAAATCTACTTCATCTAACTCAACATTGACCGAGTTAACATCAGCTTCTCGATCACAGGGTTTCATCTGATGGCTCATTGGATGAGAATGTGAATTATCAGAACTCCTTGAGAGTTCTTCACAGGATCCTGCAAAATGGACATTTACCAGCTCCGCTGTTTCCTCAAGGGCGGGCAGCTTCATAGATCCATCAATCATATCAAACATCAAATTTTGACTGACATAACCTGATTTAATGAAGAGATTATCATTTAGAATATCATCAAAACCACTAATCCCCAAACCACTAATCCCATTGAGTACAGGAACATTCGGGTCTGAGATATATGAATCCTCAACATCAAGGATTTGGCAGCCGGATGACTCACTCATCCAATTATCATAGTCATCAGCTTTCATGTCTGGAACACCAGGACCATCTTCAAACCCTAACAATATATGAGATAAAATAAGCACACCAAAAGTAAGGTAAAAAGCACAATGCATGAAACATAATTATGTGCCAAAAGTTGCAAATAAAAAGAAGAGCCACCATAAAGAACAATAAAAATTAAACCCATCTATGACAATAGTGCATTCTGCTCTCTGATTCTGATATTTATAAATAAATATAAGCAAAAGAATAAGGCTTTGTGTCTGTAAGCATCAATAATTTCAAAGTCACAACATCATACTCTTATCATATCTCTTAATCAAAAGCCATACATAATCCGAAAACATCTAGGAAGAATAAATCATGAACGACTGCCACAATGGAAGTAGGTTGGCTTGAGGAGGGGAAAACACTTGCTTCAAAAGTATTTAAAGTGGAATGTTAGGCATATGAATGTACGAAAAAACAATAACCTTGCCACTAAGAAAAGAACTACAGTTTCATTTTTGTGAAGCTTAATATGCTAACATCCAGATACAAATGACCTCATCAGATAGCCTCAATGCTGAAGCTTGTCAGCTAAAAGCTAGTTATGCAAGTTCACTGTTCAATCACAGCATATATAGTGACTCTGTAATAGAAAACTCTGCTTTAACCTTCGAATGATATAAAAAAAAAAACACACCTAAACAACAGAACCCTAATGAAGTCACTAGGCCCTTACAATATAAGTGGAAGTTTTGAAAAACTCTCACTGTCTGATTTTCCCTTTGTTACTTCAACTTTGTTAACATGAGAGCAGAAATCAGATGTGAATCAACTAAAAGCCACAAGCACAACTTGCCGTTACTTCATTGAAGGGAGATGAGGAAGACATATTTAACAACTAACTCTCCTATAAAAATGCACGAATATTTTACGGTATTTTCTTAACATGATTCTAAGCTGGTACCTTCATTGCTTTGAGCGATTGATCCAAAATGAATGCCATTGCCATCAATAAGAGGAGAGCACATTGCTTCAAAATTTGTGGGACATGCAGGAGGTGGAGGATCCTGTTAACAAAAACCATTTAAACAGAATTAAAGTAGCTGAAAGACTACAGCAGCAACTGCTTTAACAGACTAGATTAATATAAGGCACCGACCATTTAAATGATGAAATTGATTAATTGCTAAGATTTCAACTCAAAGTAAAAGCATAAGACTCGACTTAATCTTGATGCTTCGATGCATAACTGTTTGCGCCTGTTTGCTTAAATCTATATTAACAAGTCTGTTCTGCTTTCCTTTTGGTTATCATTCACTGCTTGAATCTCATACTTGCCTATTAATGATTCAATCAGCCACAGATATTGTTTGCATAGAAGAACGTAGTATGAAAAGTTAAGAAGAGGAAAGGGTAACGCATGACAGCAAATGTCAAAATTTTGTAGTGGGTGAGTGAGCGTATATACATGGAGTTATCCATGAACACAATAAGCTCCTTACCATTTTGTTGATTACAGCATCTTCAGCAGATAAAAAGTATTTCTCAAATGCAGGGTATTCTCCATCATGCCACATTTTATGGTGATCAACTTCATTACTTCCTTTCTTCATGGTACACAATTCAAGTTTGCTAGAACCTGCAGTAATCATGTTTAATCAAATAGTGAGAAATTTCCCTTAAAGCACCTCAGAAACCACCTCTACACCATATAATAGTCTTCCATTACAACTTGATACTAGGATAGACTAACCTTGGTGGTGTTGCAATTTTGTTTTATCTTATTGTAATTAATTTCAGAGATACATGGGTTTTCAAGCTTACCATTGTTGCAATGCTGAACTGATGTATCCGCCTCAGCTGTTTCACAACATAAACCCACTAGAGGAGATGAATCCTTGGAGATCTTTCTTGATTTCTGAGTAACATGGAGACAACTTATTTCTTTTATGCAAGTTGTGCTTGATTTAGCTTTCATTTTAAGGGCTGGCATTGAATCTAGACTTGAAAAGAATACTTCAAATTCAAATCGAAACACAAGGCAAAATATAGTTCCCTGTACATATCCAAATCACAGGAACAAAGCACATGAGTTAAACAATGTGGAATAATTCTACGTACTGAATGTGAAAATCAATTATTCATAGATACTTAAACATATTACTGCATATGCAAGTAATTCATACTGGCGATTCAGTAAGACAAGTTAGAAATTCCAACAAATAGCAAATTTAGAAAGTTTATACATGGGAAAAAAGAAAAAAAGAACAAAAGAAAAAAAGAAGTAAAACCATGAAATAAAATTCTAAAATATACCAAAAAGTTGACCCTTAATCTATATCCCTTTTCATTTTCCATTCCATTCAAACTGTGACATTTTTCCAAGAATGGACAGAAATTCCAGTTTCTTGCAACTATAAAGCTAGATATCAGAATCAAAAGAAGGTAAAACAGGATGCAGTTGACCTATTTTTTTTGGTCCTTTATTTTTCTTGGTTTTCTGTAGAAATTAAAAAAGAAAATCATAAGTGTATGTCATGTATTAGAATCCAGAATTTGCATATAGTTTCACATTAACCATCCTAACAATTCACAAAAACGAATAAATAAAGAAATAAATAAATAAATAAAGAAATAAATAAATAAATAAATAAATAAAGAGTAACTCAAAAAAACTTTATGTGGTTTATATCATGTAATCTTAAAGATCTAAAATCCGACAACAAGCATTGGCTTGAAAGTCTCGTACTCATGCATAAATTTCATCATTTTATTAACTAGATATTATTGCATACAAAAATAATCTTCGGATTTAAAACAGTAGTAATTGTCTTAAGCGAATAGAGCCTAAACTGAATCGACGATCACTGGTATGAAAGTGTATTCAAGACGATACGTGAAAAGAGAAGCCCATGTAAAATATAGAAGTATCAACGAACTGTAAGTCTAATCAAATGACAATTAAAACTTCCAAGAAACACCAAACATACACTCGGTATTGATCTACAATACTACGCAACAACTCATAGCCGCAAGAATTCACTTTCTACAAGGGATAGAAAAATCGAAATTCCACGATCAAAAAATTCAAGAAATTACATAATCACACAAATAAAATTAGCCCAGAAGAACGAAATATCAGTGAAGAATCACGTACCCAGACGTATTGCTTCAGCTAAACCCTTCCTTCCTCAAAACCCCTCTCTCTCTCTCTGAGTGCGGAGACAGAGGAGAGCGAGAAGGAACGGAGAGAGAGCTTCAGAGCGGCAACCAGATCAAATTTATAGAGGAAGACGAAACTGGAAGTCGGCTGGATCCAACGGTCAATGTTAATTTACGGTGTCAGTTTTGAACGGATAATATTTGGCAACGTGTATGATAAATGTACACCTCATCACATTTCACTTGAGTGAAGCTTCCCCCTTACCCCATCACGAGATAAATGCTGGCTGTACTCCTACGTGGCGTTCGCTTATCGGATGGATGAAAAGTTAAACGTATCCGGCGCAAGATAGGACGAGGGATGGGAAAGCCTTATTCCTGCAACCAAACGGAAGTAATTAATTTAATGATAGAGGCGTGCGTCAAATTCAAAGTTGGTGGCCTCCCTCCTCCGCTTGTGAATCCAACCCCGCTCTTTAACACATATCTCCCTGAAGTTTAGTCTTTTAACAGAAAAAACCAAACTTTAGAAAAATATACACTTACCTCCCTTGAAGACATTTATTACCAGCAATGAATAGTTAGTTAGTTTGGGGGTATTATAGTAAAAAAAATTAATTTCATTTTTACTGTTTAGTTTAACTTTTTAAGTGAGAAACTATTAGAAAATGAGCTACCTTAACTTTAGAAACATTCATGTACCCAAATCTTTCAAACCAAAATACACACGTAATATCTGATATTTAAGTTAATTTCTGTCAATTTAGTCATTTATCTTGTAAAATAGATGTAAGGGTCAAGTTACAGAGGAAACTTGGAGCTATTTTTTCGTGTCATTACTTGCCTATGTAAGTATATATTCAATGAGAAAAAATCTATACTTGAATGAGTTTAAGTTAAATGGTGCTATTTTTGGTCTTTAAAGAACTGTAATCAGATTTGAGCTGAATGGTGTTATTTTGAGTCTCCAATGAACTGTAATCAAGTTTGAAAACTTATTTAACCAAAGAATTCTATTAATTCAACCAAGTAAACAAACTATTCGATTGTTTCATATGTGTATTAATTTTCTTACTTGTATACATTTTTGGCATTCATAATTATGTGGATGTTCATAACATAGCCGAGTTGATTTGTTTGTATCTAAGATGGAAAGGGTTATTGTGTTGGACAGGTATGTTTATGAGTTTAGTGGGTTTGTGCATGTATCAAAAATTGATTAAAAAGAAAAGTTAGAGAGAAATATATTTTACTTTTTTTTTCTTTTCAAACATTTTGGAAAATTCTATTAGTATTAATGGAATGCTGAATGTAATCTTCTACATATGAGAAGTTTTGAATTGTGTAAAGTATTACTTTTTCTTTCTTTATCTTTTAAGTGATTTGTTTTACTTGAACTGCTATTGTTATCTATCACAAACAAAAGGTTGGACATTGTATATGGTTGTTCTATTTATTGTTTATTTTCTGTGAACATCTCTTGCAAAAACTAAATTTTAATTATCTATCTTCTTATTATGCGTGTAGATATTTATAAAGTAAGTGCGTTGAACTTGAATGCAAAGCTCTTGTGTGTTCGTTTTTAAAACATGACAAGCATGTTTTTATGTTATGTTTTGATGTTTAGGAATATTTGTGTTATACAGTCTTCATTTGTATTTTCTCTATAAGATTCATATGCTGAATACTTTTGAGAGTATAATTGTTAGTGATGTTTATCAATGAATTGGTTATTAATGTAGTTTATTATCTGTATAGGGTGTTAATATCAATTACATTTGGTTTACATTATAAAAGTGACTAGAAGTTATTTTGCTTTATATTAGAATTTAATAAATTAATCAATGTTAAAATTATATATGTATAAATTTCAAAATTTTCTTTCATTCTTCAGTTGTTAAGAACCAACTACAATGTTACCGAAATATTACTTATAGTTAGCGGATTAATTTATTGTTGTTTGTATAATACTTGCTCTTTTGAATATTTTTCTCCTTTTTTTTATCAGAATTCATGCTAAAAATTACAATGCATTACTTGAATAGGTAATATGTTGTTTCAGGTTCATGCATTACTTTGATGTTGTTAAAGTTTACTTTTCATTATTTTTAAATCACTTTATTATTAACTAGATGTCAATATACAATGATCTCTGCAAATCTCAACCAAAATTGATTTTTGATTTGTTGTTTTTTATTGTCTTTATTTCAAAAATGGCAACTGAAGGGTATATATGTCTTTTTATAAGTTTGGATGAAAATGGATGTCTTTAGGGAAGATAAGTGTGTATTTCTTCAAAGTATCTCTTCAGTTGTTAAAAGTTCAAATCTCAGGGGAGGTTTGTGTTAAAACCCCTCTCAAAATTAAAAATATTTATCTAGTAAATTTTTAAGTAAAATAAAATAAAAATAAATTATATACACATAATAAACACTTGTAATCCCAAACCCTAAGCTTTCTCTCTTCCTCTTTCTCCTTGTTCTTCCTCTCATTTCTATCTCATCCTCCTCGTCCTCTTTCTTCTTCGTTCCATTGTTAGCTCCTCCTTCCCCTCCCCTCCCTCCCCTCTTCGTTAATTTTCTTCTTCTTGCGGCATGAATAATTTTCACAATTTTCAGATTGGAGGAGGTTGGATTGTTGCCCTTTTTGCTGGTTTTGGTTGTAGTTGGACGAATGTGAAATTTATTCTAATATATATATATATATATATATATTAATACTTTTCTTTTTATTTTTTTTAGTTATGTTTATTGTTGTTAGACGTAAGAATATCTATGCAATAAGGGTATTAATGTAATTATATTGATTAACATGATTATTATTGGTCAAAGTCAGTCAAGGTCTAACAAAAAAATATAAAAAATAAAGTGTTATTGACAAATATTTTTAATTCTGATTTATTTGACACATTTTTAATTTTCATAGTGTAACTAAAATTTCTAAATTTATAGTATAACTAAAATTTCTCATAATTGTCTTTTTTGTTTCCACTCTTTTATAAATTGTTAGGAATTTACTTAGAATTTATATCATTACATTTATAGTACAACTAAATATTTTTACCTTTTTAATATTTATGAGAGAGTTTTTATCTCCTTAACAAGCGATCGAATACCAAGGTGTAGAATAAACTTTTACTTAGTGTTTTAGAGTTAAGTTTAATACCGATATTTTTATAACAAGTAGTAGCATCATTAGAATAAGATTAATATTTTATTTTATTTATTATTGAAATGGATAGACACACCGAAAAACATATTATTCCATGATATCATTATATCATAAAATTATTCAACATTCACAGCAAAAACCACCCGAACAGAGTGTCGATTGTCGAACCAAGTTATGGAACCGAAATTGTAGCCAGATGAAGCTTGCTTGCTGTAGAAGGAAACTTTGAAAGACACCCTTTTGAGGCCTTCAACAAATACAAGCTTTTCAGGAAATACGTTCACTGATAGTCCGGAAGGGGCATTCACCGTAGAAATGTATGTGGCATTTGGCGATCCCACGTTGGTCGCCGTTCTTATGACAGTTCTAACAGCTCCACGGCGACCGAGCTTGCTTATGGAGATTGATGGATAATTAATACTGGAGATTAGTTTCTCGGTGGATTTCCTTGGACAGTGGAATTTTGTTTTTGAAACTTTTAGAATTTGTTTCTGCGGATATCCAATGAAGCAAAGGAACCGAAGATAATCTGTTGTCGATGTTGTAAATACTAGTCCTGGATTTAGAGCTCTGAGTGGGCTAACTTCTCCAGCTCCCATTTCGTGTAGATTTGCATAGTTGCGCGAGGTATTTTTTATGCGTCCCCCCGTGTTATCATAAACGGTTGCTGCGTGTATATAGAGAAAGCTGCAGGTAATTAATAAGGTATATAAATCTATAAGACAAAACCATGACAAAAATTATCATTTGTATATATAATGGAAGAATAGTCAAACTGTAATTGGCTACATTTAAATACATATGTTATGTACCTGTAGTCATGAGAGCTGATTTGAACATGGAAGAACTCCATTTAGGGCGCACTGATTTGATGATTGCAACTATTCCACTTACATGAGGGCAAGCCATTGATGTTCCAGAATACAAGCCATAGCTGGCTGGTTTCTCTCCTGCTGGAATACCCCCAAATTTTTCCTCTGGTTTGGGAACTATTGCAGCTAAAATCCCAACTCCTGGAGCTGTTACATCAGGCTGACAACACGCACCACATATTAACAATCATATAGAAATTCCCGAGTGGAGATGTCTATACACTACACTACTTTAGAGTTATACATAACAATTACTGTCTTTTTGAGGGTTTTTTGTCCAAATTCACATTTTGAATTTGATGTATCAGAGTATTTATCTTGGAACTTACAGAAACTTATCCATTTCATATATATATATTTTGAATTTGATGTATCAGAGTATTTATCTTGGAACTTACAGAAACTTATCCATTTCATATATATATATATATATATATATATATGCACCTTGAGAATGTTTTTTCTGTAAGCAATCCTGGACCTCTTGATGAGAAATATGCAACGACTGGTGCAGGTTTATGCCTTGGAACAGATACTGTTGGGAGGATTGTTGCAGTTGGATTCCTGCAGAAGCGTGTAATGTAATATTCACTCGAAAACATTACTATGAAATTGAAATATATATGCATTGTGAATTGCGAATTAAACTAGCTACTAGCTAGCTAGTTGATTAATTGTCCTAAGAGTACTTAATTGAAACTAATAATTAAAGCTTACTTGTTAGAATTGATGTACTTGATGATTTGAACTCCAGCACGTCTTCCAACTTGTACATATGCAAATGTGCCTGACGTAAAACTGGGCCATATTTGCTCATCATCCTTCACGATAATTAACCCTTTGAGTAGTCTAGAATCAATTAGCCCTTTGCCTTCGGCATTAATATTATTTGCTACTGGTTGCATAACTTTCTTTGTATTAATCTGCTCACTCTGGATGCAAACAAGGATCTTGCCTACAACTTTCTCTGGATTTATGGATCCTTGTTGGCATCTCCTGCATATATATTTTAGAGTATTTTACCTAATAACATTAATTAATTAATGCAAGGAAATTAAAACATATGTAAATTAGTACTTTTTCTCTTAATTTTAAATTATTATTATTTTTTAATTGGGAATTAAAACAAATAATAAACAAAACACAATTAATTAATTACCTTGCCTCTGATAAAACGGTGGAGTTAACGGCAATATTCTTCCCATATGCAAGGGGAATCCTCATTGAGCGGGAGAGTTTCGATAAATTAATTGCAGTTCCCTACAATTCAAGGAAATTAAATGATGATTATATTAGATATTGTCTATCTATGAAAAAGAAAAATGAATGAATGTTACTCGGATAGATTTGCCATTTCCAAGAAGCACGGTAGACTGGAAATCTCTGTCGATGGTAGAAGCACCAATTGTAAAAATCCATGGAGCTGTGTTTCCAACAGTGAAGGGACCAGGTCCTTCGTTTCCAGCGGAACAGATAACCGGGATTCCCTGTTGTTCAGCGTGAAAAGCTCCAATAGCCATGGGATCATTTAGGTAATCAATTCTTGGATCGAAACCAATAGAGATTGAAATGATATCAACTCCATCATGAATTGCATCATCGATTGCTTTTAATACGGCAGCACCTGAACATTCTGCTGTTGGGCAGGTCTTGTAGGCTGCAATCCTGGAATGAGGAGAGCCGCCCCTCGCTGTGCCTCGGGCTAACCCGAAATAGCTTGCGTTGGGGACGTAAGCGCCCGCCGCAGTTGATGCTGTGTGAGTTCCATGCCCCTCATTATCTCTAACAGTGGCAGTGGCAGTGGCAGATCCTGTTGCTTTGACGTACACTCTTGCTCCGATCAATTTCCTAATTAATTAATTAATTATTTATTTTCAATTAAAATATTTATTTAAGCCCAGCACTAGCGGTGTTTGCTTCATAATCTGACATTAATTAATTATTAAGATTCACGTACCTGTTACAGTTGGATTTCTTGAAGTCTGGTGACTCTGTGCAAACTCCTTTCCATCTTGAAGGGATTTCACTCATTCCGTGGTCATTGAAACTTGCAGACTCGGGCCATATCCCTGGAATTTAATCCCAGTTGATCCAACATTAATTCCAAGTTATGCATCAAATTTTTTACTAAATTTATTCATTCAGCCACGAATTTTTAAAAATCACAGCGTACATAAGTTTTTCTCTTTCTCTTTCTTTTTTTTTTTTTTAAAATTTTTTTCATATATGGATAAGCCTCTCTCCTTTCGTTTTTTTTTTCCCGACAAAATCATTAATTTTTCTCTATCTTTTTTGCTTTTACCAAAAAAAAAAAATTCTTCCATTTTTAAATGCACTTCTATAATTAATTATAAATAGTAGAACGTGAGATTTTAGAATGGACGAGGATAAAATAATGGATATCGTTATCAACATCAATTCACTGGCAGAAAAGAAAATAAAGAAGCATATATGGTTTAAATAAATAAATAAAATACCACTGTCTATAACACCAATTATGATATCACTTGATTGGTTGTGATATTTCCGGATGGTGCTGGACCAATAGTGCTTCTGCTTGCTGTTGTAGCTTCTGCTTCTAAGAAATCCCAAGAACGTGTTGTTTGGAGCTTAAGAATCGGATCTGGGAATACTGACACTATCTCATCGTGCTCTGCTTTAATTCAAAAATCAACCCATTAATTCAATTATCAAATTGCTTTCATCAATATATAGTTAAGAGATTTTTCATTTCTATAAATTAAGCATCTCCTAATTTACGATTATTTATATATTTTAGTTTCCACGTACAGTACACTCAAGTTCATCATAACGTAAATATATCATCATCCACGAGGACTTACCAGAGAGTAGAGAAGCTTCTTCGTCGGTGAGCATAGCAGAGAAACCCTTGAAAGCATGTCTATAATGGTGGATTAGAGATATTCTTTCACTCTCTCCACTGCAATTAAATATTTAATTAAAAAAATTCATGAAAAACAATTACAAGCAATATATAATTAATATAACTGATCACTACTGGTCAAAAATTAAATAAAAGAAGGAAATTAAAACCTTGGAATAATTGAAGACAATAGTCGTAAATGAGCTGACTCTGCAACTTCAACATCTTCATTCGATGAAGTACTCCCCATATAAACAACATAATGCTGAAAAACAGATCGTACGTGCATCCATAATACAATTCAATTAGTAAATATTGATTGATGTTAATGCATGCAAAAATTCCTTGTTTAATTGATTGCCAAGAAATAAACCTATATTACTGAAGGAATTCAAAGTGAGAAAACATGTACCTTGGGTATTTGATTTAATGAAGAAGAAGAAGCACCAATGACAATAAACCAATGAAAGTATAGAAAAGGGAGGAGTTGCCGGAGTAAGGAAGCCATGGAGTAGAAGGAAGAAGGGTTTCTGAGGTGGCTAGATTTATATATATATATATATATATATATATATCAATGAATTTCCAAATTTTTGTTAATATTTATGACCAAGAAAATGTACATCTCCAGTATCATTAGAGTAATTGGTAATAATGGTAGGCCATATATATGCCCATGTGTTGCATGCTCGTAAGTGGATTTGATCATAATTGCGAAAAACCAAAATTTTATTGTCTTCTTTTAAATTAGTACAATAATGCAAATGCCGCCTTCTGAACGTACAGCAGCTTAGTATTTTATCTATTATTGTTACTTCATTTAGAATTTCATACTATACATGTAATAATCATATTAACTATTAATTTAGTATAATTTTTAAAATAAAATTTTTTGGGATAAACTTTTTACCTATAAAATTTTATAAGTAAAATTTTTAACAAAAATTTATTAATTATTTGGTTGTTACGAATAACTTTTTTAAAAGTTTAAGTAATTATTTTAATAGATAAGTTTTTAATATATTATTTTAAAAAAATAATATAAAAAATTTTTAAAATAAAATAAAAATTATTTTAAATAATTTTACTTTTTTTAAAAAGTTAAAGAAATTTTACTTTAAAAAAGTAATTTTATAGTGTCAATAAAATAATATAAAAAAATTTAAAAAATATTTTTATTATTAAAAAAATTATTTTAACTAATAAAATCAAATAAAACAGACACTAATTTAACTCTCAAGATTCTAATTCACATTATCCTAAAATAATCTTTCTTAAAATTATATATTATAAAAAATTTATTTTAAACAAAATGACTTTATTCTTTTGAGAGACAATCACACAAAGAAAATAGAGTCTTTTGTTTTCTTTAATCAATCATTTAGTTTGTATATAACATTTATAAAGTGGACCCGGACTTTTAAATCCAGCAATCTAATATATATACAAAATAAAAATATTAAATCTTTTATTCATAATTTAAATTCAGAAGTCACATTCTGAATTAACTTCATATTTTATTTCTAGTCAATTTGAAATTAAAAAAATTAGAATAAGTTTCTCGTTTACATGATGTAAACAAGAATATTTGATGATCCAGAATATTCATGCCAAGTGCGCCACTAACATTGAATTATTGAATGGTTATAATCGATGTGACTTCCAAAATATTTATTATGACCAAGAGTATTGTAAAAATATCTAGTAACTAGTAAAATTGGGATTAATTGGTAATAATGGTAGGCCATATGCATGTGTTGGACGCTTTTAATTTGTAATTTGTAAATTCACCTTCCACTACAGTAAAAATGAGAGAAATAGTCGTATTAAAAATACATGCTTATAAAAAAAAAATGAATATATAGCAAATGTAATTTGACAGCACCAATCATTATCCTTAATTTCTTAATGTAAACCTTTAAAGCACAAGCAAACTTAACCCATAAAATATAGTATCATTAATACATTTTATTATAATAAATGTAAACAAAATTTGTGTTATCTTCTTAATAAAAAAATTATTCAATTTTGGGTTTGGATTTAGATTTAGATTGTCCATGATTATGTTGTGTTGGAGGTAATTTGAAACTAAGTGGACATAACTACAAATATGATTGGTTTTATGTATTAATATTATATATAATAATGTATCATTCATTAACGAGTGTTAAGACAAAAAAAAAAAGTCAAAAATAATAGCGGATTAAGTTATAATAACTGAGAGGAGAAAAAAAATTTATGATTTTTATTGATTCTTATTTGTTTTCAAGAAAATAATGTAATTAGTTGGATCTTTTACCCTAAAAGTAATAGGATCTAATTAATTTTGAAAGAAAATTTCTTTAATTTGTATTCAATGTATAGAGTAAGGTGAGTTTAGTGTGTGTGCATGTAACTTCTATAAAACAAATGTAACTTGATGGGGAGGATGAGGATGACATCTCGTGTTCCTTATTATTGCCATTTGCTTTTGCAATTAATATCGACGTTAAAATGATTTTGCTTTTGTTCTTTCTGACTGACGATGCTTTGGTATACGTGCGGAGCGAAAATTGAATTGAATCCATGACCTTAAAATTCAGGTTTACTTACACACATCGCACACTTCAATTACAAGCATCGTCAATATTATTCTAAATCAATTACATATGACTACGTATATGAAAAATCCTTTTGATAATTAATTATAATTAACCAAGTATGACAGCTTTTTCACATCCATAAATTTAGGAAATTACCACAATTTTGTTATTATTATTATTATTATTATTATTATTTTGCATAATATATGTTATATATAATATTATTTATGGCCTATACCGCAAATAACAAATTACCTATATATCATGATATAGTCAGTCTTGGTAAGCCAAACAATGTTGAGTGGTTTCATTATTTAAAAGAAATGAAGAAGACAAAGCATTATATATAAACCATATATTTTAGATAAGCGTAGACACACCACACACTTCACTACAAATATCACGATCATCCTTATTAAATCAATCATATATTAATTACAAATTGATTAAGGACGATATATGAATTTTTCAAGTGATGGGACATCATTATCCTTCAATGAAATTGTGGGTAAAACCAAATTAGTCTCATGACTGAACTAATTCACATGAATATCGTATTCTTATTCAACGAGCTAATTAATCATAGACTTAACTGTTCAACATTCACAGCAAACACTATTAGAACAGAATGAATTATGTTGGTTACCTGACCAAGTTATCAAACATGAATTGTAGCCACTTACTCGGAGCTTGCTTGTCGTAAAACTCTCAAAGACACCTTGTTGACACCTTCAGTAAAAACAAGCCTTTCAAGAAATACCTTGACTGATAATCTTGAATGAGCATTCATATTTACCTTAGACATCGCGTATGTGGCATTTGGGGATCCAATGTTCCGCGTTCGTCGCCGTTCTTTTGGCAGTTTTGATAGCTCCATGGCGATCAAACTTGCTTACAGTTATTTATTAGAGATGATCTTTTTGGTGGATTTCTTAGGACAGTCAAATTTTGTTGGATTTCTTAAGACAGTCAAATTTTGTGCTTGCGATATGTGGGTGGAATCTTTTTCTCTGAATATCCAAAATAACAAAGGAATCGAAAGTAAATTTTTCTTGATGTTTCGAATACTAACCCTGAATTTAGAGTTCT